>NC_069424.1:39309790-39315661 GCF_026875155.1 Cherax quadricarinatus
ATTTTGAGGATAGTTGTAGGTGTGGGTGAATATCTGTAGAAGGTCCGTGCTGAAAAATACAACTGTAGGTGCTTGTTGAAGTGCTTGCTGAGGGCTTTAAACCTTATAACCTACACCTTCAATCATTCTCGCCTACCAATTAACACACGCCTGCAAGCATTCCTAGTTATACCATTCATCCAAGTAATTCAGCAAGCATCCCCAGGTGCACTGTTCAACCCGCATTTTCTAAAAGTATTCCCATTTAACTGTGGAATGATTGAAGGTTTTGGTTATAAGTAATAACCAGGAATGATTGAAGATGTAAGTTATAAGGTATAATCGGGAATGATTAAAGAAGGTGCAGGTTAAGAGGTATGACCTGAGTGCTTGTTGAAGGTGCAGGTTAAAAGGTATGACCAGAGTGCTTGATGAAGGTGCAGGTTAAGAGGCATGACCTGGGTGCTTAATGAAGGTGCAGGTTAAGAGGCATGACCTGAGTGCTTAATGAAGGTGCAGGTTAAGAGGCATGACCTGAGTGCTTAATAAAGGTGCAGTTAGAGGTATGACCTGAGTGCTTGATGATGGTGCAGGTTAAGAGGTATGAACCGAGTGCTTAATGAAGGTGCAGATTGAATAAAATATCTAAGACAAGAATTCGTGTTCTGATAAATACTCTTTACCTTGCAGGTTAGTGAGAAGTGATAGCTATTATTGGATAGTTGACCCGCCATTAGTAAGGTAAATACCCACTTTATACCGGGAAACTAATTTTTGAAAGCTGAGGAGAAGCTGTCTTTATTTACTTTCCCAAACTTGCTCTTTTGAAGTTTGAAATGTATAGTTATGTATGATCACGAAATACTGCGATCTACTTACATACGAACACAAATGTACATACAAGTACATATATGCATATGCAAATATATGTGCATGCATACAAATGCACATATTCATTTGCATTTGAATACATATGTACACTCGTACAAGAGCAGAGGCATACAAAGTTTAATATTTTTATGTATTGAAAACTCTTGACCGCTGACCTTCCACTCTTCCTCCCTTCCTTCCACCCTTCCTTCCTCCCTTCCACTCTTCCTTCCTCCCTTCCACTCTTCCTTCCACTCTTCTTCCCTTCTTAACGGTCCTTAACACAGACTAATGTAAGGCTCTAATCCTGGAAAATGGAAATAAATACAGCACTTTAGAAACTAATGTAGATCATAATCACGTTGGATGAGAAAAAGCCTAGGAGTTGTAGCTATCACAACTCCAGTATATGTAAAGCTGGGATTGTAAAAGTGAATGCTAGGGTACTACCTGGAGTCTACCTGGAGGGTATTCCGGGCATCAACGCGCCCGCGGCCCGTGTGTGATTGTGTGCGCGTGTGTGATTGTGTGTGTGTGTGTGTACTCGCCTGTTTGTACTCACCCATTTGTGGCTGCAGGGGCCGAGTCATAGCTCCTGGCCCCGCCTCTTCACTGATTGCTACTAGGTCCTCTCTCTCCTTGCTCCATGAGCTTTATCATACCTCGCCTTAAAACTATGTATGGTTCCCGCCTCCACTACGTCACTTTCTTGGCTATTCCACGGCTTGACTACTTTATGACTGAAGAAATACTTCCTAACATCCCTTTGATTCATCTGAGTCTTCAACTTCCAACTGTGACCTCTTGTTTCTGTGTCCCATCTCTGGAACATCCTGTCTTTGTCCACCTTGTCTATTTCGCTCAGTAGTTTGTATGTCGTTATCATGTCTCCCCTTACCCTTCTGTGCTCTAGTGTTGCCAGGCCGATTTCCCTCAACCTTTCTTCGTAGGACAATCCCCCTTAGCTCTGGGACTAGTTTTGTTGCAAACCTTTGCACTTTCTCTAATTTCTTGACGTGCTTGACCAGGTGTGGATTCCAAACTGGTGCTGCATACTCCAGTATGGGCCTGACGTAAATGATATACAGAGTCTTGAACGATTCCTTACTGAGGTATCGGAACGCTATCCGTAGGTTTGCCAGCCGCCCGTATGCTGCAGCAGTTATCTGATTGATGTGCGCCTCAGGAGATATGCTCGGTGTTATACTCACCTCCAGATCTTTTTCCTTTAGTGAGGTTTGCAGTCTTTGGCCATCTAGACTATATTGTGTCTGTGGTCTTCTTTGCCCTTCCCCAATCTTCATGACATTGCATTTGGCAGGGTTAAACTCAAGGAGCCAGTTGCTGGACCAGGCTTGTAGCCTGTCCAGGTCTCTTTGTAGTCCTGCCTGATCCTCGTCCGATTTGATTCATATTAACTTCACATCATCTGCAAACAAGGACACTTCTGAGTCTATCCCTTCCGTTATGTTATTCACATATACCAGAAACAGCACAGGTCCTAGGACCGACCCCTGTGGAACCCCTCTTGTCACAGGCGCCCACTCTGACACCTTGTCACGTACCATGACTCGTTGTTGCCTCCCTGTCAGGTATTGTCTGATCCATTGCAGTGCCTTTCCTGTTATGTGTGTCTGATCCTCTAGCTTTTGCAGTAACCTCTTGTGAGGAACTGTGTCGAAGGCCTTCTTGCAGTCCAAAAAAATGCAGTCGATCCACCCCTCTCTCTCTTGTCCTACTTCTGTCACCTTGTCATACAACTCCAGTAAGTTTGAGACACAGGATTTTACTTCCCTGAAACCGTGCTGGTTGTCAATTATACACTTGTTTTTTTCCAGGTGCTTCACCACTTTCCTCCTGATCTTCTCCATGACTGTGCATACTATACACGTTAATGATACAGGTCTGTAGTTTAGTGCCTCATGTCTGCCTCCCTTTTTAAAAATTGGGACTACATTTGCCATCTTCCATACCTCAAGAAGATGCCCAGTTTCAATGGATGTGTTGAAGATCTTTGTTAATGGCACACACAGCATCTCTGCTCCCTCTCTAAGGACCCACGGAGAGATGTCTGGTCCCACCACCTTTGAGGTGTCAAGTTCACATAGCTTATTCACCACCTCCTTGGTTATGTGTACCTCATCCAGCACTTGTTGGTGTACCCCCCTGTTCTGATTTCCTGGAGTCCTACTGGTTTCCACTGTAAATACTCCTTTTAAATCCCGTGTTGAGCTCCTCGCATACCTCTCGGTCGTTTCTTGTGAACTCTCCATCACCCTTCCTCAGTCTGATTACCTGGTCCTTGACTGTTGTTTTCCTCCTGATGTGGCTATACAACAGCTTCGGGTCAGGCTTGACTTTCGATGCTACGTCATTTTCATATTGTTGCTGAGCCTCCCTTCTTATCTGTACATATTCGTTTCTGGCTCTTCGGCTAATCTCTCTATTTTCTTGAGTTTTCTGTCTTCTGTGCCTTTTCCATTCTCTAGTACACCTAGTTTTTGCCTCCCTACACCTTTGGGTGAACCAAGGACTCGTTCTGTTCTTCCCATTATTTGTTTCCCTTGGGAACTAACCTCTCCTCTGCCTCCTTGCATTTTGTTACCACATAGTCCATCATTTCCTGTACTGGTTTTCCTGTCAGTTCCTCTCCCACTGAATGTCCTGCAGGAAGTTCCTCATGCCTGAGTAGTTCCTCCTTTTGTAGTTTGGTTTTTCCCAACCTATTCCTGCTACTCTCTCCACTTGAAGCTCAACTATGTAGTCAAAGCACAGAACCACATGATCACTAGCTCCCAGGGGCCTTTCCTACATGATATCCTCGATGTCCGAGCTACTCAAGGTGAATACAAGGTCCAGTCTTGCTGGATCATCCTCACCTCTCTCTCTGGTAGTGTCACTAGCATGTTGATGCATGAGGTTTTCCAGTACCACATCCATCATCTTGGCTCTCCATGTTTCGGGACCCCCATGGGGCTCCAGGCTTTCCCAGTCAATCTCCTTGTGATTGAAATCACCCATAACTAATAACTTTGCTCCCCCCATGTGTGCTCTTCTGGCCACCTCGGCTAGTGTGTCGATCATTGCTCTGTTGCTCTCATCATATTCTTCTCTTGGCCTCCTGCAGTTTTGTGGTGGGTTGTACATTACTGCAATTATCACCTTATGTCCCTCAGACTGGATTGTTCCTACTAAGTAGTCCCTTTCGCCCGTGCCATCCATTCCTTCCATTTTCTCAAAATCCCATTGGTTTTTAATGAGCAGTGCAACTCCTCCTCTCCCTCTCCTCCCTCTGTCTTTCCTGAAGATTTGATATCTGGATGGGAAGATTGCATCTGTTATTATTCTGGTGAGTTTTGTTTCTGTGAGTGCTATTATGTCTGGGGATGTCTCCTTGATTCTTTCATGCCACTCCTCACAATTATTTGTTATTCCATCTGCATTTGTATAACACACCTTCAACTTCTTTTCTAAGACTGTGGTCTGGGAGGTATATTGGGGTTGGGGAAGTGGCAGACCTGATAAGGAACTATGGGTGGTTGCTGTGGGGGTGGAGTTTGTAATGCAGTGGGTGGGGGCATTGGATATGGCATGGGTGTTTTGGTTTAGAATGTTTGGTTGCACTGGGGTTGACCTGGTTGGGGGGGTTTCTATAGGAAGTTGTGAGGGAGGTTGTATTTGATCTTCTTCCTGGGTCTGGGATCTCCTGTCTGTCTCCTCCATCCCCTCTCTTTCCTCCTTTCGCCTTTGTACCATCTCTCTGTTTCTGCCTTTCTTCTCGTGTTCTGTCGCGGTCGAGATGCACCTTCCTGGGGAAGTGATTAAGGAAGTTTATGTGAGAGGACACGGGACTAGGGAAAGCACCAAGAAAATGGAAGTGTGGAAGGGTCGACATCTGGCAGCCCACGTATTGAGACCTAAAAACATGATCCAGAAGGTAGGCAGAGAGAAGGCAGGAGAATGAGGGGCATACCTTGGAAAAGTGGGAAAGGGAGAATACTTGTGGGAACACAGATGGACTCCTGGATATATGGACCTGAGGGAAGCCCCAGGATGGTAGAGAAAAGAGAGGGAACCCTTAAGACGAACCACTGGCCTCCACGTGGCAGAATCTGGAAACTCAAGGTCACAAACTTTTCTCATGCATAAAATACTGAGAGGTGACAAGGTGGATAGGGACAGGATGTTTGAGAGATGGGACACAGCAACAAGGGGTCCCACCCGGAAGTTGAAGACTCAGATGGATCACAGGGATGTTAGGAAGTATTTCTTCAGTCACTGAGTTGTCAGGAAGTGGAGAGTGACTTAATGGAGGTAGGATCCATAAAAAGCTTTAAGAAGAGGTTCGTTAATGCTCATAGAGCAGGGAGTGCACACAATAGATAGATAATGAAGACTGAGAAGCCTGGATCAGAGAGAGATGAACAGGATGAAGGAGGTGGTAGGGTTATTGAGTAGTTAAAAGGGGTGAGAGAGCTGAGAGCAGGGTGAGAGCTGAGAGCAGGGTGAGAGAGCTGAGAGCAGGGTGAGAGAGCTGAGAGCAGGGTGAGAGAGCTGAGACAGGGTAGAGCTGAGAGCAGTAGAGAGCTGAGAGCGTGAGAGGGCTGAGAGCAGGGTGAGAGGGCTGAGAGCAGGTGAGAGGGCTGAGAGCAGGGTGAGAGGGCTGAGAGCAGGGTGAGAGAGCTGAGAGCAGGGTGAGAGGGCTGAGAGCAGGGTGAGAGGGCTGAGAGCAGGGTGAGAGGGCTGAGAGCAGGGTGAGAGGGCTGAGAGCAGGGTGAGAGGGCTGAGAGCAGGTGAGAGGGCTGAGAGCAGGGTGAGAGGGCTGAGAGCAGGGTGAGAGGGCTGAGAGCAGGGTGAGAGGGCTGAGAGCAGGGTGAGAGGGCTGAGAGCAGGGTGAGAGGGCTGAGAGCAGGGTGAGAGGGCTGAGAGCAGGTGAGAGGGCTGAGAGCAGGGTGAGAGGGCTGAGAGCAGGTGAGAGGGGTGAGAGCAGGTGAAGAGCTGAGAGCAGGGTGAGAGCCCCGA
>NC_069424.1:39316161-39334351 GCF_026875155.1 Cherax quadricarinatus
GGCTGTCACCAGGTTTGTTTAACATATTATAGAGGGGGTTGTAAAAAAGTAAATTGCTAGGGTTTGGGGAGAGGGGGGGGATTAAATTATGGGGAATCAAATACAAAATGGATATTGACAGAGTTACTTTTTGCTGATGATACTGTGCTTATGGGAGATTCTAATGAAAAATTGCAAAGGTTAGTGAACGATTTTGGGAAAGTGTGTAAAGGTAGAAAGTTGAAAGTGAACATAGAAAAGAGAAAATTTTGATGAGGGTATCAAAGATTCAGATAAAGAAAAATGGATTTCAAAGGGTGAAGAGGAGTATGGGATAAGTGAATGTTTTTCAATACTTGGGAGTTGACGTGTCGGCGGATGGATTTATAAAGGATCAGGTTAATTGATGAGGGAAAAAAAGGTGATGGTGCGTTGAGGTATATGTGGAGACAAAAAATGTTATCTATGGAAGCAAAAAAGGGGAATGTATGAATGTTAGAAAGTACCAACACTCTTATATGGTGTGAAGCTTGGGTTGTGAATGCAGCAGAGAGGAGACGGTTGGGAGGCAGGGGAATGTCCTGTTTAAGGGCAATGTGTGGTGTCAATATTATGCAGAAAATTCGGAGTGTGGAAATTAGAAGGAGTGGAGTTAATAAAAAATATTAGTCAGAGGGCTGAAGAGGGATTGTTGAGTTTGGTTTGGTCATTTAGAGAGAATGGATCAAAGTAAATGACAGGGAGAGCGTTTTAAATCTGTAAGATGAAGAAAGGCGGGTAGGGGACGTCCTCGAAAGGTTGGAGGTAGGGGTAAAGGGGGGTTTAGTGGGCGATGGCTTGAACTTCCAGCAAGCGTGCGTGAGCGTGTTTTGATAAGAGTGAATGGAGACGATGGTATTTGGGGCTTGACGAGCTGTTGGAGTGTGTGCAGGGTAAATTTAGTGAAAGGATTTGGGGAAACCGGTTATTTTTTGTAACCGGACTTGAGTCCTGGAAATACGAAGTACAATGCCTGCACTTAAAAGGAGGGGTTGGGATTTTTGGCAGTTTGGAGGGATATGTTGTGTACTTTATACGTATATCTTCTAAGCTGTTGATTTTTGAACACCTCTGCAAAAACAGTGATTATGTGTGAGTGAGGTGAAAGTGTTGAAAAATGAAAGTATTTTCTTTTTGGGATTTTCTTTCTTTTTTGGGTCACCCTGCCTCAGTGGGAGACGGTCGACTTGTTAAATAATATATATATATATATATATATATTTTATATATATTTATATATATATATATATATTATATAAAATATATATATGTTTTATATTAATAACATATATATATATATAAATATTGTATATAGTATGGTAATCAGAACAAGGGTATTTAGTCAATAACAACACTGCGGCTAACCGGGAATCGAACCCATGTTGTTTTAGCCCGCCTCAGGGTGAGCGAAAATTCACTACTCTCTAACCCACTAAACCATATAATCCTACTAGTCAAGGGATTAGAGCGTCGTGAATTAAATATATATACTCATTTGCTCTCCAATCTTCAGGAAATGACAAAGCTCGTCTCCTGGCAGTAAAAGCACAACACTCATGAGATTTCCTGTTAGCTGTTCCCATTCCTCCCGGGCACTCGACTAGACCCCAGGCCATTCGGATTGGTGTTGCTCTTCGCCTAGCCGCCCCCATCCTCACCGAACATAGGTGTATTTGCTGCAGGCGACAACTGATCACTTCGGACTTCAGGTCTCGTGTGTCCACACAGCAGAAGGGAAGTATGCCAGACATGAGGAGGTCAATGACCTCATAAAGAGAAGCCTTCCCAAAAGCCCGTTGCCCCGCTCAACGGGAACCCCAAGTAAAAGAGGTCTGATGGAAGTCAAAAGCGTCCTGATGGAGCCACAATGCTACCCGGAAGGATGGAAAGCAGATTGCCTGGGACTACACCTGTGCTGCCACATTGGCAGACACCTACTTGCCATACTCCGTAGTGGAAGGGGGTGGAGCTGCCAGCCACAGAGAGACCCAGAAGATCCAAAATAAGAAGACCTTGCCCCTTCCCATAACTTCATTCCAATAGGGTCGGAGACCCTTGGAGCATGGGGCAAGTTGTGCTCTAAAAGTTCTTCAAAGAGCTGGGTGAAAAGCTCATCATTAAAACCAAGGGCCACAGGGCGACCAGCTTTCTCTTTCAGAGACTCAGTGTTGCGATCCAGAGAGGAAATGCCTGCAGCATTCTGGGCACGCGGCCCACCGCAGGGGAGCTGGACGAAGTATTCGAGATGTAGCTCTGAGTTACCTATGTTGTTTTACTTTCTGTTGTATTTTTGTGAATGTTTGGCCAATGTATTTTGTCTTTAAATAAAACATACTTGAAATATAGGGGGTGGTAGGAGAAAATTCCTCAACAGCTTCAGGAAGAACCTTGATTTTCCATGAAGCAAGTTTATTCTTTTCTCTGAGGATGAGGTCCCTAGGGCAGTTCTAAAAGGGGGGTACTTTCCTAAAATATATATATTATATATATAAAATATAAAAATATATATATATATATATATATATATATATATATATATATATAAATTTTGCTGAGAATAAGAAAAAAATTTGGAGTGAATAAAGAAGTTAAAGTCTAGGGAACGAATGGATTTGTCAGTTATAAACAGAGTAGGGGAGTTAGTAGATCGGGAGCTGGAGGTATTGGGGAGATGGCGGAAATATTTTGAGGAGCTTTTAAATGTCGATGAAGAAAGGAGGCAGTAATTTCATGCACCGCCAGGGAGGTATACCATTTTTTAGGAGTGAAAAGAACAGATTTTTAGTGGGGGGGGGGTGCGTGGGAATTACTAGAATGAAAGGGGGTTTAAAAATAGCGGGAGTGAGGGGAATAGAAGAAATTTTAAAGACAGGGTAAGACATAGTAATTGAGGGTTTTGGTTTTTTTTTGGTTTAAAAAATGTATGAAAGGGGGGAAGGGAAAACCCAGGTTAGCAGGAGCTTGTATAATCCCTTTTTTAAAGGGGAAGGGGGACAAAAGAGATTTTAAACATTTTAAAAAAAATAAGTTACGAGTAACCCTAAAGCGGATGGGAGGGGTTTTTATTGAAATAATTTAAGGTAAAACAGAGTAGGATGCAGATGAGCAAGAGCAGCTTTAGAATGGGTATGGGTTGAGTAAATCAGATGTTTACATAGAAGCATATATGTGAATAATTATTATAGTCTAAAGGTAAGGGACTATTTCAATTGCAATTATGGATTTAGAAAAGGCAAAGTATAGGGTGGCTAGGGGGGGGCAGTTGTGCAGATGTTAGCAAAGAATAGAATATGAGCAGGTTCTTGAAAGTAGTGAAGAGTTTTCTATGATCATATTGCGGCTCAGTTTAGATTATGTAGGAGAGAGGAGATTAATTCCCCATAAAAGTAGAGGCGCTTAGCAGGGATAATGTGACGACCACCAGGTTGTTCAATATATGTTATAGATGAAGTTGTAAGAGAAATGAATGCAGAGTTGTGGGGTTAAAAATAAAGAACCTAACACAAAGTTAGAGTTTATCACAATAGCTCTTTGCTGATAGACACTGTGCTTTTGTGAGATATCAGAAGAGAAGTTGCAGAGGTTGGTGGATTGAGTTTAGTAGGCATGTAAATGAAGTGAAATTAAAGTAATTAAGAAAGAGTAAGTGATGATGATAAAAATAATAAGTTTAACGAAAGATTTGATATCAGATTGGAGGAGGAGAGTATGATGAGGTGAATGTGTTCAGATATTGGAGGTGGACCATGGTCAGGCCTATATGGGGACTAAATGAAAGAGATGTAAACCATAAATCGACGAAGAAAAAAAAGGTGAGTGGAGGACACTGAGGAGATCAGTGAGACAAAGAACTTTTATCCATGGAGCAAAGAAAGGGAATTTGAGTATACTTATACCAATGCACTTATATGGGGTGAGAAAGCATGGTGTGAATAGTTGCAATAAAGGGGAATGCTGCGGCAGTTGAGATGTCAGAGCGAGGGCATGTTGGTGTAAATATAAAGCAAGAGAGCCCACAGATATGATATTAGGATGAGGTGCGAGATTACCAAAAATAACAGCCGAGGGCTGCAAGAGGGGTTATTGAGGGTGGTTTGGACATGCTGAGAGGATGCAACTTAATAAAAAGACTTCGCGAGTTGTATAAGTCTGTATTTGTAGAAGGCTGGTGTAGTTCTGCCTAGAAAGTTGGAGGGAAAGAATAATGAGGTTTTGAGTGTGAAGGGGCTTTTGGACTTCCTTCAAGCATGCATGAGCGTGTTAAGAGTGAATGGGACAAATAGTTTTTGAAGGATCCAAGGAAACCGGCCGGAAGACTTGAGTCCTGGAGACGGAAGTAAACAGCGCCTGCACTCTGAGGTTGTTAATGTTCTATATATATATATATATAAATATAACATATATATAAATATAATATATATATATATATATAAATATATATATATATATATATGATAATAATATATATATATATAGCCCTCTATGGGCAGGAATGGGACCTTTATTCCTTCAGAGAAGACAATAAACGTAACCTTAGTGAAAAACTCAATGTTTTCCTCCCCGATCGTGTTTTGAATAATTTCTTCTCCTACCACCATCCTATGTTTGGATATTCTATGTGAACATTTATTAATAAATCAAGAATAATATTACAAGAAAAACATAAACATAATACAAGTGGCACAATTGTATCAAAGATCATATTTCCTTCCTCCAGCTCCTCCGAGGCAAGACGCGTAGCCAAGTATGAATCAAGCATATTCCTCTGTGATGGCTAACGCTAGGCGCTGAATCCAATAAAGTGGGCTGCTGCTGCTCTTGGGTCCCTGTGTGTCGATGAAGTCTGGAAACCCAATTCTTTAAGAAATGGTGGTATATTTTTCCGCAAGATCCCAAGGTCTCTGATCCCACTGGGACAAAATGATACTGTTGGCTTATGTCCCTGAACTGCCTGAACTTGTACACCCCCGTGGTCAGCAGCTCTCCCTGTGGCCTCACACTGTGACGGATATAGGTGTCAGCCAGTTGTGGACACACAGTAATAGACCCCCTGCTAAGAAGACTTGCCATTCTCCAAGGATAGAAGGTGATCCCATCGGGTCGGTTTGCTGGGTTGTGGGTTATTGTTTGGCTGCTAGTGATCGGAGGCTTCCTCTCGCTGGCGATCAGCTGTAGCAAGGGTTCCACTTAACTGTGGATAGATGTCGGCTTATAAGGTGACGCATCATTGTATGTCTTGCATGCCTAGCCCTTGGTTTTGGAACAGTTATAAGACCAATGTAGACCATTATGGCCTGCTTGTGCTTCGTCCACAAATACACGTAATAATTCAGGTTAGGCATTGGGCAGCAAGGCGCAGAGCAATGCAATACTGAGGGTCCTTAGGGTCGATCGCGTTCCCATTGCCCTATCTGAGAACTTGTTAGGAAGGAAGTCACCGGATGATGTGCTCTCACTAGCCTGGAGACGTGGCATTTCCCTATCTGATGCTGCAGGCCCCTGAGCATGTTGGCAAGCACCTTTTCCACGATCGGCGCAACCCAGCTTAACTTGAGCCAGAGCTGCACTAGGGTTTGGTCCTGGAGCAGCAAAGAGTCTCCCCGATTCCATTGGATGGCACTGGCATATCTAGGGTATTCTATTCCTACTGATCACTGAGGGGTATCAGGAAGAATTTGATCTTATCACACTCGTTTGATCAATGGAAAAAGTAAAGGAAAGCTGGAAGAGCAATCTGGGAGGATCTGCGTACTCCTAGCCCTCCAAGCCATTTGCCGAAGTAGAGGCCTTGAACCACTGTCGCATCGTCCAGGAGATAGGTTCAATACACTCTCTAGCATGGTCTTCAAGGAGGGAGAGTCATATTCTTGAGTTTGACTGCTGAAGTCTGTGGAGCCATTCTCAGAAAGTAGGTAAGGTTTATGGAATTGACAGTCAACTGGTGAGAGTTAGGTCGAAGGCATCATGTGTGTCAATGGTCTTTCATCCAGCTTTCCATCGTCCGGAAATCTGACATTTTTTCTAGATCAGATCGATGGCATGGAACCCAAGAGGATGAGACAACCAAGGATAGTGCTATTGTCAGTGATCAATGTCACGTGGCTCCTGGTAAAGCGGCGCTAATATTCTGTATCCTCTGTATGATTTGGTAGAAACTACTACTTCCAAATTGGGTGGGGTTTAAAGGAAAGGCCCCGGCTCTCATCCCCAAGCACTATAATTTTACAGATATCCCCCTCTAGGAGAGATTCTGTTTGCTGCCAGCAAGGTACCATTCATCCAGGAACCAGATACTAGCTCGCTGGAGAGATGCACTATATATATATAAATATATAAATATAAATATATATAATTATATATAATAAATTATATACTAAATATATATATATAAATATAAAAATAATGAAAGATAGCTCGTAGGCTTTGTTTTTGTTTGTATCAACAAATCATCAGGATTTTGCAATGGTTCTGCAATGTAGAAAACCCCAGAAGATTGATCAAGGTAACCAAAATCTAGCTCTGAATGAGGTGCCAGCAGACCAATGATTGCCAATGCGCCCAGAAAGATGACGCAGAATATTATCTGGACTCTACCTGGAGGGCATTCTGGGATTATCGTCCCCCGCGGCCCGGTCCACGACCAGCCTCCTGTGGAACAGGGCCTAGAACACAGTTACTATTGGCTGCATGACGTCCAAGCACACGAACCACAGTCATCTGATCCGTCGCTCGGACTATTAAGTAACTGACGATTCCCTCTTGAAATGCAGCCATTGGCTGTCCTATGCCTGTGTGAAGAGGCTGTTAAAATAGTTTTTGGGCTCCGGACAATTATTGTGTTTTTTCGTCTTATATATTTATTTATTTATTTTGTTTTTATTTCTTTTTCCAATTTGTGCACACATACATAGGTACAAAAAAAAATACAGATAAAGCCGTATGCCAAGCCACTTATATTATGCATATCACTTACGGGCTGGGCTTAAAATTAACTTAAGAAGATAACTAAGCACAATGATTATTATTTATATTATAAACAAAAAGAAGGCTCTAATAACCACAAGTGACTATACAGCGCTGCTAAAACGCAATGATGAAAACAGTGAAAAAACATTAAATTAAACAGATAACTCTAAAGCACAAGTAGTATTACAAAGACAGGTCAAATGGATGCATTACAGATTAGGTATGATTCTTTTTGGACAGAGTATTACAAAATAATAAAGTAAGCTTGGGGTTTTAGGTTTAACATTATGTGAATATCATTGTGAGAAAAACATATTAAGCACATACAATTTATAATGTTCCGTATATTCAGTAATTTAATTGGTAATGGGTGATTGTAAGAAATCTTTGAGACAACTTGAATTTATAAACATGTTATGTTTTCTTTTAAATTATACAGGTACTGAATTCCGATTTAGGTGTCCTAATGACGGGGCGACCATTAGGACACTTGTTCAATGGGGGTATTTTCCAACGCCTGCCCATTCTTTTGCTTCATAGGGAGTGAATTTCAAAAGTGCAAGATTAAAGGACCATTCCTATCGTAGATTTTCCGGTGAAGATTAATGTTACATATCTCTCGCCTCTGTTACCCCCGGTGAGTACATGCCAAGTGCTTCCAAGCATTTCCAGTAGTTAGTGTCTGACGGAGCTTAGATGTGCAGCGAAGGTTTTCTGTACATTCTCTAGATCTGCAATTCCACCTTCTTTGAATGGAGAAGTTAATTCTACAGCAAAAATTCCAGCCTAGAGAGAACAAGTGATTTAAAAAGGATCATCATAGGCTTGACATCCCTTGTTTTGAAGGGAAGTGATCCATCCCATCATTTTCTTCGCAGATGTGAGAGTGACACTGTTGTGATTCCTGAAAGTGAGACCCATACATATACCACTCCCAGGTTTCTCACATTATATTTTCCATCTAAAAAAAAATTCATGATAAGTGTTTGTAGTACACAACAGTTCTAATTATCTCCTCCAGTTTTCCATAACGGAGTAGTTGGAATTTGTCTTCGTTGGAAAACTTGGTTTATATCTTTTTGGAGTTAACGTGTCCCCAATGGCTGACAGACTCATGCAGATCCTAGTTATCGTCTGCAAAGGAAGATCTGGTGCAATGGATTACATCCTATTCACATATGAGGATGAAAACAGGATGGGAACGAGTACTACGTGCCTCGTGGAACAGGAGCTTTCCCCCCTATGTTACTTCCGATATAACTCTTCTGTTACCTCTGTTCGTATTGGTAAGAAAGTTTGAAGATCCGATCTGCCCACTTTGCAGTTTATCCCTTAGCATGCATTTTGTGTCTATAACACCATTATCTCATTTGTCAGAAGGCATTAGCAAATTCTGCTATATTACTCTGCAATCTGTTTTCTGTCCAGTACATTCCAAGACCATGCCGTATTGACCGTAGTTGCAAAGAACGGCAGGAGTAATCTGGTTCTGAACCCATGTTGCCCATATTCTTAGTACTCTTTCAAGATTTTTATGAAGGCGTGCTGGCCACCTTTATGGAGTGGCAATAATCCGTTGCTTTTAGTGACTGGCATATCTACCTATGTCATGCTCTTTACTCCCATAGTATGATACTTAGGGCCACCGTGAAATAGGCTTCCTAGCAGTTCTTTATGTAACACAGAAGTTACCAAGTGTCTGGGCCCGGGGCAGAGTGGCATGGGCATGTAGTATTAGCTTTCTCAAAGTCTTTTTCTTTCAATTTCACAATCGCTTTTTGGCTCCTATTGTCCTCCTGGAACCTGTATGAATCCTTTAAATAACCACTTACCCTGGTCAGCGCTTCCTTCATGTGTCATAAATGCATTTGAGGAGTTTCTGTGACTCTTATCGGTCGTCCTTCTTTACAGAGAGGTCTTTCTCTCCGGTTTACTTGCTTTTTTTCTTAGAGGATTTATGCCTGGATATACATCAGTTGTCAGGAAGTTTTGTGATACTTTCAAAGACAATGATTTGGATCCATTGTTATTTAAGATATCTTCCGCAACATGTTTTATTCAAGACATTGTTCACGGCTGGTCCCAGTTTGATGTTTCTCTTTAATGAAATTGAAATTAGTGAAGACAACCGTCTTAGCTTCGTGCATTTTGCTGACTCAGCTACCCCCTGTGCATGCAGTCCAACTTGGATTAGACTGATATCGGAGTTGTCGTTTTTTGTATATGTATTTCGAATAGCCGACCATGGTCCTCAAAATGTGTGAAAATAAGGTTAAGTGTGTTTTCCAGGCTACTTGGCTCGAAAAATCTGCTGACATAGAGGACTGGTTTTAGTTGCATCGATTCAGCACTAAATGTGTGTGCGCGCTGCTCAAGGTATTGTTTCTGTTATAAACATTATTTTTTACATTATTCCATTTTGATGCCTTAGGTTGAAATCACCAAGCAATAATGATCTTTGGGATGGGAGCTGGAAGGCTTTCCTAGACAGTAATCAATTTTCAGTAGCTGTTCCATGAAGTGTTGGGAGGTTGCAATCTGGTGGCTCATATACAACACAATGATTAGGGTTAGGTTCCTATCTACAATAGATAGAATTTCAGAATACATCAACTGTGTTGTTCAGCATCACAGTGGCAGATGATCGAAACCTCTCTGACATCCAGGCAACCCCTTTCCCCTTTGTTGCCTATTTTTTTCTGTCGCAGCTAATAGCTGTTTGTACCACAGTTATCCATATTTTCTGTTGTCTAGGTGATCTTTTGTGTGGGTCTCTGTGAAGGCTACAACATCACATTTGATCTCCTCTTCAAAAGTCCACTGATGAAAGGTGTTTTGTTGTTGGCCAAGGCTTAATCTCCTTATACATTAGCAAATAGAAACGAGTTCGTATGTGTGTTTGTTGGGGGTGGGTATTTTGTTGGTACCATCAGTAGTTGTGGTTCTCTGGAGGGCCCAATGGGAGCCACTGGCTGTGCCTCCAGTGCCAACAAGGCTCCAAAGTGACAATTGTTTGTATAAAAATCCTCCATTTACTTTTTAGGTTTCTGCCACTAAAGAACACTTGGAGTGTATTAGTCCGTTACTCTGTGGTTTGTTATATATGATCTGTACCTCCTGGTCCCTTTTAGATAGTATGTAGGGCAGTTGGTGTTGTAGCAGTTTTTGAAGGACTGAAGTGTGGCACATTTCCTATAGACAGGAGTCCACGACATTTTTTGGGATGCTCAAAGTTGCATGAGCATTAGATGACAGCGAGCCCACAAACACTGATAATGTAGTAATGACCTAGCGAACATAGCATTTGTAACATGAGAGTTATAAATAAATATGGTCAGATTCCAAAACGATATTAAAGAACTTTAATTTCTGAACACAGATATATATGGCAATTGTCTTAGGAAAACTCCGTAATATTAAGAAAATGCGTCTACGGCCGACTCACATAAAATGAAAGGGAGACATCTATACTGCATCCAGAGGGAGATATCTGTAGTTTAACTATCCCACCCAGCTGTTGAGCAGACATTGGTCCAACACAAGAAAGCAGGAAAACAAGCCCTAATTCCTCGGTGTGGAACTATGGCACTTAAGACAATCAAACCATTCATGTGGAGAAATTTTCTCCAGGAGGGGGGTATCAGCCCCCTTCAGCCCCTTTTAGCCCCTTTCAGCCCTGAGGGGCCCAGCCCTCTCAGAAGGGGCACGCATCTTGTTTACTCCTACAGCAAGTAATGCAAGTATGGAACGGCGGTCTAGCGACCGCCGTTCCATACTCATACTTCATCTGGGATCAATTACTTGCTGTAGCAGTAAACAAGATGCTTGACCCTTCTGGGAGGGCTGGGCCCCTCAGGGCTGTAAGGGGCTGAAGGGGGCTGATACCCCCTCCTGGAGAAAAATTTTTCACAATTCGTATAGAAATCTAGCTTCAGGTTATGCACATTTGCCTCAATTATAAACGAATCGAGTTTGAATAATCTGAAACTATTATTACATGAAAAACGTTTATCATGTCTTATAATTGGTGATATTAGAATATTTCTTTGCAGCCATGAGAAGCAAGGAAAAAGGACTCTGATTTCTTAACAATTTGCAGAATTGTTGAAAACTCGGGTATGATTGAAATTCATCACATTTGATTTCTGAACTGTTCCTGTCGAATATGAGTGTTGTGTTAACCTAAAATCTACAGGTTTGCCAGTCTGTCCCAGTAAGATAAATTACAGCCGTTACACCCATTCCCGTAATCACTACCACATTATTTTGTTCACTGATGTATTTATTAGAGAGACTGAACCAGCAGGGAAGTGTCATAGCATGGGATGCATCTCAACATTAAAATAAATACATATCTCTGTATACGCTGCTGCTCTTTAATTTCGGAGCACAGCAAGCAAGCGAGGTCCGGGTTTACTCTGCTGACTTTGATGCTTCTACTCTTATTATTGGGCCCGAGCAGTCCACTGGCTAGCCAGCCTTTGGTCTCGCAGAGATAATATGAACTACAGCTCCACATTATGCTGTGAAAGTGAATGTGTGTGTGTGTGTGTGTGTGTGTGTGTACTCACCTATTTGTACTCACCTATTTGTGGTTGCAGGGGTCGAGTCTCAGCTCCTGGCCCCGCCTCTTCACCGGTTGCTACTGGGCCCTCTCTCTCCCCGCTCCATGAGCTTTATCAAACCTCGTCTTAAAACTGTGTATGGTTCCTGCCTCCACTACGTCATTTTCTAGGCTATTCCACTGCCTTACAACTCTATGACTGAAGAAATACTTCCTAATATCTCTCTGACTCATTTGTGTCTTCAACTTCCAATTGTGGCCTCTTGTTTCTGTGTCCCCTCCCTGGAACATCCTGTCTTTGTCCACCTTGTCTATTCCACGCAGTATTTTATATGTCGTTATCATGTCTCCCCTGACCCTCCTGTCCTCCAGTGTCGTCAGTGTGTGTGTGTGTTGTGCCTTCTGTTAACATATGCACTTACATTTTATGTTCATTATTATTTCCATATTTTATTTAATGTTATATTGTCATAATTATTCTCATTTATCACTCGTACAGAAATATTGCCATGTTGAAAATTGGTATAAATACAGACAAGTTGACGATTAAGACACTTATGCAACATTTAGGCATCTTTATTGTTGAAACCTTTCGGGTTTACAGAAGGCTTCTTCAGTCAAATACAAAGGCAGCAAGTTTAATAGTGAAGTGAAGATGATGTAATCAGATCATCAACCTTGGAGAAAAAGAATATTCAAGGTAAGTAAGTAAGTAAGTAAGTTTATTCAGGTATACACAAATACAGATACATAGAATTATCATACATAGCAGCATATGTGTAGAGAACCTAGGATAACCCAAAAAAGTCAGAGTGACTTATTTCCATTGGGGTCCTTTTACCTTATTATTATAATATAAAGGTTATAATATTTTCTTATTATTCTACAATGAAGATAAACTTAAAAATTACAAAAAGACTTCTACCCCAAGTCATTAACTTCTACAATACGGGGTCATTACTAGGATCGGTAAAATTTACACGTATTTTAGCTAAAAATAGAAAATCATTCCCCTCCCTTTTCTGTAGTACATTCTCAACCCCTTTTGGCATCTTCTTGAAGGGTTTGCTAGCGGGCTTTGACATGTGCGGGTTTTGTTCCTTTCCCCTTATTGCTTACAATAAAAGGGTTTTTGACGCCTGGCCACGATTGTGGGTACTAAAAAGTTGTCTCTCTCCCCCTATACTATGATTGTTTTGGTTTCCCAACCTTGACAAAATTGACGCAAGATTTTCTGGACACTTTTGTGACATTTTGAAAAATGATTTAGTTTCAGTTTTTTAAAACTCTGTCTTCAACTTTCAGCAATCCAACTGCTGTAATTCATCCGGGCCTACTGTTCTTTTGGCCCCAGCCCCAGGATGAATTTTACGTTTTTGTTCTGGGTGTTTGCGTCTTTCTTAAGTTTTTTTGTAAGGAGAGTCCCAAAAAGGAAAGCGTAATCCATTGGCTTGTTAAGGGCTAACTTTGGGTCCTGCGAGCCTCTTTTGGTAGACACGTGTTGTTATACTGAACTTCTTTTTGGCATTCGCTTTCTTTACTACACGTTCCCTATAAATTTTCCCCGCTGATGGGTAAAGGGGTTTCCCCAGATATTTTACTATAAAACCCAAAGGAGGGCTCCCCATTCACTGAACTTTTAAAATTATTTCCCCTTCTCATTTTTTGTTTCGTTCCAAAAGAATGGTTCATTTTTCCCCTAGGATTATGATAGTTTTTGTTACTAACCATTTGCTGCAGGATTCCATTTCCAGTGTTAAAACTTAGCAATATCTTGTGGGTCTTTACCATCACAAACGGGGCACTGATCTCATCAGTAGGAGTTTGCCTTGACATGATGGGCATATCATGACATAAATAAGAATAAAAAGGGGCCCCAAATATCCCTTGGGGGAATAAATGTTATGGGGCGGGGTTTGATTCCGTTTTGTTGATTTTTGCTATTTGTCCCCTGTTGCTAAGGTGGATTATCCCCAGTCTACAGAACCTATCGATAGCTTGAAGTTTCTTACATAATATATTGTGGTTGCGTATCGAACCCTTTTGCAGGTCTAAGGTTTCCTCCTATGAGGTTCCCTTTTGACTTTCGTTCTCAGGAATCCATCAATAATAAGGGGGGTATGGGTTTGAGTGGGATTTCTAAACCCCCGATTATAGTTGGAGAATGCTGTTGTCATTAAGGTACTTAACTACTTGAGAATAACCGCCCTCTCCAGAATTTTAGATATTTATGAGTATACAAACAGGTCTTAGTTGCCAAATGCCTTTTTTTTTTCTTAAAGATGGGGTAACTCGGGCCTCCTTTGAAAACCCCTGGGTACGGTTTTAGTGGTTATTGATAATTTATTATGTGAGAAAATGGGGTTTGACATTTCAGAAGCCCATCTTTTAGGAACTTAGCGGATTTATCGGGGCCTGTGTCTTCGTTGGGGTTTAACCTGCTTATTCTTTTTTAATGAAACTGAGATAACTTACTAGTTGACAACTGTTTGGGGTTCCCCTTTTTTTTGGGATAGTTGATTGAACTTTCGAGTCGTGTTAAAGGTATTTGAGCAGCTGGTAGTTTCTTCTATGTTGATGCAACAGATGTGTGTAGGAATTAAAGCAATTTGCACCTTAGATGTTTCGTGGCATACCTCATTATCGTAGTGGTACTATGTTAGAACCCCATCTACTGGTTATGGCTATCCCCAAAGTTTTAGTTGTTTTCCAGAGCTTTCTGGGGTTATGCTTAATCTTCAATTTTTTTCAATAGTGCTTTGCCTTTGCTCCTTTTTTTAAATTTTGTCTTGTTTCCCCACCCCTTTGAAACTTTGTGCTGCAATATCCGTCTGTTTTCTTTAAGTCTTTTTTGCAGCTGTTTTGAAAATTTATATTTTCAATACTCTAGTCACCAGGGTTTATTCTTCGTTTAATCCAAACCTCTTAACTGGTGAAAAAATACAAAAATGGTAGTGAACATTGTTTTTTAATTTTTCCCCGGGATCGTTTACGTCCCTGCAAACTTTTTATCTCTGTCCCGTCACATTGTGTAGCCTATTTTCCGTGTTTCTTTACTGTAGTTTCTAGTTGACCTCATTTTTATTGTCCTGTGTGGCCCACCTTCCCAAATGATTTTCCTGGTGCAGTAAATGATGAAAAGATCACTAAACCCGGGAATGACGCCTGACGATAATGTTTTAGCGCGGTTACAAAGTTTCGTGGTCATTTGGGTGGCGAGAACTGTGTGACCGGGTTGGTGTATTAATTTAAAATTGGGGGTAGTATTTAATTGAATTTTCTTTTCCTTTTTTCAAGCACGTTATTTTGTGCCCGAAAAAATATTGAAGTCGCCCCCGTATTATTGTCTCGCAAAAGTTTTCAACTCCGAAAAAGACCCGGAAAAGTCTTTAAGAACTGGTCCCGGGGAGGGGGGGCGGTAACGGTTCCTCTAAGGGGTTTGGTCTTGGGAAACCACTTCAAAACCCTAGAACTCGTTTTTGTTTTTTAAAACAGTCTTTGGGGTTTTGCAAGTCATTTTAATGAGGCACATATCCCCCCACCCTTTTTTTGTTTCCCATCTAAGGTTTTTATTGAAAACCTTCTATTTTGGCCCCGTCGTCTCACCGTATTTATCCAACCAAAAAATTTTAGGATGGTTAAACTGCGCCCTATTTTTTACTAGAATCCTAATTCTGCCAATTTGGGAAGAAATGTCTTGCATTGCATGAATAAAAATAAGGCCTGTTTTATAAAACAATCAAAACATCAATTATGGGAATGGGTCATTTTTTATTAAAATTAGGGAAAACAATGCACACGCTAAAAGGGGAACTGTCCAAAAAATGATTGTTTTAAAACAAAAGAATTCTGGGACCGTTGCTATAATTGTAAAACACCATCAGCACCCCCCCCTTACACATTTTACTTTTAAAGGGCCTTTTTGTTTTTCATGGTCTTAGTCAGTGTATGCATTGTTTGTTAGTGTTTGGTAATAATGGCTGTATTGTCCACTTGACCTATGTATGCATTACATATGGAGTTAAGGTTATCATCCCTAGCTACTAGACCGTCATTATCGCCGTCATTTATCTGTCTGTTTTGCCTCTGCACAATAGTTTGAGGTCCTGGATTAATTTGGATATCACCACTTAAGAGCGCTAAAGTAAAAGCTGTGTGCCACTGTTTTTGTTTGGGTATGCGGTGTTGCCATACCTTGCGGCGATAGTGAGGTTTACTTTTCTGGTAGGATGGCAACTTTTGGGCTTTTACTGTCCAGGGCGCTGTTACTCCATTCACCTTTTCCAGCCCCCATGACTGATTTCTTTCTTCATGGAATTGAAGAAGTAAGATAAATATAATTATGGCAGCCTGTACCCCCCTAATGCCTGCCATTTTCACTCTTCGCTCTTTTACTCATATACAATAATATTTATTTCTCTTTTCCAGTCCCTAGTACACTTAGTATCTGCTGTAGCAATCACACTGAATTACTAGTAAAATTTCCTCTTCAAAACCCTCTTCACTGCTCACTTTTCCCTTAACTTCACAAACCCCTTATAGTTCACCCCTTATTACACACTCCCCTACCCACCTCACTTCACAGTCTGTCTTCACCAATTAACTTCTAACTCCTTTCCATTCTGGTAGACCAGAAAGGTGGTCAGTCCCTCAACCTGGAGAAGAGTTCAGTTCCATTTATCTACTAAATTTGCTGACTTTGTATATGACTGGAGAAGCGTACTGTTTAGGCATTAAAAAAAAGATTCCCAGCTGTTGTTATACGTGTTTCAATCATCACAAATATCGTTCTTTATTGTATTCTATATTGTTATATTCTATTCCATGGTTAGGTTTGATGTTCTTACACTTCACTTTCTGTGCTAGCACATACTGGACGTTCTCGCTATCTGTCCCACTCATTTACACACTTCTCCACTCAGTTGCCAATTCTGGCATATGTTGGGTAATATGTCAAAGCCTTAGTGCACCTTACCTTGTAGCAGTCTCTGCTCAGCGTCTGCAGTGGTAGTATCTCGACTGACCCATTTTGTGTATAGGTTGTTTTGTTGGTTAGTCGAGACTTAAGTCTTCCCTACTGTGATATTATGATCACAGAGATTTGTTTAGAATTATATTTGCTTTACATAATTATTATGCTCTCGTGATTTACGTCACTTAATATGATTCAGGACGAGTGTCTAATTCTAGATTTAATTACCTCGGCTAAGTTCTGCACACATATTTAGTCAGGGTTTCCATGTCGCTGATCTCACTTTCAGTAATATGTTTTCTATTTACCTTCGAATTACAAGCTCTTTTCCATTGTTGACTTTTGTCTCTCTTCCGTGCCTTACTGCTGCTGCTGTGATGCTTACGAACTGTTTCATACTGCTTCATGCTGGACGCCAATCTGGGCTCCACACTATCAAAACAAACAGTATTTTTAAGCCTCCAACATGACTCACGAAATCGTAATGAAACGATTGCAAACAAACCATACCACGCCCGTGGTATGGTTTGTTTGCAATCGTGTCATTACGATTTCGTGAGTCATGTTGACGGCTTTGACGAGACTCGAGCTAGAGTTCGTCACGGCCACGCTAGCTGGAGATACGTCAGTAAAAACTTGCATTTGTGGTCATAGTGGTGCTATGCTAACCTTCCTATGGTGTATAAATATACCTAGTTGGATGAATTTTATTGTGTCTAACTGGTCCAGTGGCTAACGCGTCGGTCTGGAGTTTTATGACTCTGATCGCGGGTTCTAACCCCAACAGTGGTATGTTTTTTGTTGTTGTTTTTAAGCCTGTATTATGTTAGACGTTAGCCTATTTATAGTCTTGTTATGTTTGTCACTTGTCACAATATATTTCACGACTTTCACACACACTTTATTCACATATGTCTTACTTATGATAGTACTCGTAAGTACTTCTATGTACAGCAACATAAATAATAGTGGCAGTTTAAAGTTTAGGATATATTTTGCACAGACATAATCTTATACACTAATATTATTGAAGTTCGTGTTATTCAATAATATGTGTAGGCAGCCATCACTCCAATACTTTAATTCATTGTAAAATAATGAACTTAGATATTAATATTATCTAGTTAGTTTCTATTCTCCTTGATGTAACCTTATAGAAAAGCCTGCTTAAAAGCACGTTTCACAAGGTAGCTTATCCTGTTCCAAGGTGTTGAAGGACGATAGTAACTTGCAAAGCTGCCACAAGTCAGACATAGGCCTAGGTGACAGAAGCTGGCACAAGTCAGACATAGGCCTGGTGACAGAAGCTGTCACTAGTCAGACACAGGCCTGGTGACAGAAGCTGTCACAAGTCAGACACAGGCCTGGTGACGTAAGGGTACCAGTAGGTTGACCTTCTAATATCTTTGATAAATAATTTGTTAAGTATTATCATTCTTTAATAATGGAAACCTGTCAGAGAACTTTTGATCAAGGTGTTGTGAGACTCTAATCGACCCATTAAAGCTGACTATTTTCAAGCATATCAACTAATCCCTCGAGCTGGGGCTGGAGGGCGGTTTAGTAGTCATTCATGGTAGTTGTAATTTTAGATTCTCTTATCCAAAGAAATGGGGAAAATTTTTAAGAGCTACAACTCAAAAATATTCACAAAAAAATAAATTATTTAT
>NC_069424.1:39334851-39359851 GCF_026875155.1 Cherax quadricarinatus
AACAACGGGATATTGAAGACGGATTAAAACCCTAAAGCAAAATTAAGTTTATAAATTGCTCACAGCCAGAGCCCCAGAATATCTGGTTGCCACTTTTGTTAAGGCCGGGGAAGCAAAGCAATCATAGTACTGGGGGAAGGGAGAATAACTTGCAGTACCTACATTCACTGGTCAGGGTTAAAACGCATTTTATTGTGCAGCAATAAAGTTATAAGGGGAAAATAGACTGCCTGCACATGTTAAAAAAGCCTGTCACAGCATGAGCCAGTTCAAGAAGAGGGCCAAAATGTACCTAATGAATATGTCTGTATATAAGAACATAAGAACATAAGAAAAAAGGAACACTACAGCAGGCCTACTGACCCATGCGGAGCAGGTCCATGTCTTCACCCCCCCGGGATTAGCCCAATGGCCCCCTCCGGATTAGCCCAATAACCCACCCAGTCCTGGTCAACTCCACTCAAGGAAGGAGCACGTCACAAGACCCAGCAGCATAAGCTAGCCAGGTCCAACTCACACCCACCCACACCCACTCATGTATTTATCTAACCTATTTTTAAAACTACACAACGTTTTAGCCTGAATAACTGTACCAGGAGTTTGTTCTACCATCCACAACTCTATTACCAAATCAGTGCTTTCCTATATCCTTCCTGAATCTGAATTTTTTCCAATTTGAAACCATTGCTGCGAGTCCTGTCTTGGCTGGAAATTTTCACAACGCTGTTTACATCCCCTTTATTTATTCCTTTTTTCCCATTTATACACCTCGATCATATCCCCCCTAATTCTATGCCTTACGAGAGAGTGCAGATTCAGGCCCTCAGCCCTATCTTCATGGGGAAAATTTCTGATAAAAGGGATCATCTTTGTCATTCCCTCTGCACGTTTCCAGAGCATTTAATCCATTCTGTAATACGGTGATCAGAACTGAGCAGCATAATCTAAATGAGGCCTAACCAAGGATATATAGAGTTGAAGAACAACCTGAGGACTTCTATTATTTATATACCTTCCAAAAATGAAGCCAAGAATTCTGTTAGCTTTATTGCGAACACTAATGCACTGTGTCTTGGTTTTTAGATTACTGCTAACCAGAACTCCTAAATCCTTTTTGCAATCATAGTAAATTTAAAATCTACATTATTTAGTTTATATGTCGCATGGTTATTTACCTGTCCAACCTTGAGAACTTTGCATTGTCAATATTAAACGCATCTCCACCTCTCCGACCTTGCATCATTCTATTCAAAACATCCGGAGTGCTTAGTCCTCATTAGAAAAAAAAATTGGACGGCCTATTTTGGGTCATAAAATTTGTTTATGTCGCTATTTTTTTCCCTCACTATGTCATTTATGTAAATTGTGAACAACAACGGGCCCCAACACTGACCCCTGGGAACACCGCTTTTTGAGTGCCCCCCTTCTGATTTTTCCCATTTATCAAATCTCTGCTTCAATTTGTCATCCATGGCCCCTACCCGAAAAAAAATTCCTATTCCGTGTGCCCCCATTTCCCAATACCTCTGGGGTGGAACTTATCGAAACCTTACTAATCATAAACAATATCATATTTATTACCATGACTACCTCTTCAAACACCTTAGGAAAAAAGTTGAAAAATTTCCCATGACAAACCCCCTTTGTAAAACAGTGTTGAGATTCATTAGTCAATCTGTGCCTATCAAGATGGCTACGAATTGCTTGGGAAATTATTGATTCCATAAATTTTCCCACTATGGAGGTAAGGCTTATTGGTCTATAGTTCGAAGCCAAGGGCCGGGTCACCTGCCTGTAAATATGTATTACATTTGCCATTTTCCACTTATCAGGCACTACACCAGTTTGTAGTCATATGTTAAAAAGATTAGCCAAAGGTAAGCTAAGTTCCTCTTTACTTTCCCTTTTAAAAACCCTTGCAAACATGTTCATCAGACCTGGGGATTTGTTAGTTTTATTTCTCTATTTGCCTGAGGGCCATGTCACTATTACCGCAATCGTGCATAGTTTATTATCAACCTGTTCTACATAATCTAATTTTTTCCCGGAATATCGCTAGTATTTTCCTGGGTGAAAACTGAGAGGGAATAGGTATTGAGAATTTCACACATATCCTTATCACTGTAAATGATCTGACGAGAGTTACCTTAAGTGGGCCAATCTTGTCCCTAATCTTACTTCTGCAAATCTGAAGAAACCCTTTTTGGGTTTAGTCTTTAAATCCCTTGCGACCTTAGCCTCATAATCCCTTTTTGTTTTTCTTATTCCTTTCTTTATTTCTCTCTTAATTGAATATATTGATTCCTTAACTGCCCATCCCCTCTTTTGATACGCCTATATATGCCTCTCTTTGACCAATGAAATGTTTTAATCTATTGTTCATCCATTTGGGGATCATTTCTGTTAGATCTAATTTCTCTACTGGGAAACAAAAGTTGTCTGGGCAGCTAGAACTATGCTCTGAAAAACGTCATTTTGGGCAACCAAGATCACCTACCGGACCCATAGTCAGGACATCCCAATTTGGGATCACCAGGTAATTTTTCATTTCCCATGTAGTCGGCCAAGAGATTTGATTGCGTTATCTGGGTAATTCCATGATATATTGAAACTAAGTGATTTGTTTTTCACTGTCCCCAAGCTCATCATTAACCTCAAGATTACTGATTAGTAAATCGGGTTCTGTCACAACCTTTCAAAAAGCGATCCTGAACCATATCAAGAAAGCCCACTAGATTCAAGATTTCCTGTCATATTGTTCCAATCAATTTGTCTAAAGTTAAAATCTCCGATTATCACAACAGTTTTCATATCTAGATGCCTTATGAATTTCGTCCCATAACAGCTTACCGCACTCCCTATCAAGATTGGGGGCAAATAAATCATACCCAAAATTAATTTGTCACTCTCTCGAGAAACTGTAGCCAAACAATTGTCTGTTCGATGTTTCTAATTTTATATCATATCTAAGACAACAATTTAAATTTTTCTCTGACTTACATCGCCACCCCCCACCACCCTTCCTGTTGACCCTATCAGTATGGAATAGTTTAGAACCCGTATGTTTGCATTCAGAAGGCATTTCTCTATCTTTCAGTTGAACCATGTCTCTGTTACACGAATAATATCTATATGCCTACACTTGCAAGTAATCTTATTTTCATCTATCTTATTTTTTAGACCCTACTATTTGTATAGAAAACCCTTTAAAGGGGAGCTAGTCACTCGTTGCCCTCTGCTATCTCTCTTCGTTTGTTGATCAATTGATTTCCCCATTACTAGCAACTTTATTTTGAATATTGTCTTTTAAACATATCCCTGAGGTATCCCAGAAAATAACTGCTGTTTTAAACCCTAATGCTGCGCCTGTTTGTTTCCCAACCAAACACCCATACGTCCATAATCATCAGTTTAAATTCCAAGACAACCCATCAATTACCTTTTCAATCGAATTGGCTAATGCAACCACTCAATCCCCAGAGAGAGAACCCCATCCCTTGCATTCAAATAACGTTTGCCAAAAATAGGTCCCAGTTATCAATGAATGAATTGCAAGTTCCTTGTAGTACCTTCTAGCCAGCAATTTAAACCATTTGCCTAGCATCCATTTATTGCCCACTCCCTTTCTGGGCAAGATTTACATATGACTGGGATCCCTCCCTTAGACCTGACTACTTCTATGGCTGACCTGAAATTTATCCAGCAGCTCCTCTCTCCTGCCCTTCCCAATGTCATTACCCCCACACCCCCGCCTAAGACAGATAATGGGCTTTTCCCTTTACCGCCATAATTTTAATCCACCTGCTGACCATGTCACTAACACCACTCCACGAAGGCACACTCCGGGTCTGCCTTTTTTGTCCTCTGTTACAAATGCACGGTCCAAATTCTTACCTGAGAATCGCCTAAACTATTAAATAGTTTTACCTTGAATTAGCAGGGAATCACTGTCCCTTAAACCCTTTCACTAACCAATGAATAACACTCGCTTGGAAAACCCAGAGATTCGATTTCCTCCCTTCACATTTTCCCTCTATGAACTCCCTTATCTTCCTTCCTTCCTGAACTGTGAACCATTTCCATTTAAAGCGGTTTCCACCATCACTGCGGGTGACCATTTCTCCTATCAGCTAAATCCTTCCACACCCCGCTCCCAACTCATCATGCGAAGCTTCACCCTCCTTTTTTTCCTCTGAAGAAGTAGAATCTCCTTCTTCAACACTTGAACCTGAGTTTCTAAAACACAACAAGCATGGTGCTTGGTAACAGCCCACGCTAACTCCCAAGATCTTAGGCAGGTACATGTACAATGACCTGATTCGTCTTTAATGTCAATGTAAATAACTGATTCTACCTTACACCGGGTATATCTCTTTTCATTATAACTACTTTTCACATAGTTAAAATACTTACCTGTTTTCTATTTTTAAATATAAATAATACTTATCACAAGGATCCCAACGGAATTAAATCATTTTAAAACTTTATTTTCGGCTTATTCCTGGGGAATCTACACATGTGCTTTTGCTTTGCTTTTTTTTGTATGATAAGTAAAGATAACTTATTTAACTGTATTTATGTGTACCTATACAGAATAATAAAATTACTTATCCAGACTTGAATTGTACCTCCTTTATGCACGATTTTACCACGTTCAATTTGTGAAATATTTTATGGATATCACAAGAACTACTTTTCCTAGAATATCGATCTTGTATGATCAGTAAGATATTCCTGTGTCTGAAGTCATGCAGTTTTTAGAAATGAACATCAAAATGGTATACAATCCGACTGAAAAAGCCTACGTGTAGGCGAAACGGTTCGGAATAAAGTTGCCTAACTGTTGCCTGTGTCTTACCTACCAGTTATAGAAATCTTCATGGAGCATTAACTGAAATAGCTAATCAACAGATTGCGTATTCGTAGATCTACGCGAACTACACAAACGTCCTGGAGCTATATCATGCCACGACAAACTTCACAGGTTTTTTCATGGCATTTATTGCTTACTATCATATGTACTTGATAACTCACTGGTGATTAATTAAAACCTTCAATAACAATTTTATCAAGTATCATAATTTATACACTGATTAAGTGGTAAGATTGTGATAAATGGTTTAAAAACCGACAAATTGAAGATTGAACACTTATGCAACATATGGGAAATCTTTATTGAGGAAACGTTTCGCCACACAGTGACTTCCTTTGTATTGGACTGATGAATCCCAATACAGATGATATGTATTGGACTGATGAAGCCACTGTGTGGCAAAACGTTTCCTCAGTAAAGATTCCCATATGTTGCATAAGTGTCTCAATCGTCAAGTGTAAGATTGCTGCACACTTTGCTCTTTGTCGATGCTGACTGCAATAAAGCTTTGAGCTGGCCATCTCAAAGTTCGGGTTTTATTTACAAATACATCAAAATATGTATCTAATAAACTTTCGATAAATTTTGAGAATCAACGAGGCTTTTTTTTTTTTTTGAGTGTTAAAAACTCGTTGTAGTGTTAATAAAGCTTGTTTTTTAAAAACGTAGTTTTTAAAACACACACTGTACCTCACTGTGTTCAAAATGTAATATTTTAAGGCGTTCCAAACTACCAAAGTATTCATCTGTGAAAAACACCAGACTGCCAAGGAAAAGTAGGAAACTGAATGGATCTTTCTGAAGGTTGAAGCCCTAGTCCAACGTTCCTTGCGAATTCTAGATGAATTCTAGAAAACTATACTCAGGGTTAGTATACATGGAAAATAAACTCGAAAAATTTTCTCCAGGAAAAAGGGGAGGTGTTTCAGCCCCCTTCAGCCCCCTAAGGCACTCAGCCCTCCAGAGGGCCTGAAGCCCTCTCTTGCTTCCCCCATGATCAAAAATTTAATTTTAAGCAGATGTTCCAGCAGCGCAAGTTACACCGTCAGCTTTTGACTGAGTGTACATATCAGTGAGGCGAGGAGGAGTAACTACAGCAGCTCTTGCTACATCATATGTGTCATTATTAACAGACACTCGTTTGTTGAGTAATGACACCCTCCTCAGACTTGGGTTATAAATGTACTGTATCCTGAGGGGGTTTAATTTTAGTGGTAAAATTTCACTTGAGTCGATGGGAAGTATCACTGTGTGACACTGATAATGGCTGGCAAATATTTTTTTAGTTTGGGCTCGACAAGGACCGCCAAGCAAGGGCCCGTAGGCCGCTGCAGTATTCTCCTATTTATCTTCTGTTAATTTCAGGTAATTAGCTCTGTTTTTGTTACAACATTTTATTACATTTAAATTTTTTTATATAAAATGCAACATAGTATAACTATATTAATATTTTAAAAATATTTTTAGAGCCGAGTGCTAGCTACCTGAAACCTCCTTAATTTTAAAAAATTCTCAACTTTCTGAGAGTGGGATTCATTTAGGTTTTTTTTACCTGTGTAAACTTACAAATGGGAAATTTAAAAACTGGTGATCGTGGGGTTCTATATTGTGGAAAATATTGTATTTTTTTTTCCCAGAAATTCAGTATTTGTATGAAAAAGAGGGGCCATACTGTTTTTTAATAAATTTAGTCATAAAAACGGAAACCCTGCGCGGGCCAGACGGACTCGCCGTCTTGGGGTTTTGAATTTTTACAACGTTGGTGTGATGGGAAGGAATTTCGGCTCTAGGGTTAAAATTTGGGCTGACACCTCTAAAAAGGGAGGCAAATTGTTGACATGCTTTCGGCATAACTTGAGATATCGACGCGGACAAGCAGCTCCGGAACCTCTAAACTCCTAGTTTGTGTGAAATTTTCTGGCCAGTGTTTTCATAAATTTAGTTATGATTTTTTTCTGAGTATATACAACTTAATATCCAGTCAAATGGCGAGGAATTAAGATATATTTTTTTTTTGTTATGTAAATTGTTTAATGTAACTTTTTTTAATTTTTAATATGCATCACAAATTAATTATTTCCCAAAATTTCCCCGGCGATGTATAATTCTTAAATTTAAAGGTCCAGAGCAACTTGTGGGTATACAGTGGTAGGATCGAAGGGGGACATTTTGCGCCTAGGGGTTCCCAAATTTCCCACTTGTCTAACTGATAAAAAAAAATTTTCCACAATTTTCCTGCAGCTATATATTTATACAGAATTTTAAATTTCGCATAATTTTAAAAAAAAAAAATCTTCCAAAAATTTCCCATACATAACTTTTTATTGTTGTGAATAGTTTTAGATTTGGTACCATTAACAAAAACTCCATTTCTTTTTGGATCAAGAGAACCTGAAATATACAACTACCATGAATGACGTACTAAACCGACCTCCACCCAGCCGGGGGAAATTATTTAAAAAACTAAAAAATAGTAGTTTTTAAGGGGTCAAATTTAAGAGCCCTCCAAACACCTTGGATCAAAATTTTCTCTGCCCGGTTTTTCCCTTATTAAAGGAAGATAATATTTAACAATTATTTACAAAGAAAATTAGAAGGCCCAACCTACAGGTACCCTTACGTCCCCAGGCCCTGTGTCTGCCCTTGGGGACAGCTTCTGTCCCCCGGCCTGTGTCGACAAAGGACAGCTTTTTGTCCCCCAGGCCTATGTCTAAACTTGTGCCAGTTTCCCTGTCACCAGGCCAAATGTCTGACTTGGGGCAGTTTTCCCAAAGTTCCTATCTTTCCTTAAACCCTTTGGAACGGAAAAGCTACCTTGTGAACGGGGTTTTTAAACGGGGTTTTTTTTCCTATTAAGGTTACCAAGGGAATAAAACCCAACTAAAAAAATTTTAATACTAAAAAGTTCATTTTTTTACAATGAATTAAAGTATTGGAGTGATGGCTCCCCTACACTATTATTGAATAACACAAATTTCCCAATAATTTTTGTTATAAATTATTCTGGCAAAATAAACCTAATTTTAAACTGCACTTTTTTATTTATGTTGCTGTACATAAAGTACTTACGAGTACTATCAAAGTAAAAACATATGTGAATAAAGTGTGGGGGTGAAAGTCGTGAAAAAATATTTTGACAAGTGCCCAAACCCATAAAAAGACTAAAAAAATAGGCTAACGTCAAAACATAATACAGCTTAAAAAAAACAAAAAAAAAACATACCACTTTTTGGGGTTAGAACCCGCGATCAGAGGGCAAAAACTCCAACCCACGCGTTAGCCACTGGACCCGTTAGCCCCAATAAAATTTATTTCCCAACCCAGGTAAATTTTTTAAAAACCATAGGGAAAGGGTTTGCAAAGGGAAACCCCCAAAGACCACAAATCCAAAATTTTTTAAATGACGTATCTCCACTAGCGGGGGGCCCCGGGCGAACTCTAGCCGAGTCTCGTCCAAAACCCCTCAACAGACTTTACGAAATCGTAATGAAACGATTTCAAACAAAAACCCTAAAACCCGGGCGTGGGGATGGTTTGTTTGCAATCGTTTTTTATTTCGATTTCGTGATCATGTTTAGGGAAAAAATACCGTTTGGGTTTTTTAAAGTGGGGGGGGCCCGGGTTGGGGTCCAGCATGAACAGTATGAAAAAGTCGTAACATCACAGCACAGCAATAAGGCACGGAAAAGAGACAAAAAATCAAAAAATGGGGGAAAAGCCGTAATTTGAAGGTAAATAAAAACATATTACTGAAATGAGATCACGACATGGGAAAACCCTGACTAAATAGTGTGCAAACTTAGCCGAGGTAATTAAATCTAGAATTAGACACTCGTCCTGAATCATATAAGTGACGTAAATCACGAGAGCATAATAATTAATGTAAAGCAAATATAATTCTAAACAAATCTCTGTGATCATAATATCACAGTAGGGAAGACTAAAGTCTCGACAAAACCAAAAAAACAACCTATACCACAAAATGGGTAAAGTCGAGATACTACCACTGCAGACGCTGACAGAGACTGCTACAAGGTAGTGCACTAAGGCTTTGACATATTACCCAACATATGCCGAATTGGCAACTGAGTGGAGAAGTGTGTAAAGAGTGGGACAGATAGCGAGAACGTCCAGTATTCTAGCACAGAAAATGAAGTGTAAGAACATCAACCTAACCATGGAATAGAATATAACAATATAGAAATACAATAAAGAACGATATTTGTGATGATTTAAACACTAACAAAAGCGGGAACTTTTTTTTTTAAAGCCCAAACGTACGCTTCCCATCATATACAAAGTCAGCAAATTTATAATAAATGGAACTGAAAACCCTTTTCCGTTTTAGGACGACCCCTTCGGTCTACCAGAATGGAAAAGGGGTTTTAAATTAATTGGGGAAAAACAGACGGAATGAGGTGGGGGGGGAGTGTGTAATAAGGGTGAACAAAGGGTTTGTGAAGTTAAGGGGAAAAATGAGCGGAAGAGGGTTTTTGAAGAGGAAATTTTAACTAGTAATTCAGTGTGATTGCTACAGCAATACTAAGTGTACTAGGACTGGAAAAGAGAAATAAATATTATTGTATATGAGATAAAAAGAGCGAAGAGTGAAAAGGGCAGGCATTAGGGGGTACAGGCTGCCATAATTAATTTATCTTACTTCTTCAATTCCATGAAGAAAGAAATCAGTCATGGGGGCGGGAAAAAGGGTGAATGGAGTAACAGCGCCCTGGACAGTAAAAGCCCAAAATTTTGCCATCCTACCAGAAAAGTAAACCTCACTATCGCCGCAAGGTAGGGAAAACACCGCATACCCAAACAAAAACAGTGGCACAAAAGCTTTTACTTTAGCGCTCTTAAGTGGTGATATCCAAATTAATCCAGGACCTCAAACTATTGTGCAGAGGCAAAACAGACAGATAAATGACGGCGATAATGACGGTCAGTAGCTAGGGATGATAACCTTAACCCCATATGTAATGCATACATAGGTCAATGTGAGACAATACAGCCATTATTATCTCAAACACTAACAAACAGATGCATACACTGTACTAAGTACGCATGAAAAACAGAAAAGGCACCTTATGTAAAATGTTAAGGGGTGGGTGCATGATGGATGTATGTACAATATAGCAACGGTGCCAGAATTCATTTGTGTGTAACCCAAATGCACTTTGGGCACAGTTACCCTTTAGCAGTGATGACATTGATTTACCTAATTTTAATACAAATGCCCCATTGCCATATATTGATGATTATGATTGTTTTATAAAACAGGCCTTCACTTTATTCATGTCAATGCAAGATCACTTCTTCCTAAATTGGCAGAGTTTAGGATTCTAGCTAACAAAATTAGGGCGCAGTTATAACCATCTCTGAATCTTGGGTTTGGGATGATACGGTGACTGACGACGAGTGTCAAAATAGAAGGTTACAATATAAAACGCTTAGATAGGAACAAAAAGGGGTGGTGGAGTATGTGCCTACATTAGAAATGACTTACTTACAACCCAAGACCTGATTTAAATAACAATAAACTGGAGATTCTAATGGTTTGAAGTGCTGCTTCCCAAACCAAACCCATCTTGGGTAGGAACCAGTTACCGCCCTCCTACCCGGGACCATTCTTAGAAGACTTTTCCAGAGTCTTTTTTCGGATTTTGAAAACAATTGCGAGACAATAATACGGGGCGACTTCAATATCTTTTTTTCAGCAGCAAAATAACGTGCTAGCAAAAGGTATAAGCAAATTCTAGGATTAAATACTACACCCAACTAATTAATACACCAACCCGGATCACACAGTTCTCAGCCACCCTAATTGACCACGTACTTTGTAACCGCGCTGAGAACATTAGTCAGTCAGGCGTCATTACCACAGGTCTTAGTGATCATTTCATCATTTACTGCACCAGGAAAATCACTAGGGATAGGATAGGCCTACACAGGACAATAAAAATGAGGCAACTAGAAACTACAGTAAAGAAACACTGGTAAATGGGCTACAAAATTGTGACTGGACAGAGTAACAATTGCAGGGACGTAAACAAATGCCTGGGAAAAATTCAAAACAATGTTCACTACCATTCTTGATAATATTGCCCCCAGTTAAAGAGGTTGGGATTAAACGAAGAACTGAACCCTGGATGACTACTGAGATATAGATAATATGAAATTCAGAGACCAGCTGCTAAAAAGACTTAAAGCAAACAGACAGGATATTGCGCACAAATGAATTCCAAAGGGTGAGGAACAGAGTACAGAGACTTATAAAAGGAGCAAAGGCAAAGCACTATTGCCAAAAAAATTTGAAGAGTATAAGCATAACCCCAGAAAGCTCTGGCAACAACTAAAACAGATTGGGGTATAGCCATAAGCCAGTAGATGGGTCTAACATAGTACTCACTATCGATAATGAGGTATGCCACAAACATCTAAGGGGGCAAATTTGCTTTAAATTCCTACTACACATCTGTTGCATCAACACTAGTAAGTAAACTACCAGCTGCATCAAATACCTTTAAAACACAGACTCTGATAAGTTTCAATCATACTATACCAATAAAGGGGAACCCCAAACAGTTGTCAACTAGTAAGTGTATCTCATAAACTTCATTCAAAAAGAACTAAGCAGGTTAAACCCCAAAACGAAGAGCACGGGCCCTGATAACATCCAGTCTAAGTTCCTAAAAGATGGTGCTTCTGAACTGTCAATCCCTATTGCTCACATAATAAATCTATCAATAACCCTAATACCGTACCGGAGGGTTCAAGGGGGCCAGAATTACTCCTATCTTCAAGAAAAAAATAGGTTTTGGATGTAGGCAACTATAGACCTGTTAGTAACTCAGTATAATATCTAAAATTCTGGAGAGGGCGGTGTATTCTCAAGTAGTTTAAATACCTTAATGACAACAGCATTCTCCATAGCTATCAATCGGCTTTAGAAGATCCTACTCAACCGATACCTCCCTTATTAATCTGATGGATTAAACCCGAAACTGAAATGTCAAAAGGGAACCTCATAGGTATGGTAACCTTAGACCTGCAAAAGGCCTTTGATACTGTCAACCACAAAATATTATGTAGAAACCAAGCTATCGGTATAGGGTTTTGTAGACTGGTATAAGTCCTACCCCTTTGCAACAGGAGACAAATAGTCAAAATCAACAAAACGGGAAACAGAACCCCTGCCCCATAACATGTGGAGTTCCCCAAGGTAGTATTCTGGGGCCCTTATTATTCTTATGTTATGTCAATGATAATGCCTATCAGTGTCAAGTGCAAACTCCTACGTATGCAGAGACAGTGCTCTGTTATGACTGGTAAAGACCCACAAGAATTGCTAAAGTTTAACACTGGGAAATGGAGTCCTGCAGCAAATGGGTTTGTAGACAACAAACTATCATTACTCCTAGGGAAAACTGAAGCCATTCCTTTGGAACGAAACATAAACTGAGAAGGGGAAATAATTTTAAAAGTTTTATGTAATGGGAGTCCATCACTTTGGTTTTCATCAGTAAAATATCTGGAATCCCCTTTGGGCCCATGCCCTGTCAGGAGAATTGATAGGGAACAGTGTAGTAAAGAAAGCGAATGCCAGACTGAAGTTCATGTATAGACAACACAGTTTTCTACCTACGAGGCTCGCAGGGCCCTAAAGTCTAGCCCTTATACAATGCCATATGGATTACGCTTGCTCTTCTTGGACCCCTGCCTTGACAAAAAAACTGAAAGATAGACTGCAAATCACCCAGAACAAAATCGTAAGATTCATCCTGGGGCGGGACCAAGAGAACATGTAGGCCAGGATGAATTACAGCAGTTGGATATGCTGAATGTTGAAGACAGAGTAAAACAACTGAAGCTAAATCATGTTTCTAAAATTGCTCACAAACAGTGTCCAAATATCTTGCTGCAATTTTTTTCAAGGTTGGGAACCAAAGCAATCATAGTACTAGGGGAGAGAGCACAACTTTGTAGTACCCACAATCAGTGGCCAGGCGTCAAACACCTTTTATTGTACAGCAATAAAGGAATGGAACAGACTACCCGCACATGTCAAAGCCAGTCTTAGCATGAACCAGTTCAAGAAGAGTGCCAAAAGGTGTCTGATGAATGTAGCTACAGAAAGGGAGGGGGAAAGATTTTCTATTTTTTAGCTAAAATACGTGTAAATTTTACCGTATTCCTAGTAATGACCCTCGTATTGTAGATAGTCTTAATGACGTTGGTGTAGTAGATAGTCTTTTTAGTATGATAATAAGATGTTATCTTCATTGTAGAATAATAAGAAAATATTATAACCTTTATATTATAATAATAAGGTAAAAGGACCCCAATGGAAATAAGTCACCTCTGACTTTTTTGGTATCCCTAGGTTCTCTACACATATGCTCGCTATGTATGATAATTCTATGTATCTGTATTTGTGTATACCTGAATAAACTTACTTACTTACTTACTTACCTTGATATTCTTTTTCTCCAAGGTTGGATGATCTATTACATCACTTCATTCATATTAACCTTGCTGCCTTTGTATTTGACTGAAGAAGCTTACTGTAAACCCCAAAGGTTTCAACAATAAAGATGCCTAAATGTTGCATAAGAGTCTAATCGTCAACTTGACTGTATTTTATACCAATTTCAACATGGCATATTTCGTACGAGTGATAAATAGAATAATTTATGACAATATAACATAAATAAAATATGGAAATAATAATGAACATAAAATGTAAGTGCAGAGTTAACAGAAGGCACAACACCACACACACACTGACGACTCCTGAGGACAGGAGGGTCAGGGGGAGAACATGATAACGACCATATAAACTACAGCTGGAATAGACAAGGTGGACAAAGACAGGAATTTCCAGGGAGGGGACACAGAAACAAGAGGCCAACAATTGAAGTTGAAGACACAAATGAGTCAGAGAGATATAGGAAGTATTTTCTTCAGTCATAGAGTTTGTACGGCATGGAATAGCCTAGAAAATGACGTAGTGAGGCAGGAACCATACACAGTTTTAAGACAGGTTTTGATAAAGCTCATGAGCGGGGAGAGAGAGTGCCCAGTAGCAACGGTGAAGAGGCCGGGCCAGGGGGGGGGGGGGAAAAGAAGGGAAGAGGGGGGGAAAAAAAGCTGAGACTCGACCCCTGCAACCACAAATAGTGAGTACAAATAGGTGTATACACACACACAACACACACACACACACCCATTGACTTCACAGCATAATGTGGAGCTGTAGTTCATATTTTCTCTGCGAGACCAAAGGCTGGCTAGCCAGTGGAACTGCTCGGCCCAATAATAAGAGTAGAGCATCAAATCAGCAGAGTACACCCGGACCACGCTTGCTTGCTGTGCTCCGAAATTAAAGACGGTCCAGCAGCGTATACAGAGATATGTATTTATTTTAATGTTCGATATGCATCCCATGCTATACACTTCCCTGCGGTTTCAGTCTCTCTAATAAATACATCAGTGAACAAATAATTGATGGTAGTGATTCGGGAATGGTGTAACGGCTGTAATTAATCTTACTGGACAGACTGGCAAACCTGTAATTTTAGTCTTAAACACAACACCCTATTCGACATGAACAGTTCCAGAAATCAAATGTGATGAATTTCCCAATCATACCCGAGTTTTCAACAATTCGCAAATGTTAAAAATCTAGAGTCCTTTTTCCTTTCTTCTCATGGCTGCAAAGAAATATCTAATATCACCAATTATAAGACATATAAACGTTTTTCATGTACAATAGATTTTCAGATTAATTTCACACGCGATCGTTTTATAATTGAGGCAAATGGCATAACCTGAGCTAGATTTCTATTACGAATTGTGATAAATTTTCTCCAGAGGGGGTATCATAGCCCCCTTCAGCCCCTTACAGCCCTGAGGGCCCGCCCTCCAGAAGGGTCAAGCAATCTTGTTTACTGCTACACAAGTAATTGAATCCCAGAATGAAGTATGAGTTGGAAACGGCGGCGCAGACAGCCGTTCCATACTTGCAATAACTTGCTGTAGGAGTAAACAAATGCGTGCCCTTCTGAGAGGGATGGGCCCCTCAGGCCTGAAAGGGCTAAAAGGGGCCAGAAGGGGGCTGATACCCCCCCCCTGGAGAAAATTTCGCCACATGAATGGTTTGATTGTCTAAAGTGCCATAGATTTCCACACCGAGAATTAGGGCTTGTTTTTCCTGCTTTCTTGTGTTGGACCAATGTCTGCTCAACAGCTGGTGGGATAGTTAAACTAGAATGGTTAAACAGATATCTCACTCTGAAGCAGTATAGATGTCTCCTTTCATTTAATGTGAGCGGCCGTAACGCATTTTTTCTATTTAATATTACGGATTTTTCCTAAACAATTGCCATATATATCTGTGTTCAGAAATTAAAGTTCTTTAATATCGTTTTGGAATCTGACCATATTTATTTATAACTCTCATGTTACAAATGCTATGTTCGCTAGGTCATTACTACATTATCAGTGTTTGTGGGCTCGCTGTCATCTAATGCTCATGCAACTTTGAGCATCCCAAAAAATGTCGTGGACTCCTGTCTATAGGAAATGTGCCACACTTCAGTCCTTCAAAAACTGCTACAACACCAACTGCCCTACATACTATCTAAAAGGGACCAGGAGGTACAGATCATATATAACAAACCACAGAGTAACGACAATCCCACTCCAAGTGATTTTTTAGTGGCAGGAAACTAAAAAAGAAAATGGGAGGAAATAACCAAAATTGTCCACTTTGGAGCCTTGTTGGACTGGAGGCACAGCCAGTGGCTCCCCATGGCCCTCCAGAACCACAACTACTGATGGTAACAACAAAATTACCCCCCCCCAACAAACACACAATACGACCTCGTTTCTATTTGCTAATGTATAAGGCCTTAAGCCTTGGACCAACAACAAAACACCTTTCATCAGTGGACTTTTAGAGGAGTCAAATGTGATGTTTGTAGCCTTCACAGAGACCCACACAAAAGATCACTTAGACAACGAAATATGGATAACTGGGTACAACCTTTTTAGCTGCGACAGAAAAAATAGGCAACAAGGGGAAGGGGTTTGGCCTGGATGTCAGAGAGTCGCTCATCTGCACAGAGATGCTGAACACCACAGTTGATGTATCTGAAATTCTAACAATGAAGATAGAGAACCAAACCCTAATCATTGTGGTTGTATATGAGCCACCAGATGCAACCTCCCAACACTTCAAGGAACAGCTACTGAAAATTGATTACTGTCTGGAAAGCCTTCCAGCTCCATCCCCAAAGATCTTATTGCTTGGTGATTTCAACCTAAGGCATACAAAATGGAATAATGTAAAAAATAATGTTATAACAGAAACAATACCTAGAGGCAGCGCGCACACACATTAGCTGCTGAATCTCTGCAATAAACACACCCTATGTCAGCAGATTTTTAGAGCCAAGAAGCCTGGAAAACACACTTAACCTTATTTTCACACATTATGAGGACCTGGTAAGAAACATAATACAAAAAACGACAAACTCCGATCACAGTCTAATCAAAGTTCGGACTTGCATGCACAGGGGTCCTGATCAGCAAAATGCACGCAGCTAAGACGGTGTCTTCACTAAATTCAATTTCATTAAAGAGAACATCAACTGGGACCAGGTGAACAATGTCTTGAATAAAACATGTTGGGAAGATATCTTAAATAACATGGATCCAAATCAGTGTCTTGAAAGTATCACAACTTCCTGACAACTGATGTATATCCAAGGCATAATCCTCTAAGAAAAAAAAGCAAGTAAACCGGAGAAAGACCCTCTCTGTACAGAAGACGACGAAGAGTCACAGAACTCCTCAAAAGCATTATCTGACACATGGAAGGAAGCGCTGACCAGGGAAGTGGTTAAAGGATTCATACAGGATCCAGGAGAGACAATAGGAGCAAAAAGCGATTAGTGAAATTGAAAGAAAGACTTTGAGAAAGCTAATGACAACATGCCCATGCACTCAGCCCCGGGCCCAGACACTTGGAACTCTGTGTTCATAAAGAACTGCAAGAAGCCTCTTTCACGGGCCCTAAGTATACTATGGAGAAAGAGCATAGACATAGGTGAAATGCCAGTCACTAAAAGCAACGGATATAGCCCAACTCCATAAAGGTGGCAGCATCATAAAAATCTTTGAAAGAGTACTAAGAAGTATGGGCAACATGGGTTCAGACCAGATTACTCCTGCGTCTTGCAACTACTGGATCACTACGGCATGGTCTTGGATGTACTGGAAGACAAACAGAATGCAGATGTAATATATGCAGAATTTGCAAAAGCCTTTGACAAATGCGATCATGGTGTAATAGCACACAAAATGCATGCTAAAGGGATAACTAGCAAAGTGGGCAGATGGATCTTCAACTTTCTTACCAAACGAACAGAGGTAAACAGAGTTATATCGGAAGCTACCATAGGGGAAAGCTCTGTTCCACGAGGCACAGTACTCGTTCCCATCCTGTTTCTCATCTCATATGAACATAGAGATGTAATCCATAGCACCATATCTTCCTTTGCAGACGATACTAGGATCTGCATGAGACTGTCAGCCATTGAGGACACTGTTAACCTCCAAAAAGATATAAACCAAGTTTTCCAACGAAGACAACATTCCAACTACTCCGTTATGGAAAACTGGAGGAGATAATTAGAACTGAGTGTACTACAAACACTTATCATGCAATAGAGCGGAAAAATAATGTGAGAAACCTGGGAGTGGTAATGTATGAGGCTCTCACTTTCAAGGATCACAACAGTGTCACTATCACATCTGCGAAGAAAATGATGGGATGGATCACTTCCCTTCAAAACAAGGGATGTCAAGCCTATGATGATCCTTTTTAAATCACTTGTTCTCTCTAGGCTGGAATATTGCTGTAGATTAACATCTCCATTCAAAGAAGGTGGAATTGCAGATCTAGAGAATGTACAGAAAACCTTCGCTTGCACAATCTAAGCTCCGTCAGGTACACTAACTACAGGAATTGCTTGGAAGCACTTGGCATGTACTCACCGGAACAGAGGCGAGAGATATATAACATAATCTTCACCTGAAAATCCTAGAAGAATGGTCCCTTAATCTGCACTTAAAATCAACTTCCCTATAAAGCAAAAGACTGGGCAGGGGCGTTGGAAAATCCCCCAATGAAATGTTCCTAATGACGCCCCCCGTCATTAGGACACTAAAAATCTGAATTCATTACCTGTAAATATAATGAAACACAACCTGTTTATAAAGTCATGACTCGTCTCAAAGATTACTTACTCACCCAAAAACCGAAATAAATACTGCATAACTGAACAATATAAAATGTATAGCTTAATGTTTCTCAACAATTATATCACATAAATGTTAAACCTAAAACCCAATCTAACTTTATTAATTTTAAATACACTACCAATACAGAATCACTACCTAAACTGAATGCAACCATATGAACCTGTATATTCCTTTGGTAATATCACTTGTGCTTTATAGTTAATCTGTTTACATTAATGTTTTATCACTGATTTCATCTTTGCTTAGTAGCAGCGCTGTATACTCCCCTTGTGGCTTAGCTCTTCTGTTTGATTATATATAATAATAATAATCATTGCTTAGATTAATCTTAAGTTAATTTAAGCCAGCCCGTAATGCTATGCATAATATAAGTGGCTTTGGCATACTGCTCTTATCTGTATTTTTTTTGTACCTCTGTATGTGTGCACAAATTGGAAATAAATAAAAATAAATAAATAAATAAATAAATAAGAGAAAACACAATAATTGTCCGGAGCCCAAACTATTTAACAGCCTCTCACCAGGCATTAGGCAGCCCCGGCTGCCTTCAAGAGGGAACTCGACAGTTACTTAAAGCCGGCGACGGATCAGCCAGACTGTGGTTCGTGTGTTGGACTACATGCAGCCAATAGTAACAGTTGATCAGGCCCTGATCCACAGGGAGGCCTGGTCGTGGACCGGCCGCGGGGGACGATAATCCCCAGAATGCCCTCCAGGTAGAGTCCAGATAGATATTCTGCCGTCATCTTTCTGGCGCTTGGCACTCATTGGTCGCCTGGCACCTCATTCGAGCTAGAAATTGTTCCCTTGAACTAATCTTCTGGGATTTCCTACATTTCCGAAACATTGCAAACTCCTGATGATGTGTTGATTACAACAAAAACAAAGCCTAGAGCTATCTTTCATTATATATATATATATTATATATATATATATATATATATATATATATATATAAATTATATATATATATATATATATATATATAGAGCACTCTCCAGCGAGCTCAGTATCTGGTTCCTGGATGATGGTACCCTAGCTGGCACAACAGAATCTCTCCTAGAGGATATCAGTAAAATTAAAGACATGGGAGAGAGCCTGGGCCTTTCTTTAAACCCCACCAAATGTGAAGTAGTTTCTACACATCAACAGATGATCCAGAATATTAGCGCCGCTTTACCAGGAGCACGAGCCATGATCCAGACAATAGCACTCTCCTTGGTGCTCCTCTTGGGTCCAATGCCATCGATCTGATCCTAGAAAAAAAGTCTCAGATTTCCGGACGATGGAAAGCAGGATGAAAGACATTGACACACATGATGCCTTCTACCTACTCACCAGGTGCCTGTCAATTCCAAAACTTACCTACTTTCTGAGATGCTCCCCAGCCTTCAGCAGTCCAAAACTCAAGGAATATGACTCTCTCCTTAAGACCATGCTAGAGAGTGTATTGAACCTATCCCTTGACGATGGACAGTGGTTCCAAGCCTCACTTCCGGCCAGGCTTGGAGGGCTAGGAGTACGCAGATCCTCCCAGATTGCTCTACCAGCTTTCCTATCCTTTTCCATAGCATCAAACGAGTTGATAAGACAAATTCTTCCTGATACCCTCAGTGACTCAGTAGGAATAGAATACCCTAGCTATGCCAGTGCCATCACTGAATGGGGACTCTTGCTGCTCCAGCACCAAACCCTAGTGCAGCACTGGCTCACAGTTAAGCTGGGATGGCCCGATCGCTGGAAAGGTGCTTGCCAACATGCTCAGGGCTGCAGCATCAGATAGGGAAAATGCCCGTCTCCAGGCTGTGAGCGCACATCATTCCGGAGACTTCCTCCAAACAGTTCTCATATAGGCAATGGGAACGCGACTCGACCCTAAGACCCTCCGTATTGCAGTGGCTCTGCGCCTTGCTGCCCCAATTCACACAGAATATACGTGTATTTGTGGCGAAGCACAAGCAGACCAATATGGTCTACATGGTCTTAACTGTTCCAAAACCAAGGGCGGGGCATGCAAGACACAATGAGGTCAACGACATCATTAAGAGAACCTTGCTACAGCTGGATGCCCAGCCGAGGGGAGCCCCGATCACTAGCAGCCAACAATACCCACAACCCAGCAAACCGACCGACGGATCACCATCTATCCTTGGAAGAATGGCAAGCTCTTAGCATGGGACTATACCTGTGTTTTCCCACACTGGCTGACACCTATATCCGTCACAGTGTGGGGCCACAGGGAGGAGCTGCTGACCACAGGGAGGAGTACAAGATCAGCAAGTACAGGGACATAAGCCAACAGTATCAATTTGTCCCAGTGGGATCAGAGACCTTGGGATCATGGGGAAAAATACCACACATTTCCTTAAAGAATTGGGTTCCAGACTCATCGACACCACCAGGGACCCAAGAGCAGCCACTTTCATGATTCAGCGCCTCAGCGTAGCCATCCAGAGGGAAAATGCTTGCTACATACTTGGCTCGCGTCCTGCCTCGGAGGAGCTGGAGGAAATTCATGATCTTTGATACATTGTGCCACTGTATTCATGTTTATGTTTTTCTGTAAATGTATTCTGTTTATTAATAAATGTTCACATAGAATATCAAACATAGGGGGTGGTAGGAGAAGAAAATATTCAAACAGCTCCGGGGAGAACATTGAGTTTTCCCTAAGGTACGTTTATTGTCTTCTCTGAGGATAAAGGTCCCCATTCCAGCCATAGAGGTATATATATATATATATATATATATATTATATATATAATATATAATTATATATATATTATATATATAATATATTATATATGTTATATATATATATATATATATATATAACATTAACACCCTTCAGAGTGCAGGAGCTGTACTTCCCGTCTCCAGGACTCAAGTCCTTCCGGCCGGTTTCCTTGAATCCCTTCAAAACTATTTGTCTCCATTCACTCCTAACACGCTCATGCATGCTTGAAGGAAGTCCAAGCCCCTCACACACAAAACCTCCTTTATTCTCTCCCTCCAACCTTTCCTAGGCAGACCCCTACCCCGCCTTCTCTCCAATACAGACTTATACACTCTCGAAGTCATTTTATTACGTTCCATCCTCTCAGCATGTCCAAACCACCTCAATAACCCCTCTGCAGCCCTCTGGATGTTAATTTTGGTAATCTCGCACCTCCTCCTAATCTCATAACTGTGGGCTCTCTGCTTTATATTTACACCACACATTGCCCTCGCTCATGACATCTCCACTGCCTCCAGCCTTCCCCTTATTGCAACATTCACCACCCATGCTTCACACCCATATAAGAGCATTGGTATAAGTATACTCACATTCCCTTCTTTGCTTCCATGGATAAAGTTCTTTGTCTCCACAGACTCCTCAGTGCTCCACTCACCTTTTTTCCATCGTCGATTCTATGGTTTACCTCATCTTTCATAGACCCATCTGCTGACATGTCCACTCCCAAATATCTGAACACATTCACCTCCATCATACTCTCTCCCTCCAATCTGATATCAAATCTTTCGTTAACTAATTATTTTTATCCTCATCACCTTACTCTTTCCTATAATTACTTCTAATTTCCTTCATTTACATGCCTACTAAACTCATCCACCAACCTCTGCAACTTCTCTTCAGAATCTCCCAAAAGCACAGTGTCATCAGCAAAGAGCAATTGTGATAACTCTCACTTTGTGTTAGGTTCTTTATCTTTTAACCCACAACTCTGCATTCATTTCTCTTACAACTTCATCTATAAATATATTGAACAACCATGGTGGTGTCACATATCCCTGTCTAAGGCCTACTTTTACTGGGAAATAATCTCCCTCTCTCCTACATAATCTAACCTGAGCCTCACTATCTTCATAGAAACTCTTCACTACTTTCAATAACCTGCCTCCTATTCTATTCATTTGCAACATCTGCCACACTGCCCCCCCCTAGCCACCCTATCCTATGCCTTTTCTAAATCCATAAATGCAATGAAAAAGTCCCTACCTTTATCTAAATAATATTCACATATATGCTTCTATGTAAACATCTGATTTACTCAACCCATACCCATTCTAAAGCTGCCTTGCTCATCTGCAATCCTACTCTGTCTTACCTTAAATTATTTCAATAATAACCCTACCATCCGCTTTACCTGGTTACTCTGTAAACTTATTCTTTTATAATGTTTACAATCTCTTTTGTCCCCCTTCCCTTTAAATAAAGGAATTATACAAGCTCTCTGCTAATCCCTAGGTACCTTCCCCTCTTTCATACATTTATTAAACAAAAATACCAACCACTCAATTACTATGTCTTACCCTGTCTTTAACATTTCTGTCATGATTCCATCAGCTCCAGCTATTTAAACCCCTTTCATTCTACGTAATTCCTCACGCACCTCCCCCACACTAACATCCTGTTCTTCTTCACTCCTAAAAGATGGTATACCTCCCTGGCGAGTGCATGAAATTACTGCCTCCCTTTCTTCATCGACATTTAAAAGCTCCTCAAAATATTTCCGCCATCTACCCAATACCTCCAGCTCCCGATCTACTAACTCCCCTACTCTGTTTATAACTGACAAATCCATTCGTTCCCTAGACTTTAACTTCTTTATCTCACTCCAAATTTTTTTCTTATTCTCAGCAAAATTTATATATATATATATATATATATATATATATAATATATTATATATATATATATATATATATATATATATATAGGAAAGTACCACCTCTAGAACTGCCCTAGGGACCCTCATCCTCAGAGAAAAGAATAAACTTGCTTCATGGAAAACTCAAGGTTCTTCCTGAAGCTGTTGAGAATTTTCTCCTACCACCCCCTATATTTCAAGTATGTTTTATTTAAAGACAAAATACATTGGCCAAACATTCACAAAAATACAACAGAAAGTAAAACAACATAGGTAACTCAGAGCTACATCTCGAATACTTCGTCCAGCTCCCCTGCGGTGGGCCGCGTGCCCAGAATGCTGCAGGCATTTCCTCTCTGGATCGCAACACTGAGTCTCTGAAAGAGAAAGCTGGTCGCCCTGTGGTCCCTTGTTTCTATGATGAGCTTTTCACCCAGCTCTTTGAAGAACTTTAGAGCACACTTGCCCCATGCTCCAAGGGTCTCCGACCCTATTGGAATGAAGTTATGGGAAGGGGCAAGGTCTTCATATTTTCGGATCTTCTGGGTCTCTCTGTGGCTGGCAGCTCCACCCCCTTCCACTACGGAGTATGGCAAGTAGGTGTCTGCCAATGTGGCAGCACAGGTGTAGTCCCAGGCAATCTGCTTTCCATCCTTCCAGGGTAGCATAGTGGCTCCATCAGGACGCTTTTGACTTCCATCAGACCTCTGTACTTGGGGTTCCCGTTGAGCGGGGCAACGGGCTGTGGCAAGGCTTCTCTTTATGAGGTCATTGACCTCCTCATGTCTGGCATACTTCCCTTCTGCTGTGTGACACACGAGACCATGAAGTCCGAAGTGATCAGTTGTCGCCCTGCAGCAAATACACCTATGTTCGGTGAGGATGGGGGCGGCTAGGCGAAGAGCAACACCAATCCGAATGGCCTGTGGGTCTAGTCGAGTGCCCAGGGAGGAATTGGGAACAGCTAACAGGAAATCTCATGAGTGTTGTGCTTTTACTGCCAGGAGACGAGCTTTGTCATTTCCTGAAGCATTGGAGAGCACTGAGTATATATATTTAATTCACGACGCTCTAATCCATTGACTAGTAGGATTATATGGTTCAGTGGGTTAGAGAGTAGTGAATTTTCGCTCACCATGAGGCGGGCTAAAACAACATGGGTTCGATTCCCCGGTTAGCCGCAGTGTTGTTATTGACTAAATACCACTTGTTCGTGATTACCATACTATATACAATATTATATATATATATTATATATGTATATATATATATATACATATATATATATATATATATATATATATATAATATATATATATATATAATATATATATATATATATATATATATTATTTAACAAGTCGACCGTCTCCCACTGAGGCAGGGTGACCCAAAAAAGAAAGAAAATCCCCAAAAAGAAAATACTTTCATCATTCAACACTTTCACCTCACTCACACATAATCACTGTTTTTGCAGAGGTGTTCAAAAATCAACAGCTTAGAAGCATATACGTATAAAGATACACAACATATCCCTCCAAACTGCCAATATCCCAAACCCCTCCTTTAAAGTGCAGGCATTGTACTTCGTATTTCCAGGACTCAAGTCCGGTTACAAAAAATAACCGGTTTCCCCGAATCCTTTCACTAAATATTACCCTGCACACACTCCAACAGCTCGTCAAGTCCCAAATACCATTCGTCTCCATTCACTCTTATCTAACACGCTCACGCACGCTTGCTGGAAGTTCAAGCCCATCGCCCACTAAACCCCCTTTACCCCCTACCTCCAACCTTTTCGAGGACGTCCCCTACCCCGCCTTTCTTCATCTACAGATTTACACGCTCTCCATGTCATTCTACTTTGATCCATTCTCTCTAAATGACCAAACCATCTCAACAATCCCTCTTCAGCCCTCTGACTAATATTTTTTATTAACACCACCTCCTTCTAATTTCCACACTCCGAATTTTCTGCATAATATTGACACCACACATTGCCCTTAAACAGGACATCTCCACTGCCTCCAACCGTCTCCTCTCTGCTGCATTCACAACCCAAGCTTCACACCCATATAAGAGTGTTGGTACTACTATACTTTCATACATTCCCTTCTTTGCTTCCATAGATAACATTTTTTGTCTC
>NC_069424.1:39364851-39369851 GCF_026875155.1 Cherax quadricarinatus
GGTCCCTGATGTAGGCCCTTGCCGCATGAGCTGCAGCTTCACTGCCTTGAGAGACCCCAAAGCCAGTTGTGTGGCTGGAGTAAAGTGGCAGCTTCTAGCGAATGTTTCTCACTGCTGCTTTGGCAACGAGACGGCGAAGAGTGTTTCCCACTGCAATGGGTCTGATTCCCCCATCCCTCTTCTTTAAAGCACATAGTGAGGCTCCAAAAAAGAAAGGTTTAATTTCTTCTGGGATTCGCCCAGCCAGGCAATTGTTGACGAAAGTTGTTAACTCGGTGAGAAGAATTGATGCAGATTCACCGAGTACTGGATTTACCATCTCTTTGAGGTGCTGAGGTCGAATTCCAGTGTAACCTCCTGCAGATCCTGCTGGAAATGACACGATCGCCTTATAGACTTCCGATTCTGGCAAAATTAATTGTTCAGTGATAGGGTCTTCCTCAGGGTTGTCGTTGATGGCTGTGGTGTCCCTGGTTGGGTGCTTGTCTCTTAGTGCTTGGGCCGTGGTCTCATCCTTGGGGGCTACAGTTGTCGTCACTTGTAATTATTCTTATTGCTCCCACTGTGTTACCTTCCTCAATTTTTTTGCTAACCTGTGCGCAAATTTTCTCGTTCTCAGTAGGACTTTTCTTGGGTCTGCCTCTTGATTCCTGCGATGATGGGCAGAGGGACAACAGTTTATCCGTTCTTGGGTAGTTGCGCACTGCCTTGATAACTGACGTGGTTAGCAGTTTGCCTCGTCTTTCAGGAACTGCAAGACAGACATTGCCGAACAGGAGAAGGTTGCGCCATGCTTGGATGGTGCCTCGGGCTTCTAAGTTGGTGGAACCTCCATTCACCCGCTTAAGAAGGTCTGTGAATTTCCCTGCTGCATATGGGCGAGCTGCTTTAGGGATGTGGGATAGTGTACTGCTAGCAGTGGATTTGAATGCCAACAGAAGGTTATCGCAAGTGACGAGGTTGCCAATGGAATTGTCATCTGCCTGTGGAGGCTGTGGGCTGCTCTCTGCTGGGGGCATATGTGATCCCGCACACCTATTGTGTGCACGAATACGGCCGTCCCTGTTGCGTGCTCGAAACTCTCCACACACCTGACATGTGCCTCTTCTTTCATTGTTGGGTGCATTGTTTCCCTGGCCTTGTGGCTGGCTGGCTTCATCGTCTGCCATACCTCAAACTGTGTGATAAGCCCAAGCTGAAGGGAAAATGGCGCATGGCACATTCCGCATGTGGTTCATGGTGGTGGTGGGGGGGGGAGGAGAGGGGTGTCCAGTCCTTGTGGTGGGCGGTGGAAGATGTGTGCTGAGGCGGAGTAGGGCACTCACTCCCTCCCAGGACAAGTCACTATACACCACGATGCTCAGTGCACATGTTACTATACACCACTATGCTCAATGCACTGCCCCCACTATCAACGACACACCGCTATACACTTCTATACACTTCACATGCTATGCGCATACCATGCACATACTATGCACTGTACACTATAGACTATATACACTATACACACTATAACATATAACAAGTCGGCCGTCTCCCACCGAGGCAGGGTGACCCAAAAGAGAAAGAAAATACTCTCATCATTCAACACTTTCACCTCACTCACACAATCACTGTTTTTGCAGAGGTGCTCAGAACACAACAGCTTAGAAACTTATAAAGATACACAGAATATCCTTCCAAACTGCCAATATCCCGAACCCCTCCTTAAGAGTGCAGGTATTGTACATGTACTTCCCATTTCCAGGACTCAAGTCCGGCTATATAAAAATAACCGGTTTCCCTGAATCCCTTCACTAAATATTACCCTGCTCACACTCCAACAGATCGTCAGGTCCCAAATACCATTCGTCTCCATTCACTCCTGTCTAACACGCTCACGCACGCTTGCTGGAAGTCCAGGCCCCTTGCCCACAAAACCTCCTTTACCACCTCCCTCCAACCTTTTCGAGGACGACCCCTACCCTGCCTTCCTTCCCCTACAGATTTATAAGCTCTCCATGTCATTCTACTTTGATCCATTCTCTCTAAATGACCAAACCATCTCAACAATCCCTCTTCAGCCCTCTGACTAATACTTTTATTAACTCCACACCTTCTCCTAATTTCCACACTCCGAATTTTCTGCATAATATTTACACCACACATTGCCCTTAGACAGGACATCTCCACTGCCTCCAACCGCCTCCTCGCTGCAGCATTCACAACCCAAGCTTCAACCCATATAAGAGTGTTGGTACTACTATACTTTTATACATTCCCTTCTTTGCCTCCATAGACAACATTTCTTGTCTCCAAATATACCTCAACGCACCACTCACCTTTTTTCCCTCATCAATTTTATGATTAATCTCATCCTTCATAAATCCTTCCGCCGACACGTCAACTCCCAAGTATCTGAAAACATTCACTTCCTCCGTACTCCTCCTCCCCAATTTGATATCCAATTTTTCTTTATCTAAATCATTTGATACATACCCTCATCACCTTACTCTTTTCTATGTTCACTTTCAATCACTTTCTACCTTTACACACACTCCCAAACTCATCTACTAACCTTTGCAATTTTTCTTTAGAATCTCCCATGAGCACAGCATCATTAGCAAAAAGCAACTGTGTCAATTCCCATTTTGTATTTGATTCCCCATAATTTAATCCCACCCCTCTCTCGAACACCCTAGCATTTACTTCTTTTACAACCCCATCTATAAATATATTAAACAACCATGGTGACATTACACATCCCTGTCTAAGACCTACTTTTGCTGGGAAGTAGTCTCCCTCTCTTCTACACACCCTAACCTGAGCCTCACTATCCTCATAAAAACTCTTTACAGCATTTAGTAACTTACCACCTATTCCATATACTTGCAACATCTTCCACATTGCTCCTCTATCCACTATCATATGTCTTTTCTAAATCCATAAATGCAATAAAAACTTCCCTACCTTTATCTAAATACTGTTCACATATATGCTTCAATGTAAACACTTGATCTACACATCCCCTACCCACTCTGAAACCTCCTTGCTCATCCGCAATCCTACGTTCTATCTTACCTCTAATTTTTTCAATTATAACCCTACCTTAAACTTTTCCTGGTATAGTCAGTAAACTTATTCCTCTATATTTTTTACAATCTCTGTTGTCCCCCTTCCCTTTATAAAAAGGGACTATACATGCTCTCCGCCAATCCCTAGGTACCTTCCCCTCTTTCATACATTTATTAAATGAAGGTACCAACCACTCCAACACTATATCCCCCCCTGCTTTTAACATTTCTGTCATGATCCCATCAGTTCCAGCTGCTTTACCCCCTCACGCACCTCCCCCACACTCACATCCTGTTCTTCTTCATTCCTAAAAGATGGTATACCTCCCTGGCGAGTGCATGAAATTACCGCTTCCCTTTCTTCGTCGACATTTAAAAGTTCCTCAAAATATTCTCGCCATCTACCCAAAACCTCCATCTCCCCATCTACTAACTCCCCTATTCTGTTTTAACTGACAAATTCATTCGTTCCCTAGGCTTTCTTAACTTGTTTAACTCACTCCAATTTTTTTTCTTATTTTCATTAAAATTTTTTGACAGAGTAGCATAAGTGGCACCATCCACGGTTACCCTTAGTCAAAGGGTAACCGTGGACGGTGACACCTACACTACTCTGATACCTCTCTCCCTGCATTGGTTGCTCCCCTGCAACATTACACAGCTCCTGATGACGCACTGAGAAGTGTGAAAGTACTTGAGCAAAAGATTTCCAACCCCTCGTGGCTTGTCCTACCCGTTTGCGATTGTTTGGTATGTGTGTGTGTATATATAATATATATATATAAAATATTAAATTATATATATATATATATAATATATATATATATCGTGCCGAATAGGTAAAACTTGCTATTTTGGCTTAAATAGCATTGCGTTCACTCACGGAGCATGCATGCAGGAAAAACCTTAAATAATAACAGCTGCTGTAGCACTGACGAGAGTCGCTTGGTAACACTACAACTGATTGGTTGCTAGAAGTCAGTAGTAAACTACATTAATTAACACAGAGACTAAGACATACCTAGATAATTACAAATATTACTCCGATCTCAATAAATTTACACACTAATGCAACTTATACCATCTTCTCCAGGGGTGGCCGAGGAATTTTAATTTAATGCAGAATGTAATTCATACAAGGTGAAGAAGAAATCACTCTCATCAATATTTCTGCTTATAAAGTAAATCAGTTCCAGCCTTCCTTCAAAAGCACTTTCTAGGTTTGTTCTAATGGGTGATGGGAGATTTTTTCATGCCTAGATGTTTTTTGCCCGGTTATTTATGAGGTCATTTGCTTTTCAAGAGGAAAAGGATGATCAATATTACCACTAATTTTTCTAGTTATTTTATTTATATATCTTTCCACGCTCAATTTAGAGAATTAGATCTATTTAACGCACAAACAACTTGTCCCTCTTCCCGTTGCCTAAGTATTTGTTTAGTATTTCTAGCATTTGTTAATGAAGCTTGGATAGTTGTAAGTCTGTGGTCCTATATTCTCTATATGCTTTCCTAATCCTTTTAACTGCAAGTCTTAAGTTGCGTAGTTGTGGATCATTATAGTACTCGTGATGGTCATTGTAATCGCTTGTGATTCAAGATTCAAGTGTTTTTTTTTCTATTCAATTGATGTGTGAGCAAGTTCTTAATGGCAACAACTAAATCATTTTCCCGGGTTCGATTCCCGGCGGGGTGGAAACATTTCGACGCGTGTCCTTACACCTATTGTCCTGTTCACCTAGCCGCAAATATATACCTGGGTGTTAGTCGACTGGTGTGGGTCACATCCTGGGGGACAAGATTGAGGAGCCGACTGATAACAGATAAAATTTTCTTGGGATTTTTAACCCTGGAGGGTTAGCCACCCAGGATAACCCAAAAAAGTCAGTGCGTCATCGAGTACTAACTTATTTACAGTCGTCGATGACGCACTGACTTTCTGGA
>NC_069424.1:39375604-39388104 GCF_026875155.1 Cherax quadricarinatus
AAAAATCAACAGCTTGAAGCATATACGTATAAAGTACCAACATATCCCCCAAACTGCCAATACCCCAAACCCCTCCTTTAAAGTGCAGGCTTGTACTTCGTATTCCGACTAAACCCGGGTTACAAAAAATAACCGTTCCCCCGAATCCTTTCACTAAATATTACCCTGCACACACCCCAAAACACTCGTCAAGTCCCAAATACCATTCGTCTCCATTCACTCTTATCAAAACACGCTCACGCACGCTTGCTGGAAGTTCAAGCCCATCGCCCACTAAACCCCCTTTACCCCCACCTCCAACCTTTTCGGGGAGTCCCCTACCCCGCCTTTCTTCATCTACAGATTTACACGCTCTCCATGTCATTCTACTTTGATCCATTCTCTCTAAATGACCAAACCATCTCAACAATCCCTCTTCAGCCCTCTGATAATATTTTTTATTAACTCCACTCCTTCAAATTTCCACACTCCGAATTTTCTGCATAATATTGACACCACACATTGCCCTTAAACAGGACATCTCCACTGCCTCCAACCGTCTCCTCTCTGCATGCATTACAACCCAAGCTTCACACCCATATAAGAGTGTTGGTACTACTATACTTTCATACATTCCTTCTTTGTTTCCCATAGATAACATTTTTTGTCCCCCACATATACCTCAACGCACCACTCACCTTTTTTCCATCATCAATTAACCTGATCCTTCATAAACCCATCCGCCGACACGTCAACTCCCAAGTATCTGAAAACATTCACTTATCCCATACTCCTCTTCACCTTTTGAAATCCAATTTTTTCTTATCTGAATCATTTGATCCCCTCATCACATTACTCTTTTCTATGTTCACTTTCAACTTTCTACCTTTACACACTTTCCAAACTCGTTCACTAACCTTTGCAATTTTTCATTAGAATCTCCCATAAGCACAGTTCATCAGAAAAAAGTAACTCTGTCAATATCCATTTTGTATTTGATTCCCCCATAATTTTAATCCCACCCCTCTCCCGAACACCCCTAGCATTTACTTCTTTTACAACCCATCTAAAAATATGTTAAACAACCATGGTGACAGCCTCTTGTCCACTAGGGGGCCCTGGTCACAGACGCGGTCGCGGGGGCGTTGACCCCGGAACTCTCTCCAAGTAAACCCCAGGTAAACATTACACATCCATGTCTAAGACCTACTTTTGCGGGGAAGTAGTCTCCCTCTCTTCTACACGCCCTAACCTGAGCCTCACTATCCCATAAAAACTCTTTATAGCATTTAGAAAACTTACCACCTATTCCATATACTTGCAACATCTGCCACATTGCTGCCCTATCCACTATCATAGGTCTTTTCTAAATCCATAAATGCAATAAAAACTTCCCTGCCTTTATCTAAATACTGTTTCACATATATGCTTCATGTAAACACTTGATCTACACATCCCCTACCCACTCTAAAGTCTCCTTGCTCATCCACAATCCTAGATTCTGTCTTACCTCTAATTCTTTCAATAATAACCCTACCATACACTTTTCCTGGTATACCAGTAAACTTATTCCTCTATAATTTTTTAGACTCTCATTTGTCCCCCTTCCCTTTAAATATAAAGGGTGTGTGTAAGGTGACTATTCTCTCCAGAACAGTATAGGATGACTTCTGTCCTCAGGATGAGTAGGGGTATCCGCCATCCACTGGTTGAGAAGGGGGTATCCAACCGTCCACTGGTTAAGCATTGGGTGACTATCACCCACAAATTATTATAGGATAAACTATATTCCACGGATGAGTATGAGGTGTACTGTGCACAGCATGAGTATGAGGTGACTACCGCCCTCAGGAGGGGTATGAGATGACTACTGGCCACAGGATGGGTATGAGTTTGACTACTCCCCACAGGATGGGTATGAGATGACTACTGCCCACAGGATGGGTATGAGATGACTACTGCCCACAGGATGGGTATGAGATGACTACTGCCCACGGGAAAGGGGGTATGAGATGATACTGCCCACAGGATGGGTTTATGAGATGACTACTGCCCAAAAGGATGGGTATGAGATGAACTACTGCCCACAGGAGGGGTATGAGATGACTACTGCCCACAGGATGGGTATGAGATGACTACTGCCCACAGGATGGGTATGAGATGACTACTGCCCACAGGACAAGATTTGGGTTCATAATAAAACAAATTAAAAAATGTTCCTTCTGTTGTGTCGACAGCGTGAAGAGTCACTCTCGTCTCGTACGTGTATCTTTCACGTGTTGAAAATGGTAGAAAAAAATCTGAAAAGTGATGATTAAACACACGTGCGGCAGTTGGGTTATCTTTATTGTTGAAACATTTCGCCTAAACAGTAGACTTCTTCGTCACATACAGAGGCAGCAGGTGTATCAGTAGTAGTAGTGAAATGAAGATGTAAATCAATCCATAAACCTTAGTTTGATGGGATTGATTACATCACCTTTATTTCACCTGTACATGTAGAGTGCTGACCTTTTTGAGTTGATCTTTCGTGTTGCTCCTTTAGTGCTCACTATTTCGTTATAATGCCTCTTCTATAGCGATTTCTGATACAGCGACCTCTTACATTAACTCCTGTTTGTAAGGCTTCAGATCCCATGACCAGTGACGCAAAGACTTCTGAGCCAGTGACTCTGCAGAGTGACAAATGCTGCAGTTGTTTATGCTAAACCAACATTCCCTTAAATAAATTGCTACAGGAAACTTGTTACAGGGACTGACAGCAACTCCCTCTGCTGTGGTGACCTGCAACAGCAACGTGCAACAGCAACCTGCATCCAAAAGGAACAAGCTGCAAAAAAATAATCATTCATCAGCAGAATTTGTTAGAGCTGTCACGCCAGCTGGGGAAACACAACCAACTCGCTTTATTTAATTAAAACCAAATGGAAGGTTGTTATGAAATTTGTACTTTCAATGAGGATCAATTTTTTTGACTAATTCATGAGTGTATTACTGTATGTGAATATGATAGTGTTTGACATGCACTCTTTCTCTTTATATATATAATATATATAAATATATATATATTATATATATATATTATAAAATTATATATATATATATAATATATATAATATAAAAATATATATATATAATATATATTATATTAATATATATATATTATAATATATAAATATATATAAAATATAAAATATAATATATATATAATATATATATATATATATAATATATATATATAATATATATATAAAATATATATAATATATATAATATAAAATATATAAAATATATATATATAAAAATATATATATATATATATAATATATAATATTATATATAAAATAATATATATATATAATATATATATATATATATTATAATATATATATAATATAATATTAATATATATATAAATATATAAAAATATATATAATATATATATAATATATATATAATATATATATAATATATATATAATATAAAATATATATATATTATATTTTATATATAATATATATATAATATATATATAATATATTATTAATATAAATATATATATATATATATATATATATAATATATATATATAATAAATATATAATATATATATATATATAAAATAATATATATATATATATATATATATATATATATAAAAAATATATATATATTTTAAAAGGGTTACCACCTCTAGAACTGTAATGGGGACCCTCATCCTCAGAGAAAAGAATAAACTTGCTTGGGGAAAACTCAAGATTCTCCCTGAAGCTGTTTGAGAATTTTCTCCTACCACCCCCTATATTATTTTATATATATTTTATTAAAGACAAAATACATTGACGAAACATTCACAAAATATGATACAAGTAAAACAACATAGGTAACTCAGAGCTACATCTCGAATACTTCGTCCAGTTCCCCTGCGGGTGGCCGCGTGCCCAGAATGCTGCAGGCATTTCCTCTCTGGATCGAAACACTGAGTCTCTGAAAGAGGAAGCTGGTCGCCCTGTGTCCTTGGTTTCTATGATGAGCTTTTCACCAGCTCTTTGAGGAACTTTAGAGCACACTTGCCCCATGCTCCAAGGGTCCTCCGACCCTATTGGAATGAAGTTATAGGAAGGGGGAAGGTCTTCATATTTTCGGATCTTCTGGGTCTCCCTGTGGCTGGCAGCCCCACCCCCTTCCACTACAGAGTATGGCAAGTAGGTGTCTGCCAATGTGGCAGCACAGGTGTATCCCAGGCAATCTGCTTTCCCTCCTCCAGGGTAGCAAGTGGCTCCATCAGGGCGCTTTTGACTTCCATCAGACCTCTGCACTTGGGGTTCCCGTTGAGCTGGGCAACGGGCTGTGGCGAGGCTTCTCTTTATTATGTCATTGATCTCCTCATGTCTGGCATACTTCCCTTCTGCTGTGTGACACACGAGACCATGGAGTCCGAATTGATCAGCTGTCGCCCTGCCGCAAATACACCTAGTTTCGGTGAGGATGGGGGCGGCTAGGCGAAGGAGCAACACCAAAACCGAATGGCCTGTTGGTCGAGACGGGTGCCCAGGGAGGAATTGGGAACAGCTAAAAGGAATCTCCTTGAGTGTGGTGCCTTCACTGCCAGGAGACAAGCTTTGTTCTTTCCTGAAGCATTGGATAGCATTGTGTTGGCGATTTTTTCCCTTTATCGGTTTTTTCCCAGTGGGACTGTTTGTGCTTTGGGAGGAGCTGGTCTACTGGAGGAGTCTGTAAAGGGTTTTCCCACGAAATTGCTGCTTCAGTAAACCCGGGTCTTGAGCTCCTACCAAGTCTCTCAAGCGTTCGGGCACTATCTTCTTGACTAATGCACTGGAAGCCAAACACGAAGACAGAAAAGCAGGTAAAGCAACATGCGTTGCTTTACGCACCCCTATACCTCCCCGTCGCACTGGGGGTTTGCTGATCCCATTGCTCATCCTCTATGACAGGTTCAGTGCCTTCTTAAAAGTTGATCTCAGGTGTGCGTCTATTCATCGAGTGTTGGGTTGTCAAAGAGGGTGGCACACCTCAAGAAGTAAGTGAGTCTTGGCATAGTAAAGACACCTTGTGAGGAGATACAGAGCATCATGGGCATCAAAATCGCTTATTCCTCCTCCATTTTCATAAGGGCATTCAATTTGTCCCTGAGGACAGTATCGATGGCCTGGTGACCCAGCGGTGCCCCCAAGAGGGTACTGTTGGACGGAGTTGAGTTGAGATTTCCGGGAGGATTCTTCGCACAGCATTGATTATTTCCTGGTTCGCTGTGATGATTTCACACTTAGAGGGATTGAGGATGAGTCCCAAGCCTTCTCCCTGTGTTTTCACCAGTTGTAGGTCCCCCACGAGGGACTCTTCAGTACCTGCCAGAAGTGCCGCATCCAGGTACCATATATTGAGCTCACTGCGTAGGCTGGAAGTTAGTTCTCTTACTGCCAAGCAGAAAAGAAGTGGAGCAAGTGGGTCACCCCTGCTGAACACCCTCTGATGAAAAGAATTTCATGTTCTCCAAACAAAAGAATTGAGGGTTTTCTGTAGCCGGCTGAAATGAAGGGAAAGAGACTGGGGAACCGAAACCGAACAGCTGGCAAAACAGCATCTCTCCTCACCATATTAAAGGCATTTCTAAATCAAGTTTGAACTATGGCCTTGTCTTCTGGTAGGGCCCCGATGTAGGCCCTTGCCGCATGAGCTGCAGCTTCACTGCCTTGAGAGACCCCCAAAGCCCATTGGTGTGGCTGGAGTAAAGTGGCAGCTTTAGGCGAATGTTTCTCACTGCTGCTTTGGCAACGAGACGGCGAAGAGTGTTTCCCACTGCAATGGGTCTGATTCCCCCATCCTCTTCTTTAAGCACATATGAGGCTCCAAAAAAAAAAGGTTTAATTTCTTCTGGGATTCGCCCAGCCCGGCAATTGTTGCGAAAATTGTTAACTCGGTGAGAAGAATTGATGCAGATTCACCGAGTACTGGATTTACCATCTCTTTGAGGTGCTGAGGTCGAATTCCAGTGTAACCTCCTGCAGATCCTGCTGGAAATGACACGATCGCCTTATAGACTTCCCATTCTGGCAAATTAATTGTTCAGTGATAGGGTCTTCCTCAGGGTTGTCGTTGATGGCTGTGGTGTCCCTGGTTGGGTGCTTGTTTCTTAGTGCTTGGGCCGTGGTCTCATCCTTGGGGGGCTACAGTGTCGTCACTTGTAATTATTCTTATTGCTCCCACCCGTGTTACCTTCCTCAAATTTTTTGCTAACCTGTGCGCAAATTTCTCGTTCTCATAGGACTTTTCTTGGGTCTGCCTCTTTGATTCCTGCGATGATGGGGCAGAGGGGCACCCGTTATCCGTTCTTGGGTAGTTGCGCCACTGCCTTGATAACTGACGTGGTTAGCAGTTTGCCTCGTCTTTCAGGAACTGCAAGACAGACATTGCCGAACAGGAGAAGGTTGCGCATGCTTTGGATGGTGCCCTCGGGCTTCTAAGTTGGTGGAACCTCCATTCACCCGCTTAAAAGGTCTGTGAATTTCCCTGCCGCATATGGGCGAGCTGCTTTAGGGATGTGGGATAGTGTACTGCTAGCAGTGGATTTGAATGCCAACAGAAGGTTATCGCAAGTGACGAGGTTGCCAATGGAATTGTCATCTTGCCTGTGGAGGCTGTGGGCTGCTTTTCCCGCTGGGGGCATATGTGATCCCGCACACCTATTGTGGTGCACGAATACGGCCGTCCCTGTTGCGTGCTCGAAACTCCCACACACCTGACATGTGCCCCTTCTTTCATTGGGTTTGGGTGCATTGTTTCCCCTGGCCTTGTGGCTGGCTGGCTTCATCGTCTGCCATACCTCAAACTGTGTGATAAGCCAAGCTGAAGGGAAAATGGGGCATGGCACATTCCCATGTGGTTTCATGGTGGTGGTGGGGGGGGAGGAGAGGGGTGTTCCCGTCCTTGTGGTGGGCGGTGGAAGATGTGTGCTGAGGCGGAGTAGGGCACTCACTCCCCCCCAGGGGCAAGTCACTATACCCCCCACGATGCTCAGTGCACATGTTACTATACACCACTATGCTCCCAAAGCACTGCCCCCACATCAACGACAAACCGCATACACTTCTATACACTTCACATGCTATGCGCATACCATGCACATACTATGCACTGAACACTATAGACTATTAACACTATACACACTATAAATATAACAAGTCGGCCGTCTCCCACCGAGGCAGGGTGACCCAAAAGAGAAAGAAAATACTCTCATCATTCAACACTTTCACCTCACTCACACAATCACTGTTTTTGCAGAGGTGCTCAGAACACAACAGCTTAGAAACTTATAAAGATACACAGAATATCCTTCCAAACTGCCAATATCCCGAACCCCTCCTTAAGAGTGCAGGTATTGTACATGTACTTCCCATTTCCAGGACTCAAGTCCGGCTATATAAAAATAACCGGTTTCCCTGAATCCCTTCACTAAATATTACCCTGCTCACACTCCAACAGATCGTCAGGTCCCAAATACCATTCGTCTCCATTCACTCCTGTCTAACACGCTCACGCACGCTTGCTGGAAGTCCAGGCCCCTTGCCCACAAAACCTCCTTTACCACCTCCCTCCAACCTTTTCGAGGACGACCCCTACCCTGCCTTCCTTCCCCTACAGATTTATAAGCTCTCCATGTCATTCTACTTTGATCCATTCTCTCTAAATGACCAAACCATCTCAACAATCCCTCTTCAGCCCTCTGACTAATACTTTTATTAACTCCACACCTTCTCCTAATTTCCACACTCCGAATTTTCTGCATAATATTTACACCACACATTGCCCTTAGACAGGACATCTCCACTGCCTCCAACCGCCTCCTCGCTGCAGCATTCACAACCCAAGCTTCAACCCATATAAGAGTGTTGGTACTACTATACTTTTATACATTCCCTTCTTTGCCTCCATAGACAACATTTCTTGTCTCCAAATATACCTCAACGCACCACTCCCCTTTTTTTCCCCTTTCATCAATTTTAGATTAATCTCATCCTTCATAAATCCTTCCGCCGACACGTCAACTCCCAAGTATCTGAAAACATTCACTTCCTCCGTACTCCTCCTCCCCAATTTGATATCCAATTTTTCTTTATCTAAATCTTTTGATACATACCCTCATCACCTTACTCTTTTCTATGTTCACTTTAAATCACTTTCTCCCTTACACACACTCCCAAACTCATCTACTAACCTTTGCAATTTTTCTTTAGAATCTCCCATGAGCACAGCATCATTAGCAAAAAGCAACTGTGTCAATTCCCATTTTGTATTTGATTCCCCATAATTTAACCCACCCCTCTCTCGAACACCCTAGCATTTACTTCTTTTACAACCCCATCTATAAATAATTAAACAACCATGGTGACATTACACATCCCTGTCTAAGACCCACTTTTGCTGGGAAGTAGTCTCCCTCTCTTCTACACACCCTAACCTGAGCCCCACTATCCTCATAAAAAATCTTTACAGCATTTAGTAACTTACCACCTATTCCATATACTTGCAACATCTTTCCCCATTGCTCCTCTATCCACTATCATATGTCTTTTCTAATCCATAAAATGCAAAAAAAACTTCCCTACCTTTATCTAAATACTGTTCACATATATGCTTCAATGTAAACACTTGATTACACTCCCCCCCCACTCTGAAACCTCCTTGTCATCCGAAAATCCTACGTTCTATTTACCTCAAATTTTTTTTAAATTAAAACCCTCCCAAATTTTTCCGGGTATAGTCAGTAAACTTTTTCCTCTATTTTTTTTTACAATCTCTTTTGTCCCCCTTCCTTTTTATAAAAGGGACTAACTGCTCTCCGCCATCCCAGGTCCCTTTCCCTTTTATACATTTATTAATAAGGTCCCAACCACTCCAACACTATACCCCCCTGTTTTTAACTTTTCTGTCATGTTTCCCATCAGTTCCAGCTGCTTTACCCCCTCACGCACCTCCCCCACCACATCCTTTTTCTTTTCTTCCCTAAAAGATTTTAACCTCCCGGGCGAGTGCATGAAAATTACCGTTTCCCCCTTTTCTTCGTCGACTTTTAAAAAAGTTCCTAAAAATATTCTCCCCCATCTCCCCAAAAACCTCCATCCCCCCCATTACTAACCCCCCTATTCTGTTTTAACTGAAAAATTTCATTCGTTCCCTGGGCTTTTTTAAACTTGTTTAACTCACTCCAATTTTTTTCTTATTTTCAAAAAAAATTTTTTTGACAGATACTAAGTGGCACCATCCACGGTTACCCCCTTTGTAAAAGGGAACCCTGGACGGTGACACCCCACTACCTGATACCTCTCTCCCCGCATTGGTTCTCCCCCGAAATTACCAGCTCTGATGACGCACTGAGAAGTGTGAAAGTACTTGGCAAAAAATTTCCAACCCCTCGTGGGTTGTCCCACCCCCTTTGCGATTGTTTGGTATTGTGTGTGTTATATATATATATATATATATAATAATTTATTAAAATATATATATATAATATATGTGCCGAAAAGGTAAAATTGCTATTTGGCTTAAATAGCATTTCGTTCACTACGGGGCATGCAGCAGGAAAAACCCTTTAAAAATAACAGCTGCGTAGCACTGCGAAGTCGCTTGGGAACACCAACTGAGGTTGCTAGAAGTCAAGTAAACTACTTAATAACCAGAGACAAGCTACCCAGATAATTTTAAAAAATTACTCCGATCCATAAAATTTAAAACTAATGAACTTATACCATCTTCCCAGGGGGGGCCCGGGGAAATTTAATTTTAAAGCAGAAGTAAATTTATACAAGGGAAGAAGAAATCATCTCATCAAATTTTTTGTTTTAAAAATAAATCAGTTCCAGCCCTTCCTTCAAAAGCACTTTCTAGGTTTGTTTAAAAGGGTATGGGAATTTTTCATGCCCGATGTTTTTTTCCCGGTTTTTTTATGAGGGCATTTGCTTTTTAAGAGGGAAAAAGGATGATCAATATTTCCCTAATTTTTCTAGTTATTTTATTTAAAATCTTTCCACGCCAATTTTGAGAATTGATCTATTTAACGCACAAAAAACTTGTCCCTCTTCCCCTTGCCTAAGTATTTGTTTAGTATTTCTAGCATTTGTTAATGAAGCTTGGATAGTTGTAAGTCTGTGGTCCTATATTCTCTATATGCTTTCCTAATCCTTTTAACTGCAAGTCTTAAGTTGCGTAGTTGTGGATCATTATAGTACTCGTGATGGTCATTGTAATCGCTTGTGATTCAAGATTCAAGTGTTTTTTTTTCTATTCAATTGATGTGTGAGCAAGTTCTTAATGGCAACAACTAAATCATTTTCCCGGGTTCGATTCCCGGCGGGGTGGAAACATTTCGACGCGTGTCCTTACACCTATTGTCCTGTTCACCTAGCCGCAAATATATACCTGGGTGTTAGTCGACTGGTGTGGGTCACATCCTGGGGGACAAGATTGAGGAGCCGACTGATAACAGATAAAATTTTCTTGGGATTTTTAACCCTGGAGGGTTAGCCACCCAGGATAACCCAAAAAAGTCAGTGCGTCATCGAGTACTAACTTATTTACAGTCGTCGATGACGCACTGACTTTCTGGAGTTATCCTGGTGGCTAACCCTCCGGGTTAAAAAACCGAAGAAATTATCTTATCTCTTATCAGTCGGCTCGTAATTTTAATACTATAGGTTTAAGCAGTTAATTCGGTTATCTGTATAATCTGTGAGCCTTGGGAAGTGAGCACATAGAAGATCACTAACTATACAGCCGTGGATCACATGTTAAAATTTTAGGCACAGATCAAATAAGCCACCATATATGTGAGTAGGCTCAGCAAACCCCAAATTTTTTAGCATTATCTTGCTTATAAGATATATGGCGAGTTTAGTTCCCTCCAATATTCCTGTGCCTGGCATTATGCTCCAATATTGGGGTAATTAAAAATTGATGTGATCTGTAAAACATCAGGTTAAATTGATTAAAATGGGGCATAATATGAAGGTGTTAATGAAGAATCCTGAAATGATACTGCATGTTCACTAGATAATGCAGTGATAATGCAGTGATAGTGCAGTGATAGTGCAGTGATAGCTGTGAAGTTACAAGTTCTTCTAATATAAATCCCATAACAGTTCCTGACCTTACGTAATTTTCCCTAGAACTGATGACATCAAAATTCTTGGATACACTAATGTGACGCAAATCTGGCAACCGTTCCAGATGGAGGTAATGTTCCTGAGAAAAAACTTTTTACCTGTCCATTGTAGTAATTTTTTAAACAATCTCTTGGTGAGACTATTATGACCGGGCAATAGTGTCCCAACTCTTCAAATCAATTACATAGTTGTACCTTACGTTCTCGTTTTTTTTCTCTCTAATCATTCTTAAGCTTTTGTCTTTAAGAATCCTTGGCGTCCTCATTAAAAAAATTTGTTTGAAATTTAGTATAAAATTTTTTCCCCTTTAAAAGATGTCGTCTCTGTCATCAATGGCACCATAAAGACTAACTAGCTTAAAATTATTTGTCAGTATCTGTTTGAGTTGGTCGATTTTCCCATGCAAGATTGTCATGGCTTTACAAGAAATCAGGTGAATCTTATCTTCACAGAGGATTCTTCCGAGTCCTATTTTCAGCGTCAAACCAAGCAACAATGGTACATTTAAAATTAGCGTCCCCTGGTGGATTTGAAATTATCAATAAGTTTAAAGTCATCAGTTTTCGCAGAAAGTGACCCAGAATCCCCACTAAATTGGTTATCGCGATCTTATCAGTCCCCCACTTTTACTGAGGCTGCAGAAATCGACCCAAAATGATTTGCATGAATATTGACTGAACCTTAAAAATCATGTTAATAATAAAAAACACTACAACAATTTTGATGCTTTTCTTCTTTATTTATTTGTATATTATGCTAATTGTCACCTCTAAGAGGAATACAGTAATATGCTGACAAGAGCTTGAGAGTATTGATCTCTCCTTAAAAAGCATCATACATAAGAGATAGCAACCTCTGTTTTTTTTTTTTAACTCTGAAGCCTGTAGATAGTCAGGCCAGCTCCAGCAGCTTCTGCCACCATTCTCCATACAAACCACTTACCTGAGCTGAATATAATTACTCACCTGGCGACCTTTAGCTGAAAAGACCAGTTTTTTATAAACCTCCGCCAGGTTTTCATGTTGCATTAACCCCCCTTACCCTGAGCAGTAAATTTTTTTTTTCGTTTTAAAGGACGTTTTATAAAGTCTAATAACCACTGCACGGGGTTGAATACAGATGAGCAAGCAAACAGGTGAGGGTAGGAAGGAGGAAGACGCTGTCCGAAGGTCAGATAATAAGTAATATTGTATACCGTCAGTGTGGAAGTCAAATATTAAGTAATTAGTAGCTAGTATGCATTCCTGCCTGTCAGAACCCACGGTGGAGACGTCTTAATGACAAGTCCCACTTGAAAATAATCCCTCACTGTCAGTCTCGAGAACAAATACCAAGTAATTA
>NC_069424.1:39390604-39455604 GCF_026875155.1 Cherax quadricarinatus
CACAGTGTACAGTGTCTTGAACGATTCCTTATTAAGGTATCGGAACGCTATTCTCAGGTTTGCCAGGCGCCCGTATACTGCAGCGGTTATTTGGTTGATGTGTGCCTCCGGTGATGTGCTCGGTGTTATGGTCACCCCAAGGTCTTTCTCCCTGAGTGAGGTCTGTAGTCTTTGTCCACCTAGCCTATACTCTGTCTGCGGTCTTCTTTGCCCCTCCCCAATCTTCATGACTTTGCATTTGGCTGGATTGAATTCGAGAAGCCAGTTGCTGGACCACATGTCCAGCCTGTCCAGGTCTCTTTGCAGTCCTGCCTCATCCTCGTCCAATTTAATTCTTCTCATCAACTTCACGTCATCTGCGAACAGGGACACTTCAGAGTCTATTCCTTCCATCATGTCGTTCACATATATCAAAAATAGCACTGGTCCTAGAACTGACCCCTGTGGGACCCCGCTCGTAACAGGCGCCCACTGTGATACCTCTTCACGTACCATGACTCGTTGCTGCCTCCCTGTCAGGTATTCCCTTACCCATTGCAGTGCCCTCCCTTTTACGTGCGCCTGATCCTCCAGCTTCTGCACTAATCTCTTGTGGGGAACTGTGTCAAAGGCCTTCCTGCAGTCTAGGAAAACGCAATCTACCCACCCCTCTCTCTCTCTCGTGTGTTACTTCTGTTACCTTGTCATAAAACTCCAGGAGGTTTGTGATACAAGATTTGCCTTCCATGAACCCATGCTGGTTTTCATTTATAATCTTGTTCCTTTCCAAGTGTTCGACCACTCTCCTCCTGATAATCTTCTCCATGACTTTGCACACAATACATGTCAGAGACACAGGTCTGTAGTTTAGTGCCTCGTTTCTGTTTCCTTTCTTAAATTTGGGGACTACATTAGCTGTCTTCCATTTCTCAGGTAGTTGCCAGTTTCAAGGGATGTGTTGAAGATTGTGGTTAGAGCACGCACAGCATCTCTGCTCCTTCTCTAAGGACCCATGGGGAGATGTCCGGTCCCATCGCCTTTGAGGTGTCAAGGTCACTTAAGAGCTTCTTCACCTCCTCCCCCATTGTTGTATTCATCCAACATTTTTTGGGATATTCCCTTGATTTCCCCTTCTGTGTTCTTCCCACAGCCCTTCCTGTCTCTACCGTAAAAACTTCCTTAAATCTCCTGTTCAGCTCCTCACATTTTCCCCCTGATCATTTCTTGGGTTCCCCACCTTCTGTCCTTAATCTGATCACCGGGTTTTTGACTGTTGTTTTCCTCCGAGGGGGCTATACAACATTTCGGGTCGTCTTGATTCTGAGCAGTCATTTTATACGTCGGGGGCCCCCTCCTTACCTGTTGTACTATTCCGCTCGCAACTGATCTCCTATTTTCTGTGTTTCTCCTTTCTGTACTTTTTCCATTTTATTGCTTTTTGTTTTGCCCCCTTTTAAACGCGGTAAACCAGGGGCTCTTTCTGGTCTTCCCGTTTTCTGTTGCCCTTGGGAATAACCTTTCCACGCCTCCTTGCATTTTTGTTACATATTCCATCATTTCATTACTGGCTTTCCGCCATTTCTGCCCCACTGGACCTCCCGCGGGAGTTCTTCAACCCTATTACCCCTCTTTAAAAGTCAAGGGGTTTTCCCGTTCAACCCCGTTTTCTCTCCACTTGACCTTTTTATGTATTCAAAGCCAGAACCACGTGGGGGCTAGCTCCTAGGGGGTCTTACTTGATGTCCTCAATATCTGAGCTGCCCCGGGTGAACACAAGGTCCAATTTGCTGGGTTTTCCTCCCCCCCTTTACTTGGAGTGTCCCTTTTCATGTTTTTGCATGAGGTTTTCCAGACCACGTCCAACATCCTGGCTCTCCATGTTTCGGGACCCCCTTGGTCCAGGTTTCCCAGTCAATCTCCCCGTGGTTTAAAACCCCCATAACCAGCAACTTTGCTCTGCTGGAGTGGGCTCTTCTTGCCACCTCAGCAAGTGTGTCCACCATTGCTCTGTTGCTTTTCATATTCTCTCTTGGCCTCCTGCAGTTCTGTGGTGGATTTATACCATCACTGCAATCCACTTTGTGTTCACCAGACTGAAGTGTCCCTGCTATGTTGTTCATCTTTTCCTGTCTCATCTATTCCTTCCATTTTCTCGGAAATTTCCATCTGTTTTTTTACGAGAGAGCAACCCCACCTTCCCCCCTTGCCCTTCTATTCCTTTCTCATGATCCTGGGTATCCTGGTGGGAAGATTGCATCTGTTTATTGGTCTCCATGAGTTTTGTTTCTGTAAACTCGCTATGATGTCTGGGGACTTTTCATTGATTCTTTTTGCCATTCCTCATGTTTATTCGTTAATCACTGATTTGTGTCCAAACTTCAACTTCTGTTCTATACTGTAACTGTGGTTGGGCGGGGGGTGGAAAAGAGGTTCGGTGTGTGATGGTTGGTTTGGATGTTCATGTTGCCTTGGCGGGTGTCGTGGCTGGAGGCCCTTCTGCAAACAGGTGTTTCTGGTGGGTGCACTTGTCCTTCATTTAGATCCTGGATTATTCTGCTCTCCTTTTTCTTTTTCCTCCCATTTTCCTTTCGGTTTTTGAAACTCTCTCTTTCATTGTCTTACCTTTCGTCCTGTGTTCTGTTGATCGAAGTACATCACTCCGGAACTCCCTGCTTTGCTCTCAACCGTTGCTGCTTTCTCCTGCAGGATCATGGCTCGGGTTGATTCTGCCTGAAAATTACTTTGGAGAGGCCAGATTCCTTTTCTTTGTTGAACCACCCAATTTCCGAAAAATTGCCACCTGGGTTATGTTCCCCACTCACTATCACATTCCCCCATGATTCTTCAATCGCTTATTTCTCCTCCTGCTTTCTTTCATCATAAGTTTTCCACTTTGCGTCGTCTGCATATAGACAAATACCGGTCTTTCCCTTTCCACCTCCCTCTGTGACTCCCATTGATCCCTCTGATGTGTTTTAGTTCTTCCGTGGAGTGTTCCTTCCTTACAGTCCCTTCCTAGTTATTGCCCCATGCTCTTGGTTTATCCTTCCTGCCCCCCTCACATGCCTCCTGGCCCCCAACAGGTATCTGTAGGGCCTTGCACATGTCCTTAGTTCCTCAATGCTTCCAACCCTCTCTTTTGTTCTAGTGTGCTCCCTTGTCTTGGTTTTGGCCCCATGTGGGTTTGACTGGACCTCTGCATACGAGTTTAGTTTCCATGCTTCCTTCAGACCTGTTGTCATGTGTCTTGTTGTAAGCCATTGCCGATGCTACTTCTGTGATATCTTTGTCTTTGTGCTGTTTCAGATGTCTCGGCTCCGCTTATCTAATCTCCTCTATCTTGATTTCTGCTGCTGTGGCCTGTTGCTTCCACCTTCTGCATTCTGCTGCTAAAAACTCTCTTCCATCTTCCTTTCCAGCTCATCTAGTCTCCTTCCCCAGTCTTCCTCCCTTTTTCTTTTTTGTGCTCTACATCCCTTTCCTCCCTCCCCAGATTCGTCCTTGGTAGCCCCTTGTCCTATTCATTGTTAGGAGGCGTGGAGGAATTAGTTGGTTCCAGGAGAAGGGATGGATGGTTGTGGGGGAGGGGGAGGTTGGGTTATTGGAGGGGTAGAGATAGTTGGGGGCAGGGGGTTAGATGGTTGAGGGGAGGAGGGGATGGATATGGTTATGGGGGAGGGGGGAGGAAGGTTATTGGGAGGGAGGGTTGTAGTTGGGGGGGTTTTAGTCGGTTTGGGGAGGGGTTAGGTGGTTTGGGGGAGGGGGGGTAGGTGGCTAAGGTGGGTGGTTAGGGATGGGGGGAGATGTGGGTTAGGAGGGGGGGAGTACGTTGTTTGTGTCAAGTGTTGTGTCAAGTTGGTGGGAGGGTGTGTGTGGTGTTGTGTGTGTGTGTGGTGTGTGTAGTTGTGCGTGTGCGTGTGTGTGCTGGTTGTGTGTTGTGTGTGGTGTGTGTGTGTTGTGTGCTGTGTGTGTGGTGTGTGTGTGTGTGTTTGTGTTTTGTGTGTGTGGTGTGTGTGTGGTGGGTTTGTGTGGTTTGTGCGCGGTGTGGTGTGTGTGTTGTGTGTGTTGTGTGTGTGTGTGTGTGTTTTGTGTGTGTGTGTGTGTGGTGTATGTGTAGGTGTCTGTGTCGTGTGTTTGTGTTTGTGTGTGTATGTGTTTTATGTATGTGTGTGTTATGTGTGTGTGTGTGTGTGTGTGTGTGTGTGTTGTGTGTGTGTCTACCCTTGTGTGTGTGTGTGTGTGTGTGTGTTCTACCTGTGTGTGCTTGTGTTGTGTGTGAGGGAGGGGAGGGTTAGGGGGGGGTAGGTTGGTGATGGTTGAAAAGATCCGTCGTGTAGCACAAATTTTGTCTAATTTATCTTTCCAATTATCTACTTCTCTCCACTTATTGCCTTTCAGGATTTAAGTATTTTAATTGTTGCTGGTTATTATCATTTTCCTTGTTCACATTGAGAGAGGACTTCCTAGTTTCCTAAGTATTCTTACTGCTAATAACTACCGGTAGTAACACTGCCTGTGATGCGTGTGTGCGTGTGTGTGTGTGTGGTGTGTGTGTGTGTGTGTGTGTGTGTGGTGTGTGTGTGTGTGTGTGTGTGTGTGTGAAGAGGTTCCTGTGCGGTGTAATGACTGGCCGGCAACTTCTTGTGCACATGACACAACCCTCCTGGGATCTACCCTAGCACCGTCTTACAAATGTGGCCCTTTAAAGTTGTCCAACTACTTCTCACACTCGTCAACTATATTTCTGTCTATGCTATTTCTATTCTAATTCTGGTAATAGTTGCAGGAGTGAGTGACAGTAACAAAAACATATGCCAAGGCCAGCCAGGGCCGTCAAACATGAAAAACCACAAATAGGCGAATAACTTTCGGTGACAGTTGTGCCAGCTGCTGATGTGTGTGTGTGTGTGTATGTGTGTGTGTGTGCGCTGCGTAACTCACCTTATTTGTACTCACCTATTTGTGGTTGCAGGAGGTCGATTCCTAGCTCCTGGCCCCGCCTCTTCAACCGGTTGCTACTGGCCCTTCTCTCCCCGCTCCATGAGCTTTATCAAACCTCGTCTTAAAAACTGTGTAATGGTTCTGCCTCCACTTAACGCATTTTCTAGGCTTTCCACTGCCTCTTAACACATCTATGACTGAAGGAAATACTTCCTAACTATCTCTCGACTAAATTTGTGTCTTCAATTCCAATTGTGGCCTCTTGTTTCTGTGTGCCCTCCCTGAACATCCTGTCCTTGTCCACCTTGTGTTGTTATCTATTCCACGCAGTATTTTATATATGTCGTTATCATGTCTCCCCTGACCTCCTGTCCTCCAGTGTCGTCAGGCCGATTTCCCTCTTTTAATCTTTCTTCTAGGACATTCCCTTAGCTCTGGAAAACTAACCTTGTTGCAAACTATTGTACTTTCTCTAGTTTCTTTGACGTGCTTTATCAAGTGCGGGTTCTTCCAAACAGGTGCTGCATACTCCAGTATGGGCCTGAACATACACGGTGTACAGTGTCTTGAAGGACTCCTTACTAAGGTATCGGGAATGTGTTCTCAGGTTTAGCCAGGCGCCGTATGCTGCTGCAGTGTATCTTTTGATGTGTGCTTCGGAGGACATGCTCGGTGTCATACTCACCCCAATATCTTTCTCTTGAGTGAGGTTTGCAGTCTTTGGCCACCTAGCCTATCTCTGTTGTGTCTTCTGTGCCCTTCCCTATCTTCGCCTTTGCATTGGCAGGATTAAATTCGAGATGCAGAAGCCATTGGTTGGACCAGAGTGTCCTGTCTGTCCAGAGTCTCTTTAAAGTCCTGCCTGGTCTCATCAGATTTAATTCTCCTCATTAACTTCACATCATCTGCAAACCAGGGGGACCACTTCTGAGTCTAAAAACCCTTCGTCATGTTCGTTCACATATACCCAAAAAATGCATGGTCCTAGGACCGACCCCTGTGGGGACCCCGCTCGTCACAGGTGCCCACTGTGTACCTCATTACGATACATGACTCGTTGTTGCATCCCTGTCAAGGTATTCTCTGATCCATTGGCAGTGCCCTTCCTGGTTATATGCGCCTGATGCTCTAGCTTCTGCACTAATACTCTTGTGAGGAACTGTGTCAAAAGGCCTTCTTGCTCAGTTCCAAGAAGATGGCAATCAACCCACCCCCTCTCCTCTCTTGTCTTACTTCTGTTATTTATCATAAAACTCCAGAAGGTTTGTGACAACAGGATTTGCCTTCGTGAATCCGTGCTGGTTGGCATTTATTACTCCTGTCGTTCCAGGTAGCTCCACCAACCTCTCCTTCCTGATAATCTTCTCCATAATTTTGCATACTATACACGTCAAGCACAGGGTCTATAGTTTAGTGCCTCTTTTCTGTCTCCTTTTTTGAAAATGGGAATACATTTGCGTCTTCCAATACCTCAGGTAGTTGCCCGTTTTCCAGGGATGTGTTGAAAGATTGTGGTATGTGGTAGCACAACATATCTGCTCTCTCTCTAAGGACCCATGGTGAGATGTTGTCCGGTCCATTGCCTTTGAGGTATGATGTCCTTAGCAGTTTCTACCTCCTCCTCATCTGTATGTATGTCGTCCAACACTTGATGGTGTATTCCTTGTTGGTGTCCACCATCTGGTCTGTCCCCCCAGAGTCCTTCCTGTCTCTACTGTAATAATATACTTCCTTAAATCTCGTTGTTGAGCTCCTCACATAACCTCTGATCGTTTCTTGTGAGTTCTCCCCACCTTCTTTTCCTCAGCCTTATCAACCTGCGGTCTCCTTGACTGTTGTCTTCTCCAAATGTTGCTATACAGCAGTTTCGGGTCTCAGATTTGACTGTCACGATGCTATGTCGTTTTCCATACTGTTCGCTGGGCCCCTCCTTATCTGCGATACTCGTTTCTGGCTCTTCTACTAATCTCCTTGTTTTCCTGGGTCTATGCCTACTGTACCTTTTCCATTCTATGTTGCACTTAGTTTTGCCCCTCCCTACACCTTCGGGTAATCCAAAGGGCCCTCGTTTGGGTTTCCTATTATTTTGTTTCCCTTGGGAACAAAACTTTCCTCTGCCCTCCTTGACATTTTGTTGACTATATTCCTCATCATCTCGTTTTGATTTTCCTACCATTTCTCTGTCCCACCTGAACCTCCTGCAGAAGTTTCTCATACCAGTGTAGTCCCCCCTTTTATAGTTTGGCCTGTCACCTTCAAGTTCCTGTTACCTTCTCCACTTGTAACTCTATATATATAGGTCAAAACTCAGAACACATGATCGCTAGCTCCAATGGGGCCTCTCGTAAGTGATGTCTCAATGTCTGACTGCTCAGGGGTGAACACAAGATCAGTTCTTTTTGGCTATCCTCCCCTCTCTCTCTGGTTGTGTCCCTGACTTTTGATGCCATGAGGTTTTCAAGTACACATCCATCTCTTGGCTCTCCATGTTTCGGGACCCCCATGTGGCTCCAGGTTTTCCAGTCGATCTCCCTGTGGTTGAAATCGCCCAATTACCAATAACTTTGCTCTGCTGGAGTGAGCTCTTCTTGCCACCTCAGCCAGTGTGTCACATTTCACCCTGTTGTCTTTTCTTCGTACTCCTCTCTTGGGCCTCCTGCAGTTCTTGTAGGTGGGTTATACATCACACCAATGATACTTTATGTTCTTTGGGACTGAATTGTTCCTACTATGTATTTCTTTTCCAATCATGTCCATGCCTTCCATTTCCTTCAAGATCCCCATTGTGTTTGTTTTATGAGCAGTGCAACCCCTCCTCCCCCTCTACCATTTCCTATCTTTCCTCAGGATCTGATGTCCCTGTTGGGAAGATTGTGTCTGTTATTGTCCTCAGCGAGTTTTGTTTCTGTGACTGCTATGATGTCTGGGGATTTTTCACTGATTTTTCATTCCATCATGTTTATTCGTTATTCCATCCGCGTTTGTGTACCAAACCTTTAGTTTCTTTTCTATCATTGTGGTCATGCAAGTATATTGGGGTTGGGGGAGCGAGAGCCTTGGTGGGGGCCTATATGGGGCTGTGGTGTAGGTGGGGTTTGTGTTGATGGGGGTGGGGTCAGAATGCCCATAAGGGACAGCTGTTGGGGTGAGGTTTGTGATATGGGGGTTGGTGGCAGAGGGAACAGTGAGTGGGTTGTAGTATAGGTTGCCTCAGTTTGCGTTGGGAATGTCGCGGGTGGAGTCTTTTGGTGGGAGATTCTGTGGGGTGTGTTTGCCCTTCCTCTTGTGTCTGGGTCCTGCTCATTTTCATTGCTTCTCGTTCCTCCTTGCGTCTCTGTACCCTCTATTTCAGTGTAGTCCTTTCTTCTTGTGTTCTGTCGCGGTCGAGGTATACTCTCTGGTACCCCTCTTTGTCCCTCAGTCTTGCTTTCTCTTGCAGAATCCTGGTTCGAACTGATTCTTCCTTGAAAGTTACTCTGACAGGCCGTATCCTTCCACTCGCAAACCACCCAATTCTCTGAAAATTTGTCACCTGGGTCATATTGCACGCGTGTGCGTGCGTGTGTGCGTGTGTGTGCGCGTGCGTGTGCGCGTGTGTGTGTGTGTGTGTGTGCGTGTGTGTGTGTGTGTGTGTGTGTGTAGAGAGAGAGTTTTTAAGAGGACAGGTCTGTGACCAGGCCTCCTAGTGGATCAGAGCCTGATCAACCAGGCTGTCACCATGATTGTTTAACATATTTATAGATGGGGTTGTAAAAGAAGTAAATGCTAGGGTGTTCGGGAGAGGGGTGGGATTAAATTATTGGGAATCAAATACAAAATGGGAATTGACACAGTTAGTTTTGCTGATGATACTGTGCTTATGAGAGATTTTAAAGAAAACTTGCAAAGGTTAGTGGATGAGTTTGGGAGTGTGTGTAAAGGTAGAAAGTTGAAAGTGAACATAGAAAAGAATAATGTGATGAGGGTATCAAATGATTTAGATAAAGAAAAATTGGATATCAAATTGGAGAGGAGGAGTATGGAAGAAGTGAACGTTTTCAGATATTTGTGAGTTGATGTGTCAGCGGATGGATTTATGAAGGATGAGGTTAATCATACTATTGATGATGGAAAAAAGGTGAGTGGTGCGTTGAGGTATATGTGGAGACAAAAAAAAATTAACTATGGAGGCAAAGGAGGGAATGTTTGAAAGTACAGTGGTACCAACACTCTTATATGGGTGTGAAGCTTGGGTTGTAAATGTTGCAGCGAGGAGACGGTTGGAGGCAGTGGAGATGTCCTGTCTAAGGGCAATGTGTGGTGTAAATGTTATGCAGAAAATTCGGAGTGTGGAAATTAGGAGAAGGTGTGGAGTTAATAAAAGTATTAGTCAGAGTGCAGAAGAGGAGCTGATTAGGTGGTTTGGTCATTTAGATAGAATGGGTCAAAGTGGAATGACATGGAGAGCGTATAAATCTGTAGGGGAAGGAAGGCGGGGTAGGGGTCGTCCTCGATAAGGTTGGAAGGAGGGGGTAAAGGAGGTTTTGTGGGCAAGGGGCTTGGACTTCCAGCAAGCATACGTGAGCATGTTAGATAGGATGGAATGGAGACGAATGGTATTTGGGACCTGACGAGCTGTTGGAGTGTGAGCAGGGTAATATTTAGTGAAGGGTTTCAGGGACACCGGTTGTTTTTATATAGCCGGACTTGAGTACTGGAAATGGGAAGTACAATGCCTGCACTCTAAATGAGGGGTTCGGGATATTGGCAGTTTGGAGGGATATGTTGTGTATCTTTATACGTATGTGCTTCTAAACTGTTGTATTCTGAGCACCTCTACAAAAACAGTGATTATGTGTGAGTGAGGTGAAAGTGTTGAATGATGATAAAAGTATTTTCTTTTTGGGGATTTTGTTTCTTTTTGGGTCACCCTGCCTCGGTGGGAGACGGTCGATTTGCTCTCTCTCTCTCATATATATATATATATATATATATATATATATATATATATATATATATATATATATATATATATATATATATATATATATATATATGCAAAACAACCACTCTGAAAGAATAGAGAAATTCCAAGCGCTTTCGTGACTACTCACATTATCAAGGAACTATGAAAGTAAAGCATCCAAGGAAGATATATAAGGGGTCTGGCCAGCACCTCACTATCAGATCCCACAACGGTTAAACACCTGACGCGCACCGACCCAACTTGGATAGGTCCTTTGCACAACTCACCCCACAAACTATTCTACCCAAGAAAATTTAAAAATTATTTGTCCATTGTATTATTAAATTCTTCCCAAATTCTATTAATTATAAATGGATCTAATTTATATAAACCAAAGGAAATATTCATATTATTGTCAAAACTGCTTTTTATGAAACAAGATTCAATTATATTCCTATCGACCATGGACTTGATTGATACTACTTTCTCAACTTTTTGAAAATCAATTGGACGGTTAAAATCTCTTACACGAATAAATAGAGCATTGGAATCTTGTCCAGTTCTAATGCTATATTTATGTTGTTTTAATCTTAGTTCGAGATTTTTACCAGTTTAACCGTAATTAACTTTATCGCAAAATTTACAAGGAATCTTATAGACACATCCATCAGCATTTTGGGGGAAATTCTTTATCAAAAGTTTTTTTACTGTATCAAGATTTTTGAATACAACTTTAATATTAAAAGTCTTAAGAAGAGAAGGCATATCAACCAAGTTTTCATGGTAAGGGAGAACCAACTTATTTTTAGTTAAATAAGGCTGGTTGTCCCTTTTTGGATTGTAAAAAGTATTTCTAGCAACTTTAAAAGATTTATCAATTACATTTCTTGGGTATTTTAAATCATTACCTATTTCATAAATTTTGGATATTTCCTCATCTATGAACTCAGGACTACAAATTCGTAAAGCTCTCAAAAACATTGATGAGAAAATAGACAGTTTGACTCTATCTTGATGCGAGGAATAATAGTGGACATAGGAACAGTTATTTGTAGGTTTTCTGTAAATTTTAAATTTTAATTCATTATTACCCTTAATAATTAAAACATCTAGAAAAAGCAATGAGTTATTTTCTTCAAACTCAACAGTAAAGTTTATAGAATGGGCTAAGCTATTTAATTTTCCAAGGAAATGGTGTATATCTACATTTTTGGGCATAAGACACAAAATATCATCAACATATCTGAACACAGTCCTCCCTAATAGAGCTAAATGGTTCAGATATGTTGATGATATTTTGTGTCTTATGCCCAAAAATGTAGATATACACCATTTCCTAGGAAAATTAAATAGCTTAGCCCATTCTATAAGATTGATGGACTGAACACATCGACTCCAGGTTGAGGGACTGATTACCTCATTCTCCTCCTCTCCTTACGCCTTCCTCTTTGTATTGGACTGATGAAGCCACTGTGTGGCGAAACGTTTCCTGAATAAAGATTCTCATATGCCGCATAAGTGTCTCAATCTTCATCTAAGAGATTTTAACCATCCAATTGATTTTCAAAAAGTTGAGAAAGTAGTATCAAGCAAGTCCATGGTCGACAGGAATATAATTGAATCTTGTTTCATAAAAAGCAGTTTTGACAATAATATGAATATTTCCTTTGGTTTAATTAAATTAGTTCCATTTATAATTAATAGAATTTGGGAAGAATTTAATAATACACTGGACAAATAATTTTTAAATTTTCTTGGGTAGAATAGTTTGTGGGGTGAGTTGTGCAAAGGACCTATCCAAGTTGGGTCGGCGCGCGTCAGGTGTTTAACCGTTGTGGGATCTGATAGTGAGGTGCTGGCCAGACCCCTTACATAGCTTCCTTGGATGCTTTACTTTCATAGTTCCTTGATAATGTGAGTAGTCACGAAAGCGCTTGGAATTTCTCTATTCTTTCAGAGTGGTTGTTTTGCATATTCTGAAATCACCTGTTTACTATGATCTTATTGCATATATATATATATATAATATATATATATATATATATATATATATATATATATATATTATATATATATATATATATATATATATATATATACACACACACATCATACACACACGGGGAAGGTGATGCTTAAATCGGACCCAGAGATGCTGAGGGAAAAACAATTGGAAGAGGAGATTGAGAGGGCAGGTTTTATCCGTGGGCTTCTGGAGTTCAAAGGGAGGACATTTGAAGACGAAAGGGAGTGGAAAAAGTGATTGAAATTATCACCAAACAGAAGAGGCTGGCATGACAGAGCTGATAAATTTTCAGAGAATCGGGGAATACTCGAGGGAAAAAAATCAACCAGTCAGATTGGTTTTCAGGACAGAAATAGTGTGAAACAGGATCCTGCAGCAAAAATCATGGCTAGAAGAAACAACAAAATACAAGCGGGTATTCCTATACCACGACAGAACACATACAGAATGACAGAAACAGAGGGAGAGGATACAAAGATATAAGAAGCAAGAGAGACAGGGCTAGGAACAGGCAGGATGACCAGCAAACACAGTCACCTAAAGAAACACCCTCAGAACACTGTAACCAAATAAATTAACCCAAATCATACCGCACTCTGCACTCACAGACCCCACCCCCCACCCCCAGCACAAACCCCACCTACACAGCAACCTCCTATAGTGTCATGTCAGGTTTCCCACTCTCCCAGCCCCCAGAAACCCCTTGAATACAATTTTTGAAAAGAAGCTGAAGGCATGAAACATCAGAGCAGATGGAATTATGAATAACTGTGAGGGGGTGGCACAAAAGAATCATGGAGGCATTACCAGATCTCATAGCACTCATGGAAACCAAGCTAATGGGAAAGATAACAGAAGCAATCTTTCCAACTGGATATCAGATCATGAGGACAGATAGAGGAACAGAAGAGGGGGGGAGGAGGAGTTGAACTGCTCGTCAAAACCAGTGGAATTTTGATGAGTTGGAAGGAGGGGACAGAAGGAAAGCAAGAGAGAACATAACAGGAACACTTCTAACTAGAGGCTCGAAGGTACTGATTGCAGTGATGTTCATCCCACCAATGAATAGCAGGAGGAGAACAACAGAGCAATGGTGGATACACTAGCGGAGGTTGCCAGAAGGGCCCACATGGACAGGGCAAAGTTACTAATTGTGGGTTATTTCAGTTACAAGGTGATTGACTATTAAACCTCATGTATCAACAAGTTACGGACACTACCAGAGAGAAAGATTAGAAAATGAGCCAGCAAGACTTTACTGCATATTCACCTTGAGTAGTTCAGACATTGGGAACATCATACATGAAAGACCCTCTGGAGCTAATGGTCACGTGGTTCTTAGCTTCAGTTACATTGTAGAGCTAAAAATGGAGAGGGAAGCAGCACGATGAGGGTATTACACAAGCATGAGGAATTTCCTGCATGAGGTACAGTAGGAAAGAGAACTGTTGGGAAAAACAGTGAAAGAAATGACGGAATACGTGACCACAAAATGCAAATGTGTGGTGTGAATATAATGCAGAGAATTCGTAGTTTGGAAGTTAGGAGGAGGTGCGGGATTACCAAAACTGTTGTCCAGAGGGCTGAGAAAGGGTTGTTGAGGTGGTTCGGACATGTAGAGAGAATGGAGCGAAACAAAATGACTTCAAGAGTGTATCAGTCTGTAGTGGAAGGAAGGCGGGGTAGGGGTCAGCCTACTAAAGGTTGGAGGGAGGGGGTAAAGGAGGTTGTGTGTGCGAGGGGCTTGGACTTCCAGCAGGCATGCGTGAGCGTGTTTGATAGGAGTGAATGGAGACAAATGGTTTTTAATACTTGACGTGCTGTTGGAGTGTGAGCAAAGTAACATTTATGAAGGGATTCAGGGAAACCGGCAGGCCGGACTTGAGTCCTGGAGATGGGAAGTACAGTGCCTGCACTCTGAAGGAGGGGTGTTAATGTTGCAGTTTAAAAACTGTAATGTAAAGCGCCCTTCTGGCAAGACAGTGATGGAGTGAATGATGGTGAAAGTTTTTCTTTTTCGGGCCACCCTGCCTTGGTGGGAATCGGCCAGTGTGATAATAAAAAAATGCAAAGAGGCGGAGGAAAGGTTCGTACCGAGTACAACAGAATGAAAAGAAAACCTGAAATTTAGAAGATTAGCCGAAAAGATAGAAATGAATATGTATTACTAGAATGAGATAGGATCGAAAGTCAATTCTGAACCAATGCTGTTATACAGCCACATCAGGAGGAAATCAACAGTCAAGGACCAGGTAATCAGGCTGAGTAAGGAAGGAGGGAAAATCACAAGAAACGAGAAAGAAGTATGTGAAGAGCTAAACACGAGATTTAAGGAAGTATTTTCAGTGGAGACAGACTGGACTACGGTACACCAACAAGTGCTAGACACAATACACACAACTGAGGAGGACGTAAACAGACTGCTAGGTGAACTAGATACATCAAAGGCGGTGGGACCAGAAAACATCGCTCCGTGGGTCCTGCGAGAAGGAGCAGAGACGCTGTGTGTGCCCTTAACAAGAATCTTCAACACATCTATCGAAACAGGGCAACTGCCTGAGGTGTGGAATACAGCAAATGTAGTACCATTCTTTAAGAAAATAGACAGGCAGGTAGCATTAAACTACGGACCAGTGTGATTGACATGTATAGTTGCAAAGGCACAGAGAAGCTCATCAGGAAAAGAATGGCGGGGCACCTAGAAAGGAATTGAGCTTATACATGAATAACCAGCACGGTTTCTGGGAGGGGTGCTATTTCTTATATATGTGAGTGACATAACGTAAGGGATAAATTAAGTGGTGCCACTGTTCGCAGACGATGTGAAGCTAATGAGGAGAATACAAGTGGACCAGGATCAGGTAAGCCTACACAGGGATCTGGACAGGCTGCAAGCCTGGTTCGATATATGGCTCATAGAGTTTAATCCCACCAAGGGCAAAGTCATGAAGCTTGGGGAAGGACAAAGTAGGCCACAGGTGGAGTACACCCTAGAAGGTAAAAGACTGCAAATCTCACTCTAGGAAAAGGACCTTGGAGTGAGCATCATACCGAGAACATCTGAGGCGCACATCAACCAAATAGCCACAGCAGCATAAGGTCGCCTGGCAAACCTAAGAATAACATTTGGACATCTAAGTATTATTATTAAAATCAAAAAGAAGCGCTAAGCCACAAGGGCTATACGGCTGGACATCTAAGTAAGGAATCATTCACGACACTGGAATATGCATATTCCGTATTGGAATATGCGGTACCAGTATAGAACTCACATGTGGTCAAACATGTCAAGAAATTAGTGAAACTGCAAAGGTTTGCAACGCGACTAGTTCCGGAGGTAATGGGCGTGCCCTACGAGGAGAGGTTAAGGGAAGTCAACCTGACAACGCTGGAGAACAGGATGGATAGGGGAAGGACATGATAACGATATATAAAATACTGTGAGGAATTGACGTGGTGGATAGGAACAGAATGTTTCAGAGATGGGACACAGCAAAATAAGGGGTCACAGTTGGAGTTGAAAACTCGGATGAGTCACAGGAATGTTAGGAAGCATTTCTTCAGCCATAGAGATGTTAGGAAGTGGAACCATCTGGACAGTGATATAGTGGAGGCAGGATCCATGCTTAGGTTTAAGAGATTCAATAGAACATCGTGGAGCAAGGAGAGAGCGGACCTAGTAGCGACCAGGGAAGAGGCGGGGCCAGGAGCTTTGACTTGACTCTTGCAGCCACAAATAGATGAATACACACAAATACACATACATACACCTACACCCTCAACCAACCACCCACCCACCCACACCCACGCGCACACACACACACAGGAGAGCAGTCGAAGAGCCAGAAATGAATATGCATAGGTATGAAGGGAGGCCCAAGGACAATACGAGTAGGGAAAGCCAGATATGACCCAAAGCTGTTGTACAGCCACATCAGAACAACAGTCAAGGACCGGTAATCAGGCTGAGGAAGGAAGGAGGGGAGATCACAGGAAACGACCGCGAAGTATGTGAGGAGCTCAATATGAGATTCAAAGAAGTGTTCACAGAAAGGAGTCCAGAAAGTAGGAGAGGTGGGTACACCACCCAGTGTTGGACACAATACAAGCAACCGAGGAAGAAGTGAAGAGGCTGCTAAGCGAGCTAGATACCTCAAAGGTCATGGGGCCAGATAACATCTCTCCATGGTTCCTGAGAGAGGAGCAGAGGCTCTATGTGTACCACTAACAAAAGTCTTTAACACATCTATCGAAACAGGGCGACTACCTGAGGTATGGAAGACGGCAAACGTTGTCCCAATTTTTTAAAAAAGGAGACAGACACGAAGCATTAAACTACAGACCAGTGTCACAGATATGTATAGTATGCAAGGTCATAGAGAAGATTATCAGAAGAGTCGTGGAGCACCTAGAAAGGAATGAGCTTATCAACGACAGCCACCACGATTTCAGGGATGGGAAATTCTCTGTCGGAAACTTAAATGAGTTCTATGACAGGGTGACAGCAGTAAGACACGAGAGAGAGGGGTGGATATATTGCATTTTCTTGGACTGTAAGAAGACGTTTGACACAGTTCCACACAAGCGATTAGTGCAAAAGCTGGAGGACCAAGCAGGGATAACAAGGAAGGCACTACAATGGATCAGAGAATACCTGTCAGGAAGAAATGGTACGTGACGAGGTGTCAGAGTGGGCGCTTATAACGAACGGGGTGCCACAGGACCAGTGCTGTTTCTGGTACATGTGAACGACATGACGGAAAGAATAGATTTCGAAGTGTCTCTGTTTGCAGATGATGTGAAATTGATGAGAAGAATTCAGTCGGAAGACGACCAGGCACAACTAGAAAAGGATCTGGACAGGCTGCAGGCCTGGTCCAGCAACTGGCTCCTGGAGTTCAACCCCACCAAGTGCAAAGTCATGAAGATTGGGGAAGGGCAAAGAAGACCGCAGACGGAGTACAGTCTAGGGGGCCAGAGACTACAAACCTCACTCAAGGAAAAAGATCTTGGGGTGAGTATAACGCCAGGCACATGTCCTGAAGCGCACATCAACCAAATAACTGCTGCAGCATATGGGCGCCTAGCAAACCTCAGGACAGCATTCCGACATCTCAATAAGGAATCGTTCAGAACCCTGTACACCGTGTACGTTAGGCCCATATTGGAGTATGCGGCACCAGTTTGGAACCCACACCAAGCCAAGCACGTAAAGAATCTAGAGAAAGACCAAAGGTTTGCAACAAGACTAGTCCCAGAGCTAAGTGGTATGTCCAACGAGGAGAGGTTAAGGGAAATCGACTTGACAATACTGGAGGACAGGAGAGATAACGACATACAAAATACTGAGAGGAATTGACAAGGTGGACAAAGACGGGATGTTCCAGAGATGGGACACAGCAACAAGGGGACACAGTTGAAAGTTGAAGAAACAGATGAATCACAGGGATGTTAGGAAGTATTTCTTCAGCCACAGAGTAGTCAGGAAGTGGAATAGTTTGGGAAGCGATGTAGTGGAGGCAGGATGCATACATAGCTTTAAGCAAAGGTATGATAAAGCTCGCGGTTCAGGGAGAGTGACCTAGTAGCGACCAGTGAAGAGGAGGGGCCTGGAGCTCGGACTCGACCCCTGCAACCTCAACTAGGTGAGTACAATGAGAACACACACACACACGCGTGCGCACGCAATAGAGCGACGATGAGAGCAATAGAGCGATGGTTGACACACTGGCTGCAGTGGCCAGAAGAGCTCATGCATGTAGGGCAAAGCTCCTGATCATGTCCAAGGAAATCGATTGGGAGAACTTGGAGCCACATAGGGGCCAAGATACATGAAGGGCTAAGATGACGAAGGTGGTACTGGAAAACTTCATGTACCAACACGTAAGAGACACTACAAGAGAGAGAGATGAGAGGATGAACCAGCAAGACTGGACCTAGTATTCACATTGAGTAGTGCAGATATTGAGGACATCAAATATGAAAGACCACTTCGGGCCAGCGATCATGTGGTTTTAAGCTTCGAATACAGAGTAGAACTACAAGTGGAAAGGGAAGCAGGAAGGCCAGAGCGAATGAAGCCAAAATACAAGAAAGGGGACTACACGGGAATGAGGAACTTCCTCAATGGGATTCAGTGGGACAGAGAACTGGCAGGGAAGCCAGGTAATGATATGATGGAATACGTAACAACAATGTGCAAAGAGGTTGAGGAGAGGTTTGTACCCAAGGGTAACAGGAATAATGAAAAAGCCAGGATGAGCCGATGGTTCACCCAAAGGTGCAGGGAGGCAAAAACCAAGTGTGCTAGGGAATGGAAGAAGTATAGAAATCAAAGGACCCAGGAGAATAAGAAGAGCAGTCATGGAGCCAGAAATGAATATGCACAGATAAGAAGGGGGGCCCAACGACAATATGAAAACGACATAGCAGCGAAAGCCAAATCTGACCCGAAGCTGTTACATAGCCACATAGGGAGGAAAACAACAGTCAAGGACCAGGTAATCAGCCGAAGGAATGAAGGAGGATAGACAACAAGAAATGGCCGTGAAGTATGTGAGGAACTCAGTAAGAGATTCAAAGAAGTGTTCACAGAGGAGACAGAAAGAGTTCCAGAAAGATGGAGAGGTGGGGAACACCACCAAGTGCTGGACTCAGTACACACAATCGAGGAAGAAGTGAAGGGACTTCTGAGTGAGCTTGATACCTCAAAGGCAATGGGGCCGGATAACATCTCTCCACGGTTCCAGAGAGAGGGAGCAGAGGCTCTATGTGCACCCCTAACAACAATAATCAATACATCTATCGAAACACGGAGATTGCCTGAGGCATGGAAGACAGCAAATGTAGTCCCAATCTTTAAAAAAGGAGACAGACATGAAGCACTAATCTACAGACCAGTGTCACTGACATGTACAGTATGCAAAGTCATGGAGAAGATTCTCAAAAAAGTGGTGGAACACCTAGAAAGGAATGATCTCATCAACAGCAGCCAACATGGTTTCAGGGACGGGAAATCCTGTCACAAACCTACTGGAGTTCTATGACAAGGTAACAGCAGTAAGACAAGAGAGAGAGGGGTGGGTGGATTGCATTTACTTGGACTGCAAGAAGGCGTTTGACACAGTTCCAGACAAGAGATTAGTGCAAAAACTGGAGGACCAAGCAGGGATAACAGGGAAGGCACTACAATGGATCAGGGAATACTTGTCAGGAAGACAGCAGCGAGTCATGGTACGTGGCGAGGTGTCAGAGTGGGGGCCTGTGACCAGCGGGTTCCCACAGGGGTCAGTCCTAGGACCAGTGCTGTTTCTGGTATTTGCGAACGACATGACGGAAGGAATAAGCTCCGAAGTGTCCCTGTTTGCAGATGACGTGAAGTGGATGAGAAGAATTCATTCAATCGAAGACCAGACAGAACTACAAAGGGATCTGGACAGGTTGCAGACATGGTCCAGCAATTGGCTCCTGGAGTTCAACCCCACCAAGTGCAAAGTCATGAAGATTGGGGAAGCACAAAGAAGACCGCAGACGGAGTACAGTCTATGGGGCCAGAGACTACAAACCTGACTCAAGAAAAAAGATCTTGGGGTGAGTGTAACACCAGGCACATGTCCTGAAGCGCACGTCAACCAAATAACTGCTGCAGCATATGGGCGCCTAGCAAACATCAGAACAGCATTACGGCATCTTAATTAGGAATCGTTCAGGACCCTGTACACCGTGTACGTTAGACCCATATTGGAGTATGCGGCACCAGTTTGGAACCCACACCTAGTCAAGCACGTAAAAAATAGAGAAAGTGCAAAGGTTTGCAACAAGACTAGTCCCAGAGCTAAGAGGTATGTCCTACGAGGAGAGGTTAAGGAAAATCAACCAGACGACACTGGAGGACAGGAGAGATAGGGGGGACATGATAACGACATACAAAATACTGAGAGGAATTGACAAGTTGGACAAAGACAGGATGTTCCAGAGATTGACACAGAAACATGGGGACACAGTTGGAAGTTGAAGACACAGATGAGTCAAAGGGATGTTAGAAAGTATTTCTTCAGACACAGAGTAGTCAGGAAGTGGAATAGCCTAGCAAGTGAGATAGTGGAGGTAGGAACCATACATAGCTTTAAGATGAGGTATGATAAAGCTCATGGAGCAGGGAGAGGACCTAGTAGCACTCAGTGAAGAGGTGTGGCCAGGAGCTGAGTCTCGACCCCTGCAACCACAATTAGGTGAGCACACACACACACACACACACTCACACACACACACCACACACACACACCACACACTCACACACACACACACACACCACACACTCACACACACCACACACTCACACACACACACCACACACTCACACACACACACACACACACACCACACACTCACACACCACACACACACACCACACACACACACACACACACACACACACTCACACACACCACACACACACACCACACACACACACCACACACTCACACACACACACCACACACTCACACACACACCACACACTCACACACCACACCACACACACACACACACACACACACACACACACACACACCACACACACACACCACACACACACACACACACACACCACACACACACACACACCACACACTCACACACCACACACACCACACACACACACACACACACACACACACACACACACACACACACACACCACACACTCACACACACACACACACACACACACACAGTGTAAGGCGAATAATTGACTGCAAAACAACACCAGAAAGTTTTACTTGATTGCAGGACACAAAAAACAGAGTCATTTAACTTAATTGAGAGTTGGAAATAGGAAACAAACCCAGGAGCTACTGATCTATTCTCGTAAAGGGAACATGATAAACCTAAATCAAACTTTACATTGTGCTTTAGTGGCACTCCGACTGAAAAATAAAAAATTATTTTGGAAAAGTTTTGAAAGTGATTCAGCATGAAAATTTTTAATGAAATTTGATATTTTTATTTTCTAATGAAATTTGATATTTGTAATTTCTGATGAAATTTGGTATCATTTCTAATTGCTAATGAAATCTGCAATTATTTGTAATTTCTAATGAAATTTGCTATTGTTTCTAATTTGTAATAAGATTTGCTATCATTTCTAATTTCTAATGAAATTTGCTATCATTTCTAATTTCTAATGAAATTTGCTATCATTTCTAATTTCTAATGAAATTTATTTCAAATATTAATGAAATTTGCTTTTATTTGAATTTGAATTTGAATTCAAAGTCTTCTTCAGTGTTGTAGGCTACCACTAGACGCGCTGCAGCCTACACCTCCAGTATGATTCTATATCCTACCTTTTACTATTTTCTCAGAGAAATCTTGGACTGCTGCTAGATGTTAGTACGACCTGGGCAAACCATATTGATTTCAGTACTTGAAAGTCTCGTGTGACCCGCCCTGAAAGTCTTGTTGCCGGGTATCTCAAGTGATGTGAGGCGCTGACCACTTCCATGGCTGATTCCCACAAACTGCACTGGCAGTGGACATCACTGAACGAAACAACTAGAGTTCTCCACATCCCAGCTCGTACGAAGAAGAAGAAGAAGAAGAAGAAGAAGAAGAAGAAGAAGAAGAAGAAGAAGAAGAAGAAATACATTACGATCTCATATTGCAAGCCCCTCCCATGAAGCTAATCTCCTGTAATCCATTCTTAAATCACTTGCAAAGACAACTGCTCAAGAAGAAATGTCCAGCTTAACTGTTAGTATACACTGATAAATCTACACAGGAGTCTACTGGCAGGGGTGTATCTGCTTTTCATGACACCTTCCTAGTTAAGAGCATAAGAATATAAGAACATGAGAAAGAAGGAACACTACAACAGGCCTACTGACCCATGCGGAGCAGGTCCATGTCCCCCGTCGGATTAGGTCAATGACCCACCGAGTCTGGTCACTTCCACTTAAGTAAAGAGCACGGCATCAGACCTAGTAGCACAAGCTAGTCAGGTCCAACTCACACCCACCCACACCCACTCATGTATTTATTTAACCTATTTTTAAAACTACACAATGTTTTAGCCTCTATAACGGTACTCGTGAGTTTGTTCTACTCATCCACAACTCTATTACCAAACCAGTGTTTTCCTATATCCTTCCTGACTCTGAATTTTTCCAACTTGAAACCATTACTGCGAGTCCTGTCTTGGCTGGAAATTTTCAGCACGCTATTTACATCCCCTTTATTTATTCCTGTTTTCCATATATACACTTCTTTCATATCCCCCCTAATTCTATGCCTTTCGAGAGAGTGCAGATTCAGGGCCCTCAGTCTATCCTCATAGATAAGATTTCTGATACATGGGCTCAACTTTGTCATCCTCCTTTGTACGTTTTCCAGACCATTTATATCCATTCTATAATACGGTCACCAGAACTGAGCAGCATAATCTAAATGAGGCCTAACCAAGGATATATAGAGTTGAAGAACAACCTGAGGACTTCTGTTATTTATACTTCTAGATATGAAGCCAAGAATTCTGCTAGCTTTATTGCGAACACTAATGCACTGTTGTCTTGGTTTTAGATTACTGCTAACCAGAACTCCTAAATCCTTTTTGCAATCAGTAGTATTAAGATCTGCATTATTTAGTTTGTATGTCGCATGGTTATTTTCCTGTCCAACATTTAGAACTTTGCATTTGTCTATATTAAACTGCATCTGCCACTTCTCCGACCATTGCATCAGTCTATTCAAATCATCCTGGAGTGCTCTAGTGTCCTAATTAGAATGAATTGGACTGCCTATTTTGGTGTCATCAGCAAATTTGCTTATGTCGCTATTTATTCCCTCATCTATGTCGTTTATGTAAATTGTGAACAACAACTGGCCCAACACTGACCCCTGAGGAACACCGCTTGTGACGTGCCCCCATTCTGATTTCTCCACATTTATGCAAAAATCTCTGCTGCTTATTTGTCAGCCATGCCTCTACCTGATATATATGTCGTGCCGAAAAGGTAAAACTTGCGATTTTGGCTTAAATAGAGACGATCTTCTTGCTGAATAAGGCAAGCGAAAATTTGTGTTTGCAGTAATTTCGCAAAAATCATTCTGAACCTAACGAGAAAAAATATATTTCGCTGTATTTGTTTATTAAATTATCGTAAGCTTATCTAAAATATATTTAGTTGGATCAGGCTAAATTGCGCTTGTTATAATAAGGTTAGGCAAGTTTTCTAAGGTTCTTTTGGTACAAAATTATTGATTTTTACGTTAACATAAATGATAAAAATTATGTAGAAAGGACTTAATTTTAAATGAGTTCTTGCTAATTGATCAATTTTACCTATTTGGCACGACACATACACCCACACACACATATATAGCAATAAAACCACGAAACAAGTGGTTTTGAATCATTTACCAAACTGCGGCAGGCCAGGATTCGACCCCACGACACGTTGTCCCGCCTCAAGATGCCACATAACGTACATGTCACCTTACCATCTGAGCCATCGATCATGCAAACTTACACGAGCCTAGCGAACTAGGCTTGTTTTATGTTGCGAGGACACTTGTGGCAGATGTGTGCTCAAGAATTAATTTCAGCCTCCTCCTGTTTGAATACCCGCCACCAAAGCAGTCTATATAGCAATGAAATCACAAAACAAGTGGTTTTGAATCATTTATCAAACTGCGGCAGGCCAGGATTGACCCCACGACACACTGTCCAGCCTTAAGAGGTAAGACACATATGCAACAGTTAGGTATCTTTATTATGAAACGTTTCGCCTACACAGTAGGCTTCTTCAGTCAAGTACAGAAAAGTTGATAGAAGCAGAAGATACTTGAAGACGATGTAATCAGTCCATCACCCTTAAAGTTTTGAGGTGGTCAGTCCCTCAGTCTGGAGAAGAGCATTGTTCCATAGTATGAAACAATATGGAGATGAAGTGACAGGATGGAGCTTTTTATAGCGCCAAGAGGTGAGACGTAGGCCACTAGGAGAGGTAAGAACTCAGATGTTGAGAGGTCAGGTCCCTCTCAAATCCAGCCGCTCTCACCTGTCGGTATTTTATACCATTTTAATGTTCAGCCTTAAGAGGCCACACAACGTGTCAGGACAGTGTGTCGCGGGGTCGAATCCTGGCCTGCCACATTTCGGTAAATGATTCAAAACCACTTTTTCGTAGTTTCATTGCTATATAAACTGCTTGTGGAGGCTGGTATTCAAACAGAAGGAGGCTGCAATTACTCATTGAGCATACATCTGCAACGAGTGTCCTCGCAACATCAGACAAGCCTAGTTCGCTAGGCTCATGTTTGTAGGATCGATGGCTCAGATGGTAAGGTGACATGCACGTTGTAAGGCGACATGTATGCGTCAATCTGTCTTCTCTGCTGTATACTTTCTAAAAGTATTTCTGTGCCGAATCTGGAGGTTAGAAATAACTATCATTGCATGCGATTTTTTTTGCCATATATTAAACGCGCTTATTTGTGCAGGTATATCTTTTCACAACAGTGTGTTGTTTAAACAGACTCTCAATCCTACCTTGGTCTTTTTTCACTAAAAGATCAATATCTCATTGTACCTTTGTAGGAAACATACTTTCAACTCCAACTTTTTTTTCATTTCTACACCGGGCTCGCTCGTTGTTATGCGATACCTCGATTCTTATGCACCAATTTTCGGAAATGAAATCGTTGATCGGGTTGAATATATTGCTCATACCTAGCCGGAGCTGGAATATCTGAAGTTGGATATAAATGAATTGGTTCCAGTGACAGGGTGGACTTCGCATCAATTCCGGCCGATGACAGGACTTCTGGGACTAGGGTTCTTATGGCAGAAGCCGTCGTACCTTCAGCATCATAAACAAAGATTTTTCTCCCTGTCTTTGACTGTTGTAAGAAGTCTACAGTGGATTAGGTTTATCGGATCGTCGGAACAGCAATAACATGACCGTAGATCTGCACTGTTAATAATAGTAAAATGTTTTTCCTACGAGAAACAGAAATACAGTGGACGACCCTGTCTTCATTAAACTACAGAATTAACCAGAATTATTTACAACTTAATTTCAGAATTGGGGCACCAATGGTATTATGTGAACATTTTACACAAGACTGTGCAGTGCTAGTGATTATCTGAATAACTATTAATTACATGGTCTTGAGACAGTTCATCTGTTTCAGGTGATTTGTGCAATTTGGTCAGAAACATTGACTAATTATGTGCGTAATTTACGTAAACTGATATACATGGAGTGACTTGCGTAACCTCAATCAACGAAACAGTTTCTAAATATCTACAGTGTTCCTCTCAATATAAACAACACCATATTATCATCAGGCGTAATAAAGACATATTCCTGAATAGTGGACACTCATCTCTTGAAGCCACTGGGAAAATACTCGAGAACAAAAATTAACTGAAGAATGAAGAGCATTTTGGGTTTCGGAGGCAGATGAAAACACAACAGTCTATTGAAGTCATTTATGATGTATTCGGCAGCCTACAAAAATAGGGCGCTTAACAGTCTGAATCGTGATGGGCTAATGTATAAGTCATTTAATTATCCCAACCATAAATGGATATTTCTTAGATTTGTTTGTAACTACTTGTCCAACAATAGCGTCACTCTTACCTTTAACCAAATTTTGGCAGAAGCATTTACACCAACAGCAGAGGTACTCAAGGGTCCGGCATTAACCAGTTACTTTTCAATATAAATATATCTTTGAGCTCACATCAGAAACTACTGACTATACCTTCTCTTGTGCAAGAAACACACTCAGATACACACCCACACAAACTCCCAAACACACACACACACACACACACACACACACAGGAGCTAGGATTCGACCCCTGCAACCTCAACTAGGTGAGTACAAGCGCAACAGAAATAATGGGAACACCATAACGAGCCTTTGATTAAAAAAAGTGTAGACATGCAAAAACTAAGTGAGTTAGAGAATGGAAAAAGATAGAACATGAACGACCACGGAAAATGAAGAGATTAGTCGAAGAGCCAGAAACAAATATGAGCAGATACGAGGGAAGCACAGTGGCAATACGAAAACGACAAAGCATCGAAAGCCAAGTCTGACCCTAAACTGTTATACAGGCCACATGAGGAGGAAAACAACAGTCAAGGACCACGTAATCAGGCTGAGGAAGGAAGGTGGGGAGTTCACAAGACACGACCGAGAAGTAAGTGAGGAGCTCAGCATGAGATTTAAAAAAGTATTTACAGTGGAGAGAAGGAGTCCAGAATAGAGGAATACACCAACGAGGACTACACAAGCAAGTGCTGGACGAAATAACACAACCGAGGAGGAGGCGGAGAAGCTGCTCAGCGAACTCTTTACCTCAAAGGCGGTGGGACCTGACATCTCTGAATGGTTCTTGAGAGAGGGAGCAGAGACGCTGTGTTCAACACATCCACTGAAACTGGGCAACTTCCTGAGGTTTGCAAATGTAGTCACAATTTTTAAAAAGGGAGATAGATACGTGGCATTAAACTGCAGACCACTGTCACTGACGTGTACATTATGCGAAGTCATGGAGAAGATTATCAGGAGGTGAGTGGTGGGGCACCCAGAAAGGAACAAGCTTATACACACCAACCAGCAAGGTTTCAGGGAAGGGAAATCTTGTGTCATAAACCTACTGGAATTTTATGACATGGTAACGGAAGTACGACAAGAGTGAGACTGGAAGAAGGCTTTCGACACAGTTCCACACAAGATATTAGTGCAAAAGCTAGAGGATCAGGCAGCATAAAAGGACAGGCGCTGCAATGAATGAGAGAATACTTGACAGAGGCAACTACGAGTCATGGTATGTGACGAGGTGTCATTGTGGGCGCCTGTGACGAGCAGGGTTACACAGGGGTAAATCCTAGGACCGGTGCTGTTTCTGGTATAAGTGAATGACATGACAAAAGGAGTAGACTCATAAGTATCCTTATTTGGAGACGATGTGAAGTTAATGAGGACAACTCAATCGGATGAGGCTCAGGCAGCACAATAGAGGGACCAGGACTGGCTGCAAGCCTGGTCCAGCAACTAGGTCCTGGAATTTAACCCCACCATATGCAAAGCCATGAAGATCGGGGAAAGGCAAAGAAGACCACGAAGTACAGGCTAGGGGGGGGGGCAAAGACTGCAAACCTTACTCAAGGAAAATGATTGGGGTGAGTATATTGCCAAGCACATCTCCTGAGGCGCACATCAGCCAGAAAACTGCTGCAGCATATGGGCGCCCAGCAAACCTAAGAATAGCGTTCCGATACCTCAGTAAGGAATCGTTCAAGACTCTTTACACCTTGTACGTCAGGCCCATACTGGAGTATGTAGCACCAGTTTGGAACCCACACCTGTTCAAGCACGTCAAAAAATTAGATAAAGTGCAAAGGTTTGCAACAAGACTAGTTCCAGAGATAATGGGAATGACCTACGAAGAACGGTTATGGGAAATCGGCCTGACGACACTGAAGGATACAATGGTTAGGGGATACATAATAACAACATATAAAATACTGCGAGAAATTGACAAGGTGGACAGAGACAAGATGTTCCAGAGATAGGACACAGCAACGGGGGGTCACAAATGGAAGTTGAGACTCTAAAGAAATACTTCGAAACAACCCTTTGTCATATAGTTATCAAGAAGTGGAATAGTCTGGCATGTGACGTAGTGGAGGTAGGAACCATACATAGTTTTAAGACGAGGTTTGATGAAGTTCATGGAGCAGGGAGAGAGAGGACTTAGTAGTGATCAGTGAAGTGACGGGGCCAGGAGCTATGACTCTACCCCTGCAACCCCAAATAGGTGAGTACACACACACACACACACACACACACACACTTGTGATGTGTCACACAATTACCATCACTTTAAATGTGGTGACGAGGGAATTACAAAGCACAGTGGCGCTGTCTTGAAGCTCAGCAAATACATTATGTCGTCACTCTAATGTTTCCATGATTCGGTAATTACTTCCTGAGTGCATCTAGCCATCTTCAAGACGCTCAAAATGATCATACTAGAATGTTAATGATTTGCTGGAATTTTGTAATGCTGCAGACACTGCTTTTCATGACATTTTCATTGTTCTGAAAGGATTATGACATTTTCATTGTTCTGAAAGGATTATGACATTTTCATTGTTCTGAAAGGATTATGACATTTTCATTGTTCTGAAAGGATTATGACATTTTCATTGTTCTGAAAGGATCTTTGATGAATCTTCAGTCATTTTGTTCTAAATATACTGTGATGAGCAAACATATAAAGAGTCATTTTTTATAATCATTAGTAACTCTGATGAGTAGAAATACCTTATGATCCTTCGATTAAAATAATTCTTTAGGTGTGTCATCTGATACATTCTGTGATAATCCTTGAGGTGTTATGGATATCAGACAAGCACTGTGATGATCCTTGAGTTTAGTAGTATTCCTGAAGTATTCTGGTGATCTGAGAAGTACTCTGATGATCCTTAACATTTTCTGGTTATCTGTCGTATATACTGATGATCTTAACATTTTCTGGTTATCTGTCATATATACTGATGATCTTAACATTTTCTGGTTATCTGTCATATGTACTGATGATCCTTAACATTTTCTGGTTATCTGTCATATATACTGATGATCCTCAAGGAACTCTAGTGATTGATCAGTAAACCTTATGATCATACGAACGACTGTTACGAGTCTCAACTCTTCCTCGAATCAATCTCCGAAATATGGAATTATTAATGGAATCTGTATTGCATTTTAGCCAGTCTCATATGAATTAATACCCATGTATTTCCGAATGAACGAATATTCAGCAAAAATTGTATATTTGTTAATCTTGGTTAGGTTAAATTTTGGTTGGATTAATTTACATCTTCTAATTCTATGCAACTATTCAACAGTTATGAAAAGTAGAGCTACGGGTATCCAGGCAGTACAATGCGAACAATAAAACTTTATTCGGGATTTTTCACACGCAAGGTAAGAAAGGTGGAAGATTGCTTAAAGGGGAATTACGTATAATTCGAACAGGTTTCCAATGCCTCTGGAACCAGACTTTCCAGTACCAGAACGATCTCACAAGACACTCACCAGCACGACGTCCAGTGTAACAAAACAGATCCATCCCTCTAATCTTACCTTTGTTAAAGTTGTGGTACAGTACTGTGTACTCTGATACATAGTTTGCAGGTTCGAGTACTGCTATGGGCGTAGATATAAAATGTTTATATATATGGGTGTGAAGCATGGGTGATGAATGTTGCAGCGAGGAGAAGGCTGGAGGCAGTAGAGATGTCATGTCTGAGGGCAATGTGTGGTGTGAATATAATGCAGAGAATTCGTAGTTTGGAAGTTAGGAGGAGGTGCGGGATTACCAAAACTGTTGTCCAGAGGGCTGAGGAAGGGTTGTTGAGGTGGTTCGGACATGTAGAGAGAATGGAGCGAAACAGAATGACTTCAAGAGTGTATCAGTCTGTAGTGGAAAGAAGGCGGGGTAGGGGTCGGCCTAGGAAAGGTTGGAGGGAGGGGGTAAAGGAGGTTTTGTGAGCGAGGGGCTTGGACTTCCAGCAGGCATGCGTGAGCGTGTTTGATAGGAGTGAATGGAGACAAATGGTTTTTAATACTTGACGTGCTGTTGGAGTGTGAGCAAAGTAACATTTATGAAGGGGTTCAGGGAAACCGGCAGGCCGGACTTGAGTCCTGGAGATGGGAAGTACAGTGCCTGCACTCTGAAGGAGGGGTGTTAATGTTGCAGTTTAAAAACTGTAGTGTAAAGCACCCTTCTGGCAAGACAGTGATGGAGTGAATGATGGTGAAAGTTTTTCTTTTTCGGGCCACCCTGCCTTGGTGGGAATCGGCTAGTGTGATAATATATATATATATATATATATATATATATATATATATATATATATATATATATATATATATATATATGTCGTGCCGATTAGGTAAAACTTGCTATTTTGGCTTAATTAAATAGCAACACTCTTCTTGCCGTATATGGCAAGCGAAAATTTGTGAATGCAATAATATCGCAAAAATCGTTTTGAACCTAACGAAAAAAAAATGCTTGAATGATGTTTTCTAGCAAAAGTTAAAAGAAAAAAATGTCTCCTTCATCCTACCTATTGCAGGTAACTAAAAAATAATTGTAATGTTTTACTATTGTGAAAAAATGTAATGATATTATATGGATGAAACTAAAAATTTCCTCTACTAAGCTTCTGATTTTATGGAAATCAGCTAAAACTATTGTATGTAGCTTTTAAATTGTAATATTTAACTGCAACAATTTTAAGATTTTTCAACATTTGTTGAGTGTTATAAAATTTATGTTTTTCTGCTCATAACTAAAAAGAAAAACTTTTTTTAAAGTCCTCCATACGAAATAAAATGTGTATATGTAAAAATCTACTATAAATAATAATTGTTATAATTCACCAAAAGAAAAAAATACAAAATATATTGTATGCATTTATAAAATTTAAACTTTTTTTTATGAAAGTTTCCTAATTTAGTTTTTTCTAAATTATTGTGAGTCTCGTAAAAAAATAATAAATTCCTTCTCATAAAAATCACTTCATATGTAAAGTTTTCTGTGATTAAGATTTTACTAAAAATACAAAGCTTTTTCTTAAAAAAGTCTTCGTAGTTAAAAATTGTGATGTTTTAATTAACTAAATTTACTCTGTTTTATCATTAAAACAGCAAGTTTAACTACAACTGGAAAGATTTTCGAAAAGTATAAAACGTTTTCTTCAAAAACTGCAACAGTGAAACAGGAAAGTTTTTCCTGAAGATACTGTATATCGGTGTAAAAGTACAGAATCGAACTAAAATTGAAAAAGTACTCGTGAAACTGCGTAATTGTTTCAAAGTAATTTTATTTACATATAACAATGTGCGATCTTCCTTCTAATTAAACGTTCACGTTTAATTATAAGTTCTTATGCAGAAATAACATTATTTTTCTAAATCTCAATAAAGTTCTAATGTCATTACGTTATGTAATGAAAATAATGTCTAAAAGCATAGGCTTCACTTTAATTTTTTTAAATATTTTTAACGCTTTCCAAAAACTATAGAGACAAAATGAACATCTCTCAACTGATACCTTTCAATACATGTTATATCTACGAAATAATATATGAACCTGTAAAAGTCTATTAAAATGATGAATGCAACATGAATGTTGTGAAAGTGGTGGTCAGTGTGTCGTTGTAGGGAGTATCGTACTGGGGAGTGTTGTATTGGACAGTGCTGTAACTAGGCATGTTGTGCTGGAGAATGTGGTAACGAGGAATGCTATGCTGGAGTGTGTCGTACAAATGAAGATCATACCAGGCAGTCATACTGGGGAGAATCGACTACTGGGGAGCTGGGGGGTATCGTACAGGGGAGTGATGTACAGGCGAGTGTAGTGGTGAGGAGTGCCATACTGGTGAATGTTCCATTGGGTATTGTCGTACTGGGGATTCTCGTACTGGTGAGGATTGTTCTGCGGAAAATCGTGTTAGCAAGTATTGTGCTAGGGACTAACATGCTAGGGAGTGTGCAGTAATGTGCTTTAATGCAGAGGGGTTGTCTGCTCAAGGGGTTACAGCGCCGTGGTAAAAGCAGTGGACATTATCCTCACCAGGACTGCCTCAGGGCTCCCCCGGTTTCTCCCAGGTGGGCAGACGGTCATTATTTGTTCGTCTTTATTTTACTTATTTAATTCTTTGTTTATATAACTTGTTTCTAAAATGTAGATCTTTCTTCCACAATCATATGCACCTCCACACACCCATCTCCACCACACCTCCATGCAAACCAACCACAAACAAATCTCTATTCAGTCCCCTGATTGCTCACCCATCCTTCTCTCTTAAACCAGTACCTCACACGCCACCATCCCTCCATTATAGCCGTTTCCACACACACACACACACACACACACACACACACACACACACACACACGAATAAGTGGGAGGAGTGGAACGAAAGAGTCAAAGAGAGATCACCGGACATCATAGCTTTCACAGGAACCAAGCTCACGCGGATGATAACAGATGCCATCTTTCCATCGGAATATCACATCCTGAGGAAAGACAGAGAGGAACAGAAGGGGTGGAGAAGTGGCAATGTTCATCAAACACCAATGGGATTTTGATGAGTTGGAGAGAGGAGACAGAGGAGAAGCAAGAGACTACATAATAGGAACGCTTCAGTCTGGAGGTCCCAAGGTGGTAATTGCAATGATGTATAACCCACTATAGAACAGCAGGAGGCCAAGGGAAGGGTATGATGAGAGCAATAGAGCGATGATTGACACACTGGCCAGAAGAGCTCATGCGAGCAGGGCTGATTATGAGCGATTTCAACCACAAGGAAATCGACTGGGAGAACCGGGAGCAACATGGGGGCCCAGAAACGTGGAGGGCTAAGATGATGGAGGCGGTACTGGAAAACTTCATGTACCAACACGTAAGGGACACTACCAGAGAGAGAGGTGAGGATGAACCATCAAGACTGGACCTAGTATTCACCTTGAGTAGTGCAGATATTGAGGACATCACATATGAAAGACCCCTTGGGGCCAGCGAGCATGTGGTTTTAAGCTTCGAATACACAGTAGAGTTGCAAGAGGAGAGGGAAGCAGGAAGGCCCGGGCAAATGAAGCCAAACTACAAGAAAGGGGACTATGCAAACATGAAGAACTTCCTGAATAGGGTTCAGTATACTAGAAGAAGTCAGTATCCTAGATGATGGAATATGTAACTACAATATGCAAGGAAGCTCAGAAGAGGTTTGTACCCAAGGGTAACAGGAATAATGAAAAAGCCAGGATGAGCCCATGGTTCACCCAAAGGTGCAGGGGGGCAAAAACCAAGTGTGCTAGGGAATGGAAGAAGTATAGAAGGCAAAGGACCCAGGAGAATAAGGAAAGCAGTCGTAGAGCCAGAAATAAATATGCACAGGTAAGAAGGGAGGCCCAACGATAGTATGAGAACGACGTAACAGCGAAAGCCAAATCTGACACGAAGATGTAATACAGCCACATCAGGAGGAAAACAACAGTCAAGGACCAGGTAATCAGGCTAAGGAAGGAAGGAGGAGAGACAACAAGAAACGACCGCAAAGTATGAGGAACTCAACATGAGATTCAAAGAAGTGTTCACAGAGGAGACAGAAGGGGCTCCAGAAAGACGGAGAGGTGGGGTACACCACCAAGTGCTGGACACAATACACACAACCGAGGAAGAAGTGAAGAGGCTGCTGAGTGAGCTAGATACCTCAAAGGCGATGGGGCCGGATAACATCTCTCCATGGGTACTGAGGGATCAGAGGCGCTAACAACAATATTCAACACATCTATCGAAACAGGGAGATTACCTGAGGTATGGAAGACAGCAAATTTTAAAAAAAGGAGACAGACATGAAGCACTAAACTACAGACCAGTGTCACTGACATGTATAGTATGCAAAGTCATGGAGAAGATTATCAGGAGAAGAGTGATGGAACACCTAGAAAGAAATGAGCTCATCAACAGCCATCACGGTTTCAGGGACAGGAAATCCTGTGTCACAAACCCTACTGGAGTTTTATGACATAGTGACAGCAGTAAGACAAGAGGGAGAGGGGTGGGTAGACTGCATTTTCTTGGACTGTAAAAAGGAACTACAACTGATCATTGAATACTTGTCAGGAAAACAGCAGCGAGTCATGGTACGTGGCGAGGTGTCAGAGTGGGCGCCTGTGACGAGTGGGGTTCCACAGGGGTCGGTCCTAGGACCAGTGCTGTTTCTGTTATTTGTTAACATGACGGAAGGAATAGACTCAGAGGTGTCCCTGCTTGCAGATGATGTGAAGTTGATGAGACTTCAATTGGACGAGGACCAGGCAGAACTACAAAGGGATCTGGACAGGCTGCAGAGATAGACCAGCAATTGGCTCCTGGAGTTCAACCCCACCAAGTACAAAGCTTGAAGATTGGGGGTGTTAGGAAGTATTTCTTCAGTCAGAGAGTAGTCAGGAAGTGGAATAGTTAGGGAAGCGATGTAGTGGAGGCAGGATCCATTTATAACTTTAAGAAAAGGTATCATAAATCTCATGGTGCAGGGAGAGTGATCCAGTAGCGGCCAGTGAAGAGACGGGGCCCGGAGCTATGTCTTGACCCCTGAAATCACAACTAGGTGAGTACACACACACACACACACACACACACACACACACACAGATAATTGCTGCAGCATATGGGCGCCTGGCAAACCTGAGAACTGGGTTCCGATACCTTAGTAAGGAATCGTTCAAAACACTGTACACCGTGTACGTCAGGCCCATACTGGAGTAAGCAGCACCTGTCTGGAACCCTCACTTGATCAAGCACGTCAAGAAATTAGAGAAAGTGCAAAGGTTTGCGGCAAGGTTAGTTCCGGAGCTAAGGGGAATGTTCTACGAAAAAAGGTTAAGGGAAATCGGTCTGACGACACTGAAGGGCAGGAAGGTTAGGGGAGACATTATAACGACATACAAAATACTGCGTGGAATAGACAAGGTGGACAGAGACAGGATGCTCCAGAGAAGGGTCTCAGAAACAAGGGGTGACAATTGGAAGTTCAAGACCCAGATGAGTCAAAGGGATGTTAGGAAGCATTTCTTCAATCATAGAGTAGTCGGGAAGTGGAATAGCCTATCAAGTGATGTAGTGGAGGCAAGAGTCATACATAGCTTTAAGATGAGGTATGATAAAGTTCCTGGAGCAGGGAGAGAGGATCTAGTAGTACGCAGTGAAGAGGCCTAGCCAGGAGCTGAGTCTCGACCCCTGCAACCACAATTAGATGAGTACACACCCACACCTCGACAAGGCCTTGATTTCATGTGACTGATATCTTACATTTAATTCTATTTACATCTGCTAAACGAATCGTGAGTTAAGTGAATAATAAATTAGGGTATCAGCACCATGTTGACTCTGCCACTGCTAGTTAATGTAAGTGGTGTGTAGGGATAGCAAGTGGAAAGGGGAGCAAAGTGGAATCTTGGATGAAATATTATACTGCCAGAGAAAGATGACTATGCAACAAGAAAGATTATATTACAGCGGTCAACATCTGGGTTATTATTAGTGTTATTGGTGTTGTTTTTAAGTTTTTATTATTATTTGTATTACAATAATTATTATTGTTCTTGTTATAATTATTATTGTTTACTATAATTATTTATATTATTTTATTATTGCTATTATTCTATTATTTTCATTTGTGTTATTATTGTTAAAGATTCGCCGGTATTCTCCCGGCCCGGGCCTTTTCCAAGTGGTGGCCCGGCCTTGGCTCCCTCTCTCGGGAGTGTCTGAGACCTAAGTCTCCAATGGGAGGAGGCACAAGTGCCTCCTCATCTTTGAGACCAACTGTCCCCAGGCCTAGCCACATTCCCCGCCCTCACGGGGCTCGTATGGAGAAGCTAGGCCTCTCTGGTCTGCCATCCCTGCCCCAGGGAGGTTAATGGGAATGACAGTCTTGTGAGCTGCAGCTCGGGCTCAGGCACCTACCCTACCCTAGAAGGGCTGGGCATGGTGTCGATCCTTATTTTGTTTTGTTATTATTGGCATTATGATTATAATTTTTATTTTTTGTTTTATAGTTGCTTGTAGTATTATTATTATTCTATTATTTTAATATGATTATAATGATTGAAATATTATTAATTTTATTTCACATGATTATCATTATTATTATTGTTAGGTAAGACACATATGCAACAGTTAGGTATCTTTATTGTGAAACGTTTCGCCTACACAGTAGGCTTCTTCAGTCAAGTACAGAAAAGTTGATAGAAGTAGAAGATACTTGAAGACGATGTAATCAGTCCATCACACTTAAAGTTTTGAGGTGGTCAGTCCCTCAGTCTGGAGAAGAGCATTGTTCCATGAAATAATGGAACAATGCTCTTCTCCAGACTGAGGGACTGACCACCTCAAAACTTTAAGTGTGATGGACTGATTACATCGTCTTCAAGTATCTTCTACTTCTATCAACTTTTCTGTACTTGACTGAAGAAGCCTACTGTGTAGGCGAAACGTTTCACAATAAAGATACCTAACTGTTGCATATGTGTCTTACCTAACAACCTGTCGGTATTTTATACCATTTTAATGTTCATTATTATTATTATTATTATCGGTAGTTGCTGTATTACCCTTATTTCTTTCATTGTTTTTATCATTACTCGCATTAAATTGATTATAATTTTCATTATTATTTAATGGAAATAATAATGGTGAAAGGTTGAAGGAGTAACTTTGGGATGCGAGAGACACAGAGCACTTTAGCAATGGTTGGCAATCAGGTTTGGTGCTAAGAAGAGGGTAGCTCCAATTGCTTTGTTGAAGAACCCATCCCTGGCATCAAAGGTGGCGAGGGGTTCCTGGAGTGAGAGGTGCTTCTAAATCACGCTGAATTATGCAGTTATTTATTCATGAGTGTAGTGCGCCAGCTTCAACTACACACTGCTTAATGACGCTCTCCAGAGACAATATCCCTTTGATGTGCTGTTCAGGTTTGTGAACACAACGTGTAGGTAGCTTCCACTCGTCTCTGGAATTAGTTGTCTCGAGGACTATTCCAGCATATGACCTTCAAAGACACACTCATAGTTCAGAATGACTCATGTTTTATGGCCACAATAGTCAAATAAGCTGAAAAGCCTAATTATATATATATAATATATATATATATATATATATATATATATATATATATATATATATAATATATATATATATATTCTTTCTTCTTTCAACACACCGGCCGTATCCCAAAAGGAAAAACGAAAGTTTCTCCTTTTACATTTAGTAATATGTACAGGAAAAGAGGTTACTAGCCCCTTGCTCCCGGCATTTTAGTTGCCTCTTACAACACGCATGGCTTACGGAGGAAGAATTCTGTTCCACTTCCCCATGGAGGTAAGAGAAAATAAACAACAAGAACAAGAACTAGTAAGAAAATATTAGAAAACCCAGAGGGGCGTGTATATATATGCTTGTACATGTATGTGTAGTGTGACCTAAGTGTAAGTAGAAGTAGCAAGACGTACCTGAAATCTTGCATGTTTATGAGACAGAAAAATGGACACCAGCAATCCTACCATCGTGTAAAACAATTACAGGCTTCCGTTTTACACTCACTTGGCAGGACGGTAGTACCTCCCTGGGTAGTTGCTGTCTACCAACCTACTACATATATATATATATATATATATATATATATATATATATATATATATATATATATATATATATATGTGTGTGTGTGTGTGTGTGTGTGTGTGTGTGTGTGTGTGTGTGTGTGTGTGTGTGTGTGTGTGTACTCACATAGTTGAGGTTGCAGGGGTCGAGTCCAAGCTCCTGGCCCAGCCTCTTCACTGGTCACTACTAGGTCGCTCTCCCTGAACAGTGAGCTTTATCATACATCTGCTTAAAGCTATGTATGGATCCTGCCTCCACTACATCGCCTCCCAAACTATTCCACTTCCTGATTGCTCAGTGGGTGAAGAAGTACTTCCTAACATCCTTGTGATTCATCTGTGTCTTCAACTTCCAATGTGTACCCTTGTTATTGTGCCCCATCTCTGGAACATCCTGTCTTTGTCCACCTTGTCAATTCCTCTCAGTATTTTGTATGTCGTTATCATGTCCTCCTCCTGTCCTCCAGTGTCGTCAGGTTGATTTTCCTTAACCTCTCCTCGTAGGACATACCTCTTAGCTCTGGGACTATCCTTGTTGCAAACCTTTGCACTTCCTCTAGTTTCTTTACGTGCTTTACTAGGTGTGGGTTCCAGACTGGTGCCGCATACTCCAATATGGACCTAACGTACACGGTGTACAGGGTCCTGAACGATTCCTAATTAAGATGTTGGAATGTTGTTCTGAGGTTTGCTAGGCGCCCATATGCTACAACAGTTATTTGGTTGATATGCGCTTCAGGAAATGTGCCTGGTGTCATACTCACCCCAAGATCTTTTTCCTTGAGTGAGGTTTGTAGTCTCTGGCCCCCTAGACTGTATTCCGTCTGCGGTCTTCTTTTCCCTTCCCCAATCTTCATGACTTTGCACTTGGTGGGGTTGAACTCCAGGAGCTAATTGCTGGACCAGGTCTGCAGCCTGTCCAGATCCCTTTGTAGTTCTGCCTGGTCTTCGATCGAATGAATTCTTCATCAACTTCACGTCATCTGCAAACAGGGACACTTCGGAGTCTATGCCTTCCGTCATGTCGTTCACAAATACCAGAAACAGCACTGGTCCTAGGACTGACCCCTGTGGGAACCCGCTGGTCACAGGCGCCCACTCTGACACCTCACCACGTACCATGACTCGCTGCTGTCATCCTGACAAGTATTCCCTGATCCATTGTAGTGCCTTCTCTGTTATCCCTGCTTGGTCCTCCAATGTTTGAACTAATCTCTTGTGTGGAACTGTGTCAAACGCCTTCTTGCAGTCCAAGAAAATGCAATCCACCCACCCCCGTCTCTCTTGTCTTACTGCTGTCACCTTGTCATAGAACTCCAGTAGGTTTGTGACACAGGATTTCCCATCCCTGAAACCATGTTGGCTGCTGTTGATGAGATCATTCCTTTCTAGGTGTTCCACCACTCTTCTCCTGATAATCTTCTCGATGACTTTGCATACTATACATGTCAGTGACACTGGTCTGTAGTTTAGTGCTTCATGTCTGTCTCCTTTTTTAAAGATTGGGACTACATTTGCTGTCTTCGATGCCTCAGGCAATCTCCCTGTTTCGATAGATGTATTGAATATTGTTATTAAGGGCACACATAGCGCCTCTGCTCCCTCTCTCAGGACCCATGGAGAGATGTTATCCGGCCCCATTGCCTTTGAGGCATCTAGCTCACTCAGAAGCCTCATCACTTCTTCCTCGGTTGTGTGTACTGTGTCTAGCACTTGGTTGTGTGCCCCACCTCTCCATCTTTCTAGAGGCCCTTCTGTCTCCTCTGTGAACAGTTCTTTGAATCTCTTATTGAGTTCCTAACATACTTCATGGTCATTTCTTGTTGTCTCTCCTTCCTTCCTTAGCCTGATTACCTGGTCTTTGACTGTTGTTTTCCTCCCTATGTGGCTGTATAACAGCTTCGGGTCAGATTTGGCTTTCGCTGTTATGTCGTTTTCATATTGTCGTTGGGCCTCCCTTCTTATCAGTGCATATTCGTTTCTGGCTCTATGACTGCTCTTCTTATTCTCCTGGGTCCTTTGCTTTCTATACTTCTTCCATTCCCTGTCACACTTGGTTTTTGCCTCCCTGCACCTTTGGGTGAACCATAGGCTCATCCTGGTTTTTCATTATTCCTGTTACCCTTGGGTACAAACGTCTCCTCAGCCTCCTTGCACATTGTTGTTACATATTCCATCATCTCATTAGCTGGCTTCCCTGCCCGTTCTCTGTCCCACTGAACCCTATTCAGGAAGTTCCTCATTCCCGTGTAGTTCCCTTTCTTGTAGTTTGGCTTCATTCGCCCTGGCGAATGTGTGTGTACTCACCTATTTGTACTCACCTATTTGTGGTTGCAGGGGTCGAGTCTTAGCTCCTGGCCCCGCCTCTTCACCGGTTGCTACTGGGCCCTCTCTCTCCCTGCTCCATGAGCTTTATCAAACCTCGTCTTAAAACTGTGTATGGTTCCTGCCTCCACTACGTCATTCTACGTCATTTTCTAGGCTATTCCTCTGCCTTAACTCTATGACTGAAGAAATACTTCCTAATATCTCTCTGACTCATTTGTGTCTTCAACTTCCAATTGTGGCCTCTTGTTTCTGTGTCCCCTCCCTGGAACATCCTGTCTTTGTCCACCTTGTCTATTCCACGCAGTATTTTATATGTCGTTATCATGTCTCCCCTGACCCTCCTGTCCTCCAGTGTCGTCAGGCCGATTTCCCTTAATCTTTCTTCATAGGACATTTCCCTTAGCTCTGGAACTAACCTTGTGGCAAACCTTTGTACTTTCTCTAGTTTCTTGACGTGCTTTATCAAGTGCGGGTTCCAAACAGGTGCTGCATACTCCAGTATGGGCCTGACATACACGGTGTACAGTGTCTTGAACGATTCCTTACTAAGGTATCGGAATGCTGTTCTCAGGTTTGCCAGGCGCCCATATGCGCAGCAGTTATCTGATTGATGTGTGCTTCCGGAGACATGCTCGGTTTTTATACTCCCCCCAAATCTTTCTCCTTGATGAGGTTTGCAGTCTTTGGCCACCTAGCCTATACTCTGCCCTGTGGTCTTCTGTGCCCTTCCCCTATCTTCATGCTTTACATTTGGCAGGATAAATTCGAGAAGCCATTTGCTGGACCAGTGTCCAGTCTGTCCAGTCTCTTTGAAGTCCTGCCTGGTCCTCATCAGATTTAATTCTCCTCATTAACTTCACATCATCTGCAAACAGGGACACTTCTGAGTCTAACCCTTCCATCATGTCGTTCACATTACGAAAAATAGCACTGGTCCTAGGACCGACCCTGTGGGACCCCCGCTCGTCACAGGTGCCCACTGTGATACATCATTACGTACCATGACTCGTTGTTGCCTCCCTGTCAGGTATTCTCTGATCCATTGCAGTGCCCTTCCTGTTATATGCGCCTGATGCTCTAGCTTCTGCACTAAATCTCTTGTGAGGAACGTCAAAGGCCTTCTTGCAATCCAAGAAGATGCAATCAACCCACCCCTCTCTCTCGTGTCTTACTTCTGTTATTTTATCATAAAACTCCAGAAGGTTTGTCACACAGGATTTGCCTTTCTTGAATCCGTGCTGGTTGGCATTTATACTCTTGTTCCGTTCCAGGTGCTCCACCACTCTCCTCTTGATAATCTTCTCCATAATTTTGCATACTATACACGTCAATGACACAGGTCTATAGTTTAGTGCCTCTTTTCTGTCTCCTTTTTTAAAAATGGGAACTACATTTGCCGTCTTCCATACCTCAGGTAGTTGCCCAGTTTCCAGGGACGTGTTGAAGATTGTGGTAAGTGGCACGCACAACATATCCGCTCCCTCTCTAAGGACCCACGGGGAGATGTCCGGTCCCACTGCCTTTGAGGTATCGATGTCCCTTAGCAGTTTCTTCACCTCCTCCTCATCTGTATGTATGTTGTCCAACACTTGTTGGTGTATTCCTTGCTGGTGTCCCCATCTGGTCTGTCCCCCCCAGAGTCCTTCCTGTCTCTACTTTAAATACTTCCTTAAATCTCGTGTTGAGCTCCTCACATACCTCTTGATCGTTTCTTGTGAGTTCTCCACCTTCTTTCCTCAGCCTTATCACCTGGTCCTTGACTGTTGTCTTCCTCCTAATGTGGCTATACAGCAGTTTCGGGTCAGATTTGACTTTCGATGCTATGTCGTTTTCATACTGTCGCTGGGCCTCCCTCCTTATCTGTGCATACTCGTTTTCTGGCTCTCTACTAATCTCCTTGTTTTCCTGGGTCCTATGCCTCCTGTACCTTTCCTCTCTGTTGCACTTAGTTTTGCCTCCCTACACCTTCGGTAAACCAGGACTCGTTTTGGTCTTCCTATTATTTCTGTTCCCTTGGAACAAAACTATTCCTCTGCCTCCTTGCACTTTGTTGCCACATATTCCATCATCTCGTTTACTGATTTCCTACCATTTCTCTGTCCCACTGAACCTCCTGCAGGAAGTTTCTCATACCTGTGTAGTCCCCCTTTTATAGTTTGGCCTGTCCCCTTCAGTTCCTGTTACCTTCTCCACTTGTAACTCTACTATATAATCAAAACTCAGAACCACGTGATCGCTAGCTCCAAGGGGCCTCTCGTAAGTGATGTCCTCAATGTCTGAACTGCTCAGGGTGAACACAAGATCCAGTCCTGCTGGCTCATCCTCCCCTCTCTCTCGGTTGTGTCCCTGACATGTTGTATGCATGAGGTTTTCAAATACCACATCCATCATATTGGCTCTCCATGTTTCGGAACCCCATGTGGCTCAGGTTTACCCAGTCGATCTCCCTGTGGTTGAAATCGCCCATTACCAGTAACTTTGCTCTGCTCGAGTGAGCTCTTCTTGCCACCTCAGCCAGTGTGTCCACCATCACCCTGTTGTTTTCTTCGTACTCCTGTCTTGGCCTCCTGCAGTTCTGTGGTGGGTTATACATCACTCCAATGACTACTTTATGTTCTCTGGACTGAATTGTACCTACAATGTAGTTCTCTTCTCTCCAATCATGTCCATGCCTTCCATTTCCTCAAATCCCATCGGTGTTTTATGAGCAGTGCAACCCCTCCTCCCCCTCTACTCCTTCTATCTTTCCTCAGGATCTGATATCCCGTTGGGAAGATTGTGTCTGTTATTGTCTCAGGCGAGTTTTGTTTCTGTGACTGCTATGATGCTGGGGATTTTTCACTGTTCTTTCGTTCCACTCCTCATGTTTATTCGTTATTCCATCCGCGTTTGTGTACCAAACTTTCAGTTTCTTTTCTATCATTGTGGTCATGCAAGAATATTGGGGTTGGGGGAGCGAGAGCCTTGGTGGGGGCCTATATGGGGCTGTGGTGTAGGTGGGGTTTGTGATGATGGGGGTGGGGTCAGAATGCCCATAAGGGACAACTGTTGGGTGAGTTTGTGATATTGGGGTTGGTGGCAGAGGGAACAGTGAGTGGGTTGTAGTATAGGTTGCTCAGTTTCGTTGGGAATGTCGCGGTTGGAGTCTTTTGGTGGGAGATTCTGTGGGGTGTGTTTGCCCTTCCTCCTGTGTCTGGGTCCTGCTCATTTTCGTCATTGCCTCTCGTTCCTCCTTGCGTCTCTGTACCCTCTCTTTCAGTGTTGTCCTTTCTTCTTGTGTTCTGTCGCAGTCGAGGTATACTCTCTGGTACCCCTGTTTGTCCCTCAGTCTTGCTTTCTCTTGCAGAATCCTGGTTCGAACTGATTCTTCCTTGAAAGTTACTCTGACAGGCCGTATCCTTCCACTCGCAAACCACCCAATTCTCTGAAAATTTGTCACCTGGGTCATATCGCCCTCACCTATTGTTTTCATGATGCCTTCAATCATTTTTTTCTCCTCCTGTTTTATTTCTTCAAAGTTGTCCCCCTTGGCTTCTTGGAGCCTGTACACAAAAACTGACCTCGCCCTTTCCTCCTCCCACTGAGTCTCCATCTGCTTCCTCTGAGGCATTTTATTTCCTTCCATTGACATGTTCTTGCCCTCAGTCCCTGTCATACCTGAAACTTCTGTTCTCAGTGAACTGTCTTTCATGACCAGCTGTCCCTTGCTACTGCAGTTGGCTGTTAGAATCTCTGCATATAGCATACCTTCATTGTCTTCGGACCTGTCATTTGATCTTAGTGTGCTCCTCGTCTTTACCCTGGCCCCACGTGGGTCTGATAGGGCCTTCGTGTACTGCATGTCTCTGTTGTTGTTTACCGTCCCCTTGTCTGCGCCTGACATTGAATTTCCTGATGTCACATCTGAATTGTCATTTGTCTCTCTAATCTGTTTCAGGCTTTGCAGTTTCACTTCTAAGCACTGTATCCTAGCTTCTGCTGCTAAGACCTGTACTTCCCACTTCCTGCACTCTTCAGCTATCCGCTCCTCCATTTTCTTACCAAGCTCTACTATCTTCCTTCCCCACTCTTCCTCCCTTTTTTGGAGCTCTGACTCCCAGTCTTTCCTCCCTGGTTCGTCTACCAGATCTCTGGTTTTCCGTCCTCTAGAGCCACCCATTTTTTTTTTTTACCACAGACAGAAGGCTAGAGGAGGGAGAGGGTGCGAGGGGGAGAGAGAAAGGGTAGAAAGAGGGAGAGAGAGGAGAGTGAAAGGGTAGAAAGAGGGAGAGAGAGGAGAGAGTATGGGGGTGAGGGATAAGACCAAGGGGGAGAGAGAGAGAAATGTGAGGGGGGAGAGAAAGGGTAGAGAGGGAGAAAGAGAGGGAGAGGGGAGAGAGAGAGGAGAGAGGGAGAAAGGAGGGTGAGGGAAAAGGCTATGAGAGAGAGAAATGGAGAGATGGAGAGAGAAGCCTATAGAGAGAGAGGAGGTGTGAGAGAGAGAGAGAGAGAGAGAGAGAGAGAGAGAGAGAGAGAGAGAGAGAGAGAGAGAGAGAGAGAGAGAGAGAAAGTAGGGGGAAGGGGAGGGAAAAAGGCTATGAGAGAGAGTAACACGAGGGAGGGGGAGAGGGAAAGATAGGAGGGAGGAGGGAGTGAAGGAAAGAACGGGGGAGGGGAAAGGTCTGTGGGGGAGGGAAAGGTGTGTGGGGGGTGAGGGGACGCGGTCAAATTCCAAGGATCAGCTGTGTATACTCACCTAGTTGTGGTTTCAGGGGTCGAGACTCAGCTCCTGGCCCCGAGTGTATGTGTGTGCGCGCGTGTGTGTGTGAGCAGCACGTCAGTTGTTTATATGTCCCAGAAATACAATTCACCTCTGTGTATCCGTAATACTAATAAGATACCATTAACACTGGGAGTAATGCTAATAATTATAATACTAGCGTGTGTTAACAAGTCATTCTTTCACCCAGTTATGTACTACCTTTTACTACATGTGTACCCAATACTTGCTTCTCAGATTGTACTGTCTTTGTGTCCTGAAACATTATCTCTCGAAACTGTTGTCAGGGCTGTAGTCCCATTAGCCACGACTTAATCCTCCTGCCTATTCCTTGCTTCTACAAATTTTATCTTCCTACTACTGCTAGGTGTTGTGTGTATGATAATCGCTCTGGAGCAGGGTTTGTGATAGCCAGCTACCAGTGATCGTAGGGCTGCTCTACCACTCAAAACTTCCCGCCAACCACAAACAGGTGATTTGTACATTACAACTCAGAGGGGACGTCCATCCAGATGCCTGATGTACGATGCTCGCTGTACGATGCTCGCTGTACGATGCTCGCTGTACGATGACTCGTGCACCTCGCCCTTCCGCCGCTGACTTCTTCAGCTATTCTCTTCTCGTTGCCCTTTTGAGTCCTCATTTACCACACTTATCACTTGTATACTGCTACTTTTATAATTTACACTTCACTTTTGGTAAGTACACTTCTAATTTGTGATGACACCCAACCTGTTATGGCGGCGCTACTTCCTCAGGTGTGTGTGTGTGTGTGTGTGTGTGTGTGTGTAAATATTTTATTTTTTTTATTAACATATCGGCCGTCTCCCACCAAGGCAGGGTGGCCCGAAAAAGAAAAACTTTCATCATTCACTCCATCCTTGTCTTGCCAGAGGCGTGCTTATACTATAGTTATAAAACTGCAACATTAACACCCGTCCTTCAGAATCCTGGTACTGTACTTCCCATCTCCAGGACTCAAGTCTGGCCTGCCGGTTTCCCTGAATCCCTTCATAAATGTTACTTTGCTCACACTCCAACAGCACGTCAAGTCCTAAAAAAACATTTGTCTCCATTCGCTCCTATCTAACACGCTCACGCATGCCTGCTGGAAGCCAAAGCCACTTGCACACAAAACCTCCTTTACCCCCTCTCTCCAACCTTTCCTAGGCCGACCCCTACCCCGCCCTCCCTCCACTACAGATTTATACACTCTCGAAGTCATTCTATTTTGTTCCATCCTCTTAACATGTCCACACCACCTCAACAACCTTTCCTTAGCCCTCTGAACAGTTTTGGTAATCCCGCACCTCCTCCTAATTTCCAAACTACGAATTCTCTTCATTGCATTCACACCACACATTGCCCTCAGACATGACATATCCACTGCCTCCAGTCTTCTCCTTGTTGCAACATTCATCACTCACGTTTCACACCCATACAAGAGCATTGGTATATCTATACTCTCATACATTCCCCTCATACATGCACCACTCACCTTTTTCCCCTCATCAGATATGATTCACCTCATTTTTCATAGACCCATCTGCTGACACATCCTCCCCTAAATATCTGAACAGATTCATCCCCTCCATACTCTAACCCTCCAATCTGATATCCAGTCTTTCGTTACCTATTTTTTTTTATCCTCATCACCTTACTCTTTCCTATATTCACTTTTAATTTTCTTCTTTTACATACCCTACCAAACTCATCCACGAACCTGTGCAACTTCTCTTCAGAATCTCCCAAAAGCACAGTGTCATCAGCAAAGAGCAACTGTGAAAACTCCCACTTTGTGTTAGATTCCTTATCTTTTAACCCCACACTTCTTGCCAACACCCACGCATTCACTTCTCTTACAACCCCATCTGTACACGATGATAGGGATGCTGTGATTTTGTGTATAGGGCAAGGAGGAATAACATCTTATAGGAGTGACGAAGAGCCAGTTATGAGTGTGGGGGAAGTTCGTGAGGTAGTGGGTAGAATAAAAGGGGGGTAAGGCAGCTGGTATTGATGGGACAAAGGTAGAAATATTAAAATCTGGTGGGGATATAGTTTTGGAGTGGTTGGTGCTATTATTTAACAAATATATGGAAGAAGGCAAGGTACCTAGGGACTGGCAGAGAGCATGCATAGTTCCTTTATATAAAGGCAATGGGAATAAGTCTGTTGAGTATACATGGTAAAGTGTATGGTAGAGTTATTATTGAAAGAATTAAGAGTGAAACAGAGATTAGGATAGCAGATGAACAAGGAAGCTTTAGGAAGGGTAGGGGGCGTGTAGGTCAAGTGTTTACAGTGAAACATAGGTGAACAGTATTTAGATAAGGGTAAAGAGGTTTTTGTGGCATTTATGGATTTGGAAAAGGCGTATGACAGGGTGGATAGGGGGGGCAATGTGAAAGATGTTTCAAATGCATAGAATAGCAGGTACGTTACTGGAAGTAGTAAAGAGTTTTTACGAGGATAGTAAGGCTCAAGTTAGAGTATGTAGCCACCCACACCACCATATGTCCTAGGCCTGCTGGGTAAATCAAACTTGGCATGCACTTTAGTGCACCGGTTGGCCACTAGGAGTCTCGCTCTTCACTCTGTTTTGTCCTAGCTATCTTGTGTATGGCACCAAAGAGGGCCAGGAATGTGCTTACTCTAGAAAAAAAGAGGGAAATACTGTCGCACGTGGATGCAGGTTGGTCAAAGACTGCGATAAAACTACAGAAGACGACGTTCAGGTCTGGCTAGACTGTGACGAAGACGACCCTGGTGTGCAATATCTGACTGATGCGGAGATTGCAGACTCAGTGTTGCACCAGAAACATTCCGAAAGTGACGACAATGACGACAATGCCTCCAAGACCAGAAACTTCAGCATCAAGGGCAGGTGTTGAAACACTTTTGGAGTATTTGGAACATCCACTGTCCACAGAGTGTTTGAAAAGTTATGGTCTTGTTGTCCATGAAATCCGGGAGGCTGTTATTCGAGCCCAGAGTGTCTCGTCCCACCGCCACACAACGTCGGACTCGTTTTTTAACCTACAATGCCGTCCCCGATGACGATATGACGGAGTACGGATGGCGATATGACGGGGTACGGATGGCGATATAACAAAATACGGATGTCGATATGACGGGGTACGGATGCACATTTTTTCCCCTCACGTATCCGGAACCTCAAGTGTTTCCGAACCGGTCTCGGCCCATATAGTTTGGATATGAGAGGTATCGCTGTATCTTAAATTCTTCCCAAATTTTATTAATTATAAATGAATGCAGTCTATGTAAACGAAAAAAAATATTCGTGAGAAGTCAGGAAAGTGCTTGGAATTTCAATTTTTTATACAGTGGTTGTTCTGCATATTGTGATATCACTTGTTTGCTGTGATCTTATTGCTTATATATATATATATATATATATATATATATATATATATATATATATATATATATATATATATATATATATATATATAACTTAACAATTTCTGCAATGATAAAGTATGGTGTTAAGTGGAAAAAAATATAAGAAAATAAGAAAGAAGGAACACTGCAGCAAGCCTATTGACCCATGCGAAGCAGGTCCATGTCCCCACTGATAAGCTCAATGACCCACCTAGTCAGGTCACTTCCACTTAAGGAAGGAGCACGGCATCAGACCTTGTAGCACAAGGTAGTCAGGTCCAACTCACACCCACCCACACCCACCTATTTTTAAAACTACACAACGTTTTATCCTCTATAACTGTACTGGGGAGTTTGTTCCACTCATCCACAACTCTTACCAAACCAGTGCTTTCCTATATCCTTCCTGAATCTGAATTTTTCCAACTTGAAACCATTGCTGCGAGTCCTGTCTTGGCTAGATATTTTCAGCACGCTATTTACATCCCCTTTATTTATTCCTGTTTTCCATTTATACACCTCGATCATATCCCCCTTAATTCTACACCATACGATAGAGTACAGATTCAGGGCCCTCAGTCTATCCTCATAGGGAAGATTTCTGATACATGGGATCATCTTTGTCATCCTCCTCTGTACGTTTTCCAGTGCATATATATCCATTCTGTAATACGGTGACCAGAACTGAGCAGCATAATCTAAATGAGGCCTAACCAAGGATATACAGAGCTGAAGAACAACCTGAGGACTTATATTATTTATACTTCTACATATGAAGCCAAGGATTCTGTTAGCTTTATTGCGAACACTAATGCACTGTTGTCTTGGTTTTAGATTACTGCTAACCAGAACTCCTAAATCCTTTTCACAATCAGTAGTATTAAGATCTACATTATTTAGTTTATATGTCACATGGTTATTTTCCTGCCCAACATTTAGAACTTTGCATTTGTCTATATTAAACTGCATTTGCCACTTCCCAGACCATTGCATCAGTCTATTCAAATCATCCTGGAGTGCTTTAGTGTCCTCATTAGAATGAATTGGACGGCCTATTTTGGTGTCATCAGCAAATTTGTTTATGTCGCTATTTATTCCCTCATCTATGTCGTTTATGTAAATTGTGAACAACAACGGGCCCAGCACTGACCCCTGAGGAACACAGCTTGTGACGTGCCCCCATTCTGATTTCTTCCCATTTATGCAAACTCTCTGCTGCTTATTTGTCGGCCATGCCTCTACCCAGGAAAAAATTTCTCCTCCTCTTCCGTGTGCCTTAGGTTTCCTCAATAGCCTCTAATGTGGAACTCTATCGAAAGCCTTACTGAAGTCCATATACACAATATCATATTCATTACCATGATCTACCTCCTCAAACACCTTAGTGAAAATAGTTAGTAAATTCGTAAGACAGGAACGCCCCTTTGTAAAACCGTGTTGAGATTCATTAATCAATTTATGCCTTTCGAGATGGCTACGAATTGCTTCGGCAATTACTGATTCCATAAATTTTCCCACTACGGAGGTAAGGCTTATTGGTCTATAGTTCGAAGCTAAGGACCTGTCACCTGCCTTGTAAATAGGTATTACATTTGCCATTTTCCACTTATCACTACAAACTGGCATAGTGCCTGATATGTTAAAATGATTAGCCAAAGGTATGCTAAGTTCCTCTTTACATTCCTTTAACACCCTTGCAAACAGTTCATCAGCAACTGGGGATTTGTTAGGTTTTAATTTGTCTATTTGCCTGAGGACCATGTCACTAGTTACCGCAATCGTGCATAGTTTATTATCGTCCTGTTCTATATAATCTGTTTCAGGAATATCGCTAGTATTTTCCTGGGTAAAACTGAGGGGAAGTAGGTATTGAGAATTTCACACATATCCTTATCACTGAGTGATCTGACCAGAGTTACTCTTAAGTGGGCCTATCTTATCCCTAATCTTACTTCTGTATACCTGAAAGAACCCTTTTGGGTTAGTCTTCGAATCCCTTGCAACCTTAGCCTCATAATCCCTTTTTGCTTTTCTTATTCCTTTTTTCTATTTCTCTCTTTAATTGAATATATTGATTTCTTAACTGCCCATCCCCTCTTTTGATACGCCTATATATGCCTCTCTTTTGACCATTGAGATGTTTTAATCTATTGTTCATCCATTTGGGATAATTTTTGTTAGATCTAATTTCCCTATTCAGAACAAAAGTTGTCTGGGCAGCTAGAACTATGCTCTGGAAAACGTCATATTGGCAACCAAGATCACCTACCGGACCCATAGTCAGGTCATCCCAATTTAGCCCACCCAGGTAATTTTTCAGTCCCATGAAGTCGGCCAAGCGAAAGTCTGGGACAGAGATTTGATTGCAGTTATCTGGGTAATTTCATGATATATTGAAACTAAGTGATTTGTGATCACTTTCCCCAAGCTCCTCATTAACCTCAAGATGATTAGTGATTCTTTGTTGGCAAGAACCAAGTCAAGCATGTTTCCTCTAGTTGGTTCTGTCACAAACTGTTTTAAAAAGCAGTCTTGAACCGTATCAAGAAAGTCAGATTCGATTTCCTGTCACATTGTTCCAATCAATTTGTCTGAAGTTAAAATCTCCCATTATTACAGCATTTTCATATCTAGATGCCTTATGAATTTCGTCCCATACCAGCTTACCGCACTCTGTATCAAGGTTTGGGGGGCCTATAAATCACACCCAAAATTAATTTGTCACGACCCTCGAGAAACTGTAGCCAAACAGATTCTGTGTTCGATGTTTCTAATCTTATATCATGTCTAAGACAACAATAAAAATTTTCTCTGACATACATCGCCATTCCACCACCCTTCCTGTTGACCCTATCAGTGTGGAATAGTTATAACCCTGTATATTGCATTCAGAAGGCATTTCTCTACCTTTTGGGTTGAACCAGGTCTCTGTTATACCAATAATATCTATGTTACCTGCACTTGCAAGTAATCTAAGCTCATCTAACTTATTTCTTAGACTCCTACTATTTGTATAGTAAACCTTAAGGGAGCTAGTCACTTGTTGCCCTCTTCCATTTCTCTCTGTTTGTTGATCAATTGATTTGCCATTACTAGCAACTTTATTTTGAATATTGTCTTTTAAACATATCCCTGAGGTATCCTGGTAATAACTGCTGTTTTTAACTCTAATACCACAGCCTGATTGTTTCCCACAAACACCCATACCTCTATAATCTATCAGTTTAAATTCCTGGACAAGTCATCAATTACCCCCTCAATCGAATTGGCTAATGCAACCACTCCATCCCCAGAGAGATGAACCCCATCCCTAGCATACATATCACGTTTGCCATAGAATATGTCCCAGTTATCAATTAATGGGATTGCAAGTTTTTTACAGTACCTGTCTAGCCAGCAATTTATACCTATTGCTCTAGACATCCATTCATTGCCCACTCCCTTTCTAGGCAAGATGCTACATATGACTGGGATCCCTCCCTTAGACCTAACTACTTCTATGGCTGACCTGTACTTATCCAGCAGCTCCTATCTCCTGCCCTTCCCAATTTCATTACCCCCCTGCACTAAGACAGATAATGGGCTTGTTCCCATTACCTGCCATAATATTATCCAACCTGCTGACTGTCATCAACACCAGCTCCAGGAAGACACACACTCTTTCTGACTTTTTTGTCTCTTTTACAAAATGCATAAAAGGCATTCAGCATGAAGTTATAAATAAAGACAATAGATCAGGTCAGCAAACAAAGGGGGACAGCAGAGGGCAGCAAGGGACTAGCTCCCTTAAGGTTTACTATACTATTAGCAGGAGTGTAAGAAATAAGATGAGCTAAGGTTAATTGCAAGTGCAGGAAACATAGATATTATTGCTATAACAGAGACCTGGCTCAATCTGAAAGATAGAGAGATGCCGTCTGAATGTCACATACAAGGCTATAAATTATTCCACACTGACAGGGTCAACAGGAAAGGTGGTGGAGTAGCGATGTATGTCAGAGACAATTTAAATTGTTGTGTTAGACAAGATATAAAATTAGAAGCGTCGGCCACTGAATCTGTTTGGTTACAGCTTCTCGAGGGCCGAGAAAAACTAATTTTGGGTGTGATTTACAGGGCCCCAAATCTTGATAGGGAGTGCAGTAAACTTCTATGGGACGAAATGTTATGCTAATGGGAGATTTCAACTACAGACAGATTGACTGGATCAATTTGACAGGAAATTTAGAGTCAGGTGACTTTCTTGATACGATCCAGGATTGTTTTTTAAAACAGTTTGTGACAGAGCCAACTAGGGGAAATAACCTCCTTGACTTGGTTCTTGCCGGTAGGGAAACACTAATTAATAATCTTGAGGTTAATGATGAGCTTGGGGAAAGTGATCACAAATCGCTCAGTTTTAATATATCATGGAATTCCTCTAATAATGGCAATCAAGTCTCCGTCCCTGACTTCATAGGATTTCATAGGACTGAAAAATTACTTAGGTGGGCTGAACTGGAATGACCTGACTATGGGTCAGGTAGGTGGTGATGCTTGCCGATATGACGCTTTCCAGGGCATAGTTCTAGCTGCTCAGTCAAATTATGTTCCAAATAAGGAAATCAGATCAAACAAAAATTATCCTACATGGATGAACAATAGATTAAAATATCTGATTGGTCAAAAGAGAGGCATATATAGGCAAATCAAAAGAGGAGAGGGGCAATTAAGAAATCGATATATTCAGTTAAAGAGAGAAATAAAAAAGGGAATTAGAAAAGCAAAAAGAGATTATGAGGTTAAAGTTGCAAGAGAATCGAAGACTAACCCAAAAGGATTCTTTCAGGTATACAGAAGTAAGATCAGGGACAAGATAGGCCCACTCAAAAGTTCCTCGGGTCAGCTCACTGACAGTGATAAGGAAATGTGTAGAATTTTTAACACATACTTCCTCTCAGTTTTACACAGGAGGATACCAGCGATATTCCAGAAATGATAAATTATGTAGAACAGGACGATAATAAACTGTGCACGATTAGGGTCACAAGTGACATGGTCCTTAGACAAATAGATAAATTAAAACCTAACAAATCCCCAGGCCCTGATGAACTGTGTGCAAGAGTTCTAAAGGAATGTAAAGAGGAGCTTAGCAATCCTTTGGCTAATCTTTTCAACATATCACTACAAACTGGCATGGTGCCAGATAAGTGGAAAATTGCAAATGTGATACCTATTTTCAAAGCAGGTGACAGGTCCTTAGCTTCGAACTATAGACCAATAAGCCTAACCTCCGTAGTGGGAAAATTTATGGAATCAATAATTGCCGAGGCAGTTCGTAGCCACCTTGAAAAGCATAAATTAATCAACGAATCTCAGCATGGTTTTACAAAGGGGCGTTCCTGCCTTACGAATTTATTAACTTTTTTCACTAAGGTATTTGAGGAGGTAGATCATGGTAATGAATATGATATTGTGTACATGGACTTCTGTAAGGCTTTTGACAGGGTCCCACATCAGAGACTATTGAGGAAAATTAAGGCACATGGAATAGAAGGAGAAATTTTTTCCTGGATAGATGCATGGTTGGCAAATAGGCAGCAGAGAGTTTGCATAAATGGGGAGAAATCAGAGTGGGGAAGCGTCACGAGCGGTGTTCCACAGGTGTCAGTGTTGGGCCCCCTGCTGTTCACAATCTACATAAACGACATAGATAAGGGCATAAAGAGCGACATCAGCAAGTTTGCCGATGACACCAAAATAGGCCGTCGAATTCATTCTGACGAGGACATTAGAGCACTCCAGGAAGATTTGAGTAGACTGATGCAGTGGTCGGAGAAGTGGCAGATGCAGTTTAGTATAGACAAATGCAAAGTTCTAAATGTTGGACAGGACAATAACCATGCCACATATAAACTAAATAATGTAGATCTTAATATTACGGATTGCGAAAAAGATTTAGGAGTTCTGGTTAGCAGTAATCTGAAACCAAGACAACAGTGCATAAGTGTTCACAATAAAGCTAATAGAATCCTTGGCTTCATATCAAGAAGCATAAATAATAGGAGTCCTCAGGTTGTTCTTCAACTCTATACATCCTTGGTTAGGCCTCATTTAGATTATGCTGCACAGTTTTGGTCACCGTATTACAGAATGGATATAAATGCTCTGGAAAATGTACAAAGGAGGATTACAAAGTTGATCCCATGTATCAGAAACCTTCCCTATGAGGATAGACTAAGGGCCCTGAATCTGCACTCTCTAGAAAGACGTAGAATTAAGGGGGATATGACTGAGGTGTATAAATGGAAGACAGGAATAAATAAAGGGGATGTAAATAGTGTGCTGAAAATATCTAGCCTAGACAGGACTCGCAGCAATGGTTTTAAGTTGGAAAAATTCAGATTCAGGAAGGATATAGGAAAGTACTGGTTTGGTAATAGAGTTGTGGATGAGTGGAACAAACTCCCAAGTACCGTTATAGAGGCCAGAACGTTGTGTAGCTTTAAAAATAGGTTGGATAAATACATGAGTGGATGTGGGTGGGTGTGAGTTGGACCTGATAGCTTGTGCTACCAGGTCGGTTGCCGTGTTCCTCCCTTAAGTCAATGTGACCTGACCTGACTAGGTTGGTGCATTGGCTTAAGCCGGTAGGAGACTTGGACCTGCCTCGCATGGGCCAGTAGGCCTGCTGCAGTGTTCCTTCGTTCTTATGTTCTTATGTTCTTATATTTTACCTGAGAATCGCCTACTATTAAAATATTCTTACCTTGATTAGCAGGGGAATCAGTGGTACCTTCAGCCTCACTAACCACTGAAGTGCATTCGTCCTGGAGAACAGAGAATCGATTTCCTACCTTCACATCTTGTCTGTTAACCCTCATTATCTTCCTTCTTCCTGAACTGTGAACCACTTGCCACTTAAAGCAGCTGCCACTCTCATTGCTGGTGACCATTTCTTCCTTACCAGCTAAATCCTTTTCACACTCACTCCCAAACTCATCTAGGCGAAGCTTCAGCCTCTTATTTTCTACCTGAAGTAGAACCTTGTTCTTCATCACCTGAACCTGAGATTCCAACACACTACAACAAGCCATGGTGCTTGGTAACACCCCATGCTAACTCCCAAGAGCTTAGGCAGGTATGAGCGTACTGACCACTGACACTAACCCTCTACTCACGTGAGTACTCGTGTCCGTGCTTGCACTCGCTCACAGTAACAAATTATATTTACCACAAAAAGTGAGTGCAGTTTTTATATTACCACCGATAGATTGCTAAATACTTGTATATTTCATACCGTTTCTTCCATCAGCATGACTGTTGGTTTCCCCAGATGTGGTTGATTCTACCGCCCCCCCTATGTGGGTGATGCAACCACCAGCATGAATGTTGCTACTAAATATGTGGGTGCTGCTACCACCAGTGTTGGTGCTGCTCAGCATTCTACCCACCACGCAGCCTTCCTCAACCACGTCAAATTTTCCAAATTGGATCATGGGCGAGAGAGTAGGGAGGGAGGGAGGGAGGGAGGAAGGAAGGGATGTGGTCAGGAGTATTAAAGGAGTGAGGAAACGAGAAAGGATGATAGGGATGGGAGGAGGGCAAAAAATAGAGATGAAGGGAATATCGTACAGTGTTGCAGTGAGAAGGCATGGATGAAAGGAGCACAAGTGGAATTTGGGGAAGAAGAACTAGAGAGAGAGGAGGGAGGGAAATGAGGGGAGAGTGAACGGAATGGGAAGAGTGGTAAGGAGGGAAGGTGTTCTCGTGAGAGCGGTGAGAGGTGATGAGGGAAAAAACACGTTAAAGGAGAGATGAAGGAAGGAACTAAACGAGTTTTCTCAGCTAGTTGACCAACACCAGTGTTACTCAGCCTCTTGTACTCTCCCATATGTACTTACCCAGGTGTACTCATCGCAGTGTACTGTCCACCCAGCTGAATACGTAAAGATGTACTTACCCAGGTGTACTCATCCCAGTGTACTGACCCAGTTGTATACGCAAATTTGTACTTGCACAGGTGTACTCGTCCTAGTGTTCTCATCCTGTACTCAGTTCTACATACCCAGCAATACTCAGCCAAATGTACGGTCCCTGTCCTAATCATCAAGTTGTACTAATCGAGGAGAGTTCATCTAGATTTATTCATTTTCTAAGAAAATCGATCCTCTTTGAGCTCTGTCGCAAACACGTGTAGCTTTGTTTCGAGTGACAGTTGAAGCCATCACCTCCAGCTGACAGTTGAAGCCAGCACCTCCAGCTGACAGTTGAAGACAGTATCTTCAACTGGCAGTTGAAGCCAGCAACACCAGCTGACAGTTGAAGCCAGCAACACCAACTGACAGTTGAAGCCAGCAACATCAACTGACAGTTGAAGCCAGCAACATCAACTGACAGTTGAAGCCAGCAACATCAACTGACAGTTGAAGCCAGCACCTCCAGCTGACAGTTGAAGCCAGCACCTCCAGCTGACAGTTGAAGCCAGCACCTCCACCTGACAGTTGAAGCCAGCACCTCCACCTGACAGTTGAAGCCAGCAACACCAACTGACAGTTGAAGCCAGCAACACCAACTGACAGTTGAAGCCAGCAACACCAACTGACAGTTGAAGTCAGCACCTCTGACAGTTACAGCCAATATCTCCAACTGACATTTTAAGCCAGTATTTCTATTTGACAGTTAAAGCCAACACCTCCAGTGACAGTTTTCTGAGACAGCTCACAGATTACGCTTCTGATAATCTAAGGATTCAGTCAATGTCTTTCATCTCTTGTTCCAACATCTGCATCTTCTTAGGAAACTTCCCGTGGACGACATACTCACCTTCCCAGATGTACTCACCCAGGAGTTCTCATCCAGGTGTACTTCTCTAGGTGTACTCACAAGTGTATTCACCCTGCTGTTCTGAAAAATGTGAACTCAGCTGTACTCAGGAGTATTCATCAGACTGTAATGTACTTTCTCAGATGTATTCACTCATGTGCCTTTATCCACTTGTACTCTCTAAGTATACTAATGGTAGAAATTTGTATTCCTCTCCAAGCATGCACCTTCCGTGCGAATTCTTTTGTTGATCCCAAACTGAGAGAACTTCACAGAGATCAGAGTAACATTATTTCCTGACTGCTTGGCTCAGTTCATGATTGCTTGGGTCAGTTTATGAGTCAGTTTATGGGTCACTCACTGACCTGCTGACATTCTACTTGTTCACATAAGTCACCCGTAGACCTCTTGGTCAGTGCTCATCTTCTCCATGCTTGACCTTATTGAACAGAACTCCAGTAAAGTACAACATGCAGTGGTGTTTCGTGTCAACCCGCTCTGCAACCTGCAACGCTACCAGTCGACGCTCTGCAGAACTGACAAGCTGGATTTGCGAGGAGATATGCTCTTCAAACCCAATATCTTTAGTGGTTAAGTGTTCCAAATCAGCGTTTGTTAGGCCAAGACAGGGGGATTAGATTTTTAGATTTTGCTCCAAAGGAGGCTAGTTTATTGTTCACCCCATGTCTATCCTGTGGACGATAGCACAAGAGCATACGGATACCTAGGAACTAGGCCCCAATAGGCTTTACAGGAGTACATCTGGATTTATATCTATAGTTCACTTAACTGTTGCAGGCAAATATAGAAAATATGCGTAATATGTCTGGTATCTTATTTTCATTAATACATTTTTTTTAGCATATCACATAGGTTATTATACCGCTTATCTCTATATTCCTGAATAAGTGAATAATTAAGCCAAGCCTAAGGCCGGCTGCTACATCATCAATCTGTTCACATTACAAGTTGTTCCATAAACGTCTTATTTATGTTCATGTTATTATGAGTTATATATCTACTCAGGCTTTTAACTGCATTCCTGTACCATTCAGTTTCATTATTTACTTCTCTCCTAACATTATTCCTGAAGCCAGACACAGACACACACACACACACACACACACACACACACACACACACACACACACACACACACACACACACACACACCAAAGTTATGTTCAACATTTTTTTTCAGGGTGCTTTGCTAACGCATCAACTTTATCACGAAGGAGTAATCCAGTGTGTGATGGAATTCATAACTGTACATTAGTTCCTTTTCACACACAACATACCGAGAACTGTAGCTAATGATTATTGGATTGCCTGAAAAAACAACCATCCACAGCCTCACGGTGTCTAGAATTTTCCAAGAAAGACGCCTGAGGAATCTGTTTTCTAGTCATAATTCTATTGTTGGACATAATTTGTCAGCACGCCGTCACCCGACAAGCATCCTGGTTACTGTGCAGTGACGCTAAACACAGTACACCAGTCTGAGTCTAATTGCAAGTTTTTTTACCGTTTTCAGCCACAAGTCTTCTAGCTACTGTAGTAAGAGGAGAGATTTTGTACATTTATCTGTGTTACATGTGCTATTTTATGCAACAAAACTCTATCCTTGCTTCCTACGTCTGACAGCAGCGTAACTCAGGCTCTGAAGTTCTGCGCCCTGTACCCCAGCATGCATAACACACCCATTCTGTAATAATAATAATAATAATAATAATAATAATAATAATAATAAGAATCCTTATTTCTACAAGTACATGCACAAGAAATACAGGACAAGCTGACATCAGTGATATACTTCTATATAAAAAGCCCTTTGTTATGCAGAGCATTTCAGAAAAAGTAGGTCAATTTTGTCCCAGGATGCGACTCACACTAGTAGACTAATACCCAGGTACCTATTTTACTGATAAATATGGACATCAGGTGTCGTTAGCAAACACGTCTTAATGTTTCCACCCCAGACCTCAGTGTGTGAGGTGAGTGCGTTAGCATTCAAGCTCCTGCACATCTTTTTCTACTCTTCTGATGCTCAGCTCTACAATTAAACCACAAATCTCTGCTTGTCATTAGTTTTCTTACACTGTTGAGTTTCAAATGTATTCTACCCTAAAGCCAGGCCCCAAGCAGTTTCAAACAATAACAGCAAGCTGGGACACTTGGTCACTATCATGAAGCATCATCTACATCCCAGCCTCTAACGATCATTAGCCTCATTGTGGATTTCTTACAAAAGGTTTCCAGCAAATTTCTTGGTTAGGTAGGTTAGGTAAGGCTGTCTTCAGAAAATAATTAATTTAAAAAACAAAGGCACTGCCACTAAAACAGAAAATTAGGCCCCATCTAAGCGCAGTATAATTAACTACGTAAGATTTTGACTGTTTAATATGCTTTAATTAATCAATCTCTCATTTGGCTGTCTTTTCAACGGTGAAATGATGCCTGTGATTATAAAGACGGGCTGTCTTTTACTGCAACCTGTTTTGGTGCATGTATGGCATACACCACTGACAGGAAGAATTAGGCACATGTACATCTGGGTATCTTTATTGTAGACGCTTCGCAATCCAGTGGCTTTGTCAAAACAAATTCAAGGACATAATTGGAAGACAGTAAAACTATATGTAAATGACGAGGTAATCAGTTCTTCAGCCTTGGAGTTGGTGACGAGTACCGGAGTCGTGGAGAGTCTGAAGAACAGGCATGAAAATTGGCGCTTATATACTGGCATCAGGTGAAGGACGTGTTGCAGACGATGACATTGTCACTGTTAAGCGGGATTTCCCAGTGGAAGTACATCATAGGCAGGGGACGGGCCAGTAGTACATAGTTCTACTGTCTTCCGATTATGTTCTTGAACTTGTATTGATAAAGCCACTGGATGGCGAAACGTCTACACTAATGATACCCAGATGTTGTACATGTGTCTCATTCTTCATCTTGTCGGTATTGTATACCGTGCATATACAACTTGTCAGACACTGCAACATCATGAAATTTTAGTTCAAAGGGCATCTCTACAACCTTATTCACTACCACTGACCCGTCCCTCGCGTCAGTGGTAGTTAATCACTGCTTACAATGAATTCGTCTGCTACACGTTACTCACCTGACGCCAATTTATAAGCGCCAATTTTCATGCCTATTCTTCAAATTCTCCACGACTACGGTACTCTTCAGGGACTAATTACCTCACCATGTGTATATAGTTCTGCTTTCTAATGATGTCCTTGAATTTTTATTGATAAAGCCACTGGATGGCGAAACATCTACAAGATACCCAGATGTTGCACATGTGTTTAATTCATCAAGTCTGTAATTCACCACCCAGCATCATCTCAGTGCAGTGGGATAATGTTCTTTGCGTCTCAAAGTGTTTCATTATCTCATGAGCCAGTTAATATATTTGCAATGATCAATATCCAAAAGTTATTCGCTCATGTTCTCATATGTAGTCGTTATAAAATGTGCTCACGTGAGTTTTCCAGCTCAGTAGTAATTGAAATGTATTTATAGAAACACTGTACGCCCTAGTAAAGCCACACCGGGTGCTTCGTACAGCATAAACCAAAACATTTCTCTTCCTTCCTTTGACTGAAACCCGAGTTTTGTTGCAGAAGTTATCTATAAAGTTGGTTTTGTCGTTGTGTTTACATTTTTTCCTAGTTAGCCACATTTCTTTGTCTAGTGCCTGTGCAACAGCAGAAACAGCGGCCTCAAGACCCTTGTACAGCTCTTAACCTGTAAAACTGATGACTTACTTAAGCCTTCAGGGCCCACTGAACCAGCCGGAAGCGTCAGGAATCCAAGGCAGCATAGATATACAGCATCTGCACACTCTTCAAGTTACTATAATAATGTTGGTAGAGTTACCGACAACTTGTAAAGTAAAAGGACACAAGTGCAACTAATGTGACATTTTATTGTGGCAACGTTTCGCTCTCCAGGAGCTTTGACAAAGCTCCTGGAGAGCGAAACGTTGCCACAATAAAATGTCACATTAGTTGCACTTGTGTCCTTTTACTTTACATAAGTTACCATAAGAATAGTACTGATTAACTGACCTTCCTAGAAGAAACTGTGGCAAATGTTCAGTTGCATGTTCCTTTGAACTATAAATTAGGTGTCATCTTTATCACACCCTGCGGGTTCGCAGGCAACAATTAGGCATCTTTAATCCGAAACGTTTCGCCTACACAGCAGGCTTCTTCATTCGAGTAGAGAAAGTAGGCAGAGACGTGAAGACGATGTAAACAGTCCACCACTGAAGACGTAGATTTGAGGCTGTCAGTCCCTCAGCCTGGAGAAGAGTTCTGTTCAATAGTCTGGAACAATGTGAAGATCAAGAGACAGTTTGGAGACTTATATACTATCGGAAGGAGACGTGTGTAGTATAAGAATGTAATCACTGAGAGGTCACGTCCCTCTCAGATCCAACCATTCTCACTCGACTGAAAAAGCCTACTGTGTAGACGAAACATTTCGAATTAAAGATGTCTAACTGTAGCCTACGTGTCTACTATTTTCATATTCACCCTTGTGTATATCTGTATTAAGCCTTATTTCAAAAATTTTACTTATGTTCTTTGAAGTTAAGACATGTTGCAACATCTGGGTATCTTTATTGTAGACGTTTCGCCATCCAGTGGCTTTATCAATACAAATTCTAGGACATAACTTGAAGACAGTAGAACTATGTACATAAGATGAGGTAATCAGTCCCTCAACCTAGGAGTAGGTGCGAACAGCACCATAGTCGTGGAGATTCTGAAGCAGAAGAAAGGAGCCTGGCTCTTATATAGTAACGTCAGGTGTAGCAGACGAGGGCATAGTCACTGGTAGGCGGGATTCCCCAGTGGAAGTAGGTCCTTCCCAAAGAGATGGGTTAGTTGTAGTAGTAGAAGGACCTACTTCCACTGGGGAATCCCGCCTACCAGTGACTATGCCCTCGTCTGCTACACCTGACGTTACTATATAAGCGCCAGGCTCCTTTCTTCTGCTTCAGAATCTCCACGACTATGGTGCTCTTCGCACCTACTCCAAGGTTGAGGGACTGATTACCTCATCTTATGTACATAGTTCTACTGTCTTCAAGTTATGTCCTAGAATTTGTATTGATAAAGCCACTGGATGGCGAAACGTCTACAAAAAAGATACCCAGATGAAAGTTAAGACACATGTGCAACATCTGGATATCTTTATTGTAGACGTTTCGCCAACCAGTGGCTTTATCAATACAGATTCTAGGACATAATAGGAAGACAGTAGAACTATATACAAAACGAGGTAATCAGTCCCTCGGCCTTGGAGTTAGTGTTCACAGCATACCTTTCTTGCACAATTTGTCAGACACTCCAACATCATGGAATCTTGGTTCAGAGGACATCTACAAGACCTTCTTCACGGCTTCTGCAACTAACCCATCTCTTTGGGAAGGACCTACTTCCACTGGGGAATCCCGCCTACCAGTGACTGCCCTCGTCTGCTGCCCGTCCCTATCCACTGACGCCTATATAACCGCCAGTCTTCTTGCCTTTTCTCCAGATTCTCCTCCACCACGATGCTGTGAACACTAACTCCAAGGCCGAGGGACTGATTACCTCGTTTTGTATATAGTTCTACTGTCTTCCTATTATGTCCTAGAATCTGTATTGATAAAGCCACTGGTTGGCGAAACGTCTACAATAAAGATATCCAGATGTTGCACATGTGTCTTAACTTTCATATTGTCGGTATTTTATACCTTTCTTGCACAAAGATACCCAGATGTTGCAACATGTGTCTTAATCTCATCTTGTCGGTATTATATACCATTCTTACACAACTTATGTTCTTTACACAAACAGTTCGTGCCTTTGTGCTGTTGAATTTTCAACAATTTCATAATTTTTTTGCTTTGTCCTGTAAAGCAAACCAGAATTTTTTTCCAGTAGACTTTACCACATATTATCTTCAATATTGTATCATCTTTTATATATTTTCAGTCATATTCCAAGCATTGAGCATGTATTTTTTTAAGCTCCGATTTTCAGCGTATATTTAGCAAAACTGCGGTGTGTTGTTTTTGCAAACATTTATATACGTTAGTGTCAAAAGATTATTTTGAAAAGCAATTCTGTGAGCAAATTTTTGGCTCGCTTGTTTCTAAGTCAAGATGTAATTCGGTTCTTTAATGCAAAATCTTGATTTTAGCAGTCTGTGCATAATTTTGCAATTTTGCCTATACCTAAGTACAAATTATTATCATTTTCTTGGTTTTAGCACACACTCTTGTAATTCTCTTGCATTATTTTTCCATTATTGCCTACAATCAGTTTTGTATTCAAATCCCAGTGTTAAAACTTTCGTATTTACAGTAAGTACAGTCGGGGAGGAATATTTTCTGACTCTGTTGGGTAGAAGTGATATCTAGGAATTATAAATGAATCCAATTTATATAAACCAAAAGAAATATTCACATTATTTTCAAAACTACTTTATGAAACATGATTCAGTTATATTCCTGTCGACCATGGACTTGCTTGATTAATTTCTCAACCTTTCGAAAATCAAGTGGATGGTTTAAATCTCTCACATTAATAAACAGAGCATTAAAATCTTGTCCAGTTCTAATGCTATATTTATGTTGTTTTAGCCTAAGTTCAAGACTTCTACCAGTTTGACCGTAATAAACTTTGTCACATATTTAACAAGGAATCTTATAGACTCACCTGTCAACATTTTGGGGGATAATTTATCAAAAGTTTTTTAACTATCAAGATTTATTTAAATACAACTTTGGCATTAAAAATCTTAAGGAGAGAAGGCATATCAACCAAGTTTTATTGGTAAGAGAGAATCAACATATTTTTAGTTGAATAAGGTTGATTGTCCCTTTTTAAATTGTAACAAGTTTTCTAACTGTTTTAAAGGATTTATCAGTTAAGTTTCTTGGGTATATTAGATCATTAGCTATTTCATAAATTTTAGGTATTTCTTCACCTATGAACTCTGGACTACAAATACGCAAAGCTCTCATTGATGAGAAAACAGACAGTTTAGCTCTATCTTGATGTGAAGAATAATAGTGTACATAGGAGCAGTTATTTGTTGGTTTTCTGTAAATTTAAAATTTAAAATCATGGTTCCCTTTAATAATTAAAACATCCGCTAAAGACAATGAGTTATATTCTTCGAACTCAGTAAAATTTACAGAATGAGCTAAGCTATTTAACTAAACCAGAAATGGTTTATATCTACATTCATAGACATAAGACACAAAATTTCATCACCATAGCTATACCACTTAGCTCTATTAGGAAGGATTGTGTTAAACAATCTCGTTAAAAAAATCCATATAGAAATTACTAACAAGAGGTGAACGAGGATTTCCCATTGCCATACCAAATTTCTGAGCTAATTCTCATCATTAAACGCAAATTTTGCATCAACAAAACAAAGTTTAATAAGTTTAATGATAGGAACTGGTAATGGTAAATTGTAATTAACAAGTTCTTCAGATAAGAAACTTAATAAATCATCAACCGGAACTTTTGTAAACAATTAAGTAACATCAAAGCTAACAATGTTGAAATCATTAGAGTCAGTCAAGGTGCTTAATTTATCCACTAAATTAAGCACCTTCGTAATGTGAGAAGTCACAAAAGTGCTTGGAATTTTGCTATTTTTTCACGGTGGTTGTTCTCTCTCTCGCCAGAGGTGGTACCTCCATATATATATATATATATATATATATAATATATATATATATATATATATATATATATATTATATATATATATATATAGAGAGAGAGAGAGAGAGACTGCCCGTCTTCAGGCTGTGAGCGCACCTCACTCTGGGGACTTCCTCCAAACAGTTCCCATATCGGCAATGAGAATGTGACTCGATCCTAAGACCCTCCGTATTGCAGTGGCTCTGTGCCTTGCTGCCCCAACTCACGCAGAATATACGTGTATTTGCAGCAAAGCACAAGCAGACCAGTATGGTCTACATGGTCTTAACTGTTCCAAAACCAAGGGCTGGCATGCAAGGCACAATGAGGTCAACGACATCATAAAGAGAACCCTTGCTACAGCTGGATGCCCAGCCGAGAGGGAGCCCCGATCACTAACAGCCAACAATACCCACAACTCAGCAAACCGACCCGACGGGATCACAATCTATTCTTGGAAGAATGGCAAGCTCTTAGCATGGGACTATACCTGTGTGTCCACACTGACGGACACCTATATCCATCACAGTGTGGGGCGACAGGGAGGAGCTGCTGACCACAGGAAGGAGTACAAGATCAGCAAGTACAGGGACATAAGCCAACAGTATCAATTTGTCCCAGTGGGATCAGAGACCTTGGGATCATGGGGAAAAAATACCATACGTTTCCTTAAAGAATTGGGTTCCAGACTCATCGACACCACCAGGGACCCAAGGGCAGCCACTGGATGGCCTCAGCGTGGCCATCCAGAGGGGAAATGCTTGCTGCATACTTGATTCACGTCCGGCTTCAGAGGAGATGGAGGAAATTCATGCTTTTT
>NC_069424.1:39463104-39479255 GCF_026875155.1 Cherax quadricarinatus
TCCTGCAACTTGGCAAGACCACCACAATGTTGATCCTGCAACCTGGCAAGACCACCACAATCTTGATCCTGCAACCTGGCAAGACCACCACAATGTTGATCCTGCAACCTGGCAAGACCACCACAATGTTGATCCTGCATCCTGGCAAGACTCCACCACAAATGTTGATACTGAACCTGGCAAGGACCAACACAATGTGATCCTGCAACCTGGCAAGACCACCACACAAGTTGACTGCATACCTGGCAAGTCATACCACCACAATGGTTGAATCCTGCAACCTGGCACAAGACCACCACAATGTTGATCTGCATCCTGGCAAGACCACCACAAGTTGTCCTGCATCCTGGCTGCCACACAATGTTGATCCTGCAACCTGGCAAGACCACCACAATGTTGATCCTGCAACCTGGCAAGACCACCACAATGTTGATCCTGCAACCTGGCAAGACCACCACAATGTTGATCCTGCAACCTGGCAAGACCACCACAATGTTGATCCTGCAACCTGGCAAGACCACCACCAATGTCTGATCTGAACCACCTGGCAAGACCACCACAATGTTGATCCTGCAACCAGTAAAGACCACCACTATGTTGATCCTGCAACCTGGCAAGACTTCAATCCACACAATGTTGATCACTGCAACCTGGCAAGACCACCACAATGTTGATCCTGCAACCTGGCAAGACCACCACAATGTTGATCCTGCAACCTGGCAAGACCACCACAATGTTTGATCCTGCAACCTGGCCAAGAACCACCACAATGTTGATCTGCAACCTGGCAAGACCACCACAGTTGATCTGCAACCTGGCAAGACCACCACATTGTTAGATCCTGCAAACCTGGCAAGACCACCACAATGTTGATCCTGCTACTTGGCAAGTCCCCACATGTTGATCCTGACAAACCTGGCAAGAACACCACACATGTTGATCCTGCACTGGCAAGACCACACAATCTTGATCCCTGCAACCTGGCGAACAAGACCTCCACAGCTTGATCCTGCAAACCTGCAAACCACCACAATCTTGATCTGAACCCTGGCAAGCCACACACAATGTTGATCCTGCAACCTGCGAAGACACCAACCAATTGTTGCATCTGCAACCTGGCAAGACACACAATCTTGATCCTCCAACCTGGCAAGACCACCACAATCTTGAATCCTGCAACCTGGGCCAAGACCACCCAATCTTTATCTGCATAACCTGCCAAGACCACCACAATCTTGATCCTGCAACCTGGCAAGACCACCACAATCTTGATCCTGCAACCTGGCAAGACCACCACAATCTTGATCCTGCAACCTGGCAAGACCACCACAATCTTGATCCTGCAACCTGGCAAGACCACCACAATCTTGATCCTGCAACCTGGCAAGGTCCACCACTCTTGATCCTGCAAACCTCGGCAGCAAGACCACCACATGTTGATCGCAACCTGGCAAGACCACCACAATCTACTTGATCCTGCAACATGGCAAGACACACCACAATCTTGATCCTGCATCCTGGCCAAGACCACCACAATTTGATCCTGGCAACTGGCAAGACCACACAATCTTGATTCTGCAACCTGCAAGACCACCCAATCTTGATCCTGCAACCTGGCAAGACCACCACTCAATCTTGATCCTGCAACTGGCAAGACACCACAATCTATGATCCTGCTAATTGCATGACCACACAATCTTGATCCTGCTTAACTGGCAGACCACCTCAATGTTTGATCCTGCAATAACATGGCAAGCACCACCACAATGTTGTCCTGAAACCTGGCAGACACCACAATGTTGATCCTGCCAACCCTGCGCAAGAACACCCACAATGTTGATCCTGCAACTGGCAAGGGACCACCACAATGTTGATCCGCAACTGGCAAAGACCACCACAATGTGATTCCTGCAAACCTGCTGCAAGAACACCACAATGTTGATCTGCAACCTGGCAAGACACCACAATGTTGATCTGAACTGGCCAAGACCACCACAATGTTGATCTGCAACTGGCAAGGTACACTCCACAATGTTGATCCTGCAACCTTGGCAAGGACCACCACAATGTTGATCCTGAACCTGGCAAGCCACACAACTCTTGATCCTGCCAAACTGGCAAGACCACCACAATGTTGATTCCTGCATACTGGCTAGACCACCACCACATCTCGCGCTCTGATACTGCAACCTGGCAAGACCACCACAATGTTGATCCTGCAACCTGGCAAGACCACCACAATGTTGATCCTGCAACCTGGCAAGACCACCACAATGTTGATCCTGCAACTTGGCAAGACCACCACAATGTTGATCCGGCAATGGGCAAGACCACACATTGTTGTGATCCTGCAACCTGGCAAGACCACACACATGTTGATCCTGCTAACCTGGCATGTCCACCACAAATGTTTGATCCTGCAACCTGCAGACCACCACAATCGTTGTTCCTGCAACCTGGCAAGACCACCACAATGTTGATCTGACAACCTGGCAAGGTGACCACCACAATGTTGATTCCTGCAACCTGGCTAGACCACAACAATGTTGATCCAGCAACTGGCAAGACTCTCCTCAATGTTGATCTGCAAACATGGTGCAAGACCACACAATGTTGATCCTGCAACCTGGCAAGACCACCACAATGTTGATCCTGCAACCTGGCAAGACCACCACAATGTTGATCCTGCAACCTGGCAAGACCACCACAATGTTGATCCTGCAACCTGGCAAGACCACCACAATGTTGATCCTGCAACCTGGCAAGACCACCACAATGTTGATCCTGCAACCTGGCAAGACCACCACAATGTTGATCCTGCAACCTGGCAAGACCACCACAATGTTGATCCTGCAACCTGGCAAGTCTGTTTTATACAATTTCTTATTGCTATACTGTTAAATTATATTGTTTTATGGGAACACTTACCTTTCACTGTGAGTCACAATTCTGAGTTGCACTGTTTCACAAAGTGGGACACAGAATCTGCTTTAGTTTAAAATATTACTTTCCTTAAAGTAATATCTGCGTTTACATCGTTTTTCGTTAGTCCTTGTCACTTTGTGTCATCACACTTCACTCGGTCCTGGATCTCACGCAATCTTTTGTCAGACTCACTCACCGCTGTCAGCTCTGTCCCTGCAGTCATCTCGCTATACCTGCTGTTCAGCTCTCCCCTACCCTGCACAGTAAATCCGCTCACGCTGCTGTCATCGCGCTCACCATGCAGTCTTCTCCAGCTAAACCGCAGTTAGTTCTGTCAAACCCTGCAGATCAGCTCTCTCATAACCTGCAGTCATCCTGCAGCACTCACCTGCAGTCATCTCGCTCAACCCTGCTCGCTTAGTTCTGTCACCCCCTGCAGTCATCTCTCTCACCACGCGACAGTCAGCTCTCTCACCCTGCAGTCATCTCACTCACCTGCAGTCATCTCACTCACCCTGCAGTCAGCTCTATCAACCCTGCAGTCAGCTCTCTCACCTGCAGTCAGCTCTCTCCACCCTGCTCTCAGCTCTCTCACCCTGCTATCAGCCCTCTCACCCTGCTCTCTAGCCCTCTCACCCTGATCCTCAGCCCTCCTCACCCTGCTCTCAGCCCTTCACCCTGCTCTTCATGCCCTCTCACCTGCTCTCAGCCCTTCACCCTTGCTCTAGCCCTCTAAACCCTGCTCTCAGCCCTCTCCCCTGCTCTCAGCCCTTCACCTGCTCTCAGCCCTCTCCAACTGCTCTCAGCCCTCTCACCCTGCTCTCAGACTCTCACCTGCTATCAGCCTCTCACCTGCTCTCAGCCCTCTCACCCTGCTACGCAGAACATCTCACCTGCTCTCAGCCCTCTCACACATTGTCTCAGCCCTCTCACCTGCTCTTCAGCATCTATCCCTGCTCTCTGCCCATCATCACCCTGCTCTCTGCCCTCTCACCCTGCTTCTCAGCTTCTCTTCACCCTGCTCTCAGCTCTCTCAACCTGCTCTCAGCTCTCTCACAATGCTCTCAGCTTCTCTCACCCTGCTCTCAGCTCTATCACACCTGCTCTCAGTCTCACCCTGCTCTCATCTCTCTCACCCATTTTAAACTACTAATAACCACCACCTCCTTCTCCTGTTCATCTCTCTCTGATCCAGGTTCTCAGTCTTCATTATCTATCTATTGTGTGCACTCCTGCTTATGAGCTTAACGAAACCTCTTCTTAAAGGTTTTTATGGATTACTACCTCCATTAAGTCACTCTCCACTTCCTGAAAATCAGTTGACTGAGAAATACTTCCTACATCCCTGTGATCCATCCTGAGTCTTCAACTTCACGGGGGGGACCCCTTGTTGCTGTTGTCCATCTCTCAAACATCCTGTCCTATCCACTTGTCACCTCTCAGTATTTTATGCATGAGGAAAAGTTTGTGACCTGGAGTTTCTCAGATTCTGCCCACGTGGAGGCCAGTGGGTTCGTCTTAAGGGTTCCCTCTCTTTTCTCTACCATACTGGGGCTTCACTCAGGTCCATATATCCTGGAAGTCCATCTGTGTTCACCACAAGTTTTTCCCTTTCCTCTTTTCCATGAGTATGCCCATCATTATGTCCTGGCATTGCTCCCCCTCTCTGCTACCTTCGGGATCATTGTTTTTAGGTCTCATACGTGGGCTGCCAGGATGTCGACCTTCCACACTTCATTTTCTTGGTGCTTTCCCTAGTCCCGTTTGTCCTCTCACTTAACTTCCTTAATCACTTCCCCAGGAAGGTGCATCTCGTACCGCGACAGAACACGAGAAGAAGAAGGCAGAAACAGAGGTTGGTACAAAGGCGAAAGGAGGAAAGAAGAGGGGAAAAATGGAGGAGACAGTCAGGGAGTATCCCAGACCCAGGAAGAAGATCAAATACAACCTCCCTCCACAAACTTCTATAGAAAACCCCCCCAACAGAGTCAACAGTGCAAAACAAACATTCTAACCAAAACACCCATGCCCATATCCAATGCACCCAACCCACTGCATTTAACATACTCCTCCCCCACAGCAATCACCCATAGTATCCTATAACAGGTCTGCCAATATCCCAACCCCAATATACCTCACAGCAACAGTCTTAGTAAAGAAGTGAAGGTGTGTTATACAAATGGACAGATGGAAAATAACAAATAATTGTGAGGAGTAGGCTGAATGAATCTAGGAAGGGCATCCCAGACCATAATGCACTCACGAAACAAACACTCACCAGTATATATAACAGATGCAATCTTCCCATCCAGATATCAAATCTTTCAGGAAAGACAGAGGGAGGAGAGGGAGAGGAGGCAGTTGCACATGCTCACTAGTTTTAAAAAAAAAACAATGGGATTTTGAGAAATGGAAGGAATGGATGGCACGGCGAAAGGGACTATAGTAGGAACAATCCAGTCTGAGGGACATAGGTGATAGTTGCAGTATGTACAACCCACCACAAAACTGCAGGAGGCCAAGATGAAGACATATGATGAGAGGAACAGAGCATTGATCGACACCCTAGCGTTGTGCCAGCAAGAGCACACATGGGGGGAGCAAGTTATTGTTATGGGTGATTTCAATCACAAGGAAGATTGTCTGGGAAAGAATGGGACCCCATGGGGGGTTCCGAAATTGGAGAGCCAAGATGATGGATGTGGTACTGGAAAACCTCATGCATCACAGCTTGTTGACATACCAGAGAGAGAGGTAGAGGATGCATCCAGCAAGACTGGACTTGCTATTCACCTTGAGTAGACTCGGACATCGAGCGTATCATGTAGAAAGGCCCCTGGGAGTAGTGATCATGGGTTCTGTGCTTGACTACTAGTGAGCTTCAAGTGGAGAGAGTGTAGCAGGAATTAGGTTGGGGAAAAACCAATACAAATGGAGGAATACTCAGGCATGAGGAACTTCTGCAGGACATTCAGTGGGTGAGAACTGACAGGAAAACCAGTACAGGAAATGATGGATATGTAGGTAACAAAACTGCAAGGAGGCAGAGGAGAGGTTATGTTCCCAAGGAAACAAATAATGGGAAGAACAGACACGAGTCATTGGTTCACCCAAAGGTGTAGGGAGCAAAAATAGGTGTACTAGAGAATGGAAAAGGCACAGAAGGTCAGAAAAATCAAGAAAATAGAGAGCTTAGCCGAAAGAGCCTAGAAACGTATATGTACAGATAGATAGGGAAGGCTCAGCAACCAATATGAAAATGACGTAGCATCCCGAAAGTCAAGCCTGACCGAAGCTGTTGTTATTGACACATCAGGAGGAAAACAACAGTCAAGGACAGGTAATCAGGACTGAGGAAGTGTGATGGAGAGTCACAAGAAACGACCGAGAGGTATGCGAGGAGCTCAACACGGGAATTTTAAGGGAGTTTTTACAGGGAAACCAGTAGACTCCAGGAAAATCAGAACAGGGGGTACACCAACAAGTGCTGGGATGAGGTAACATATCCAAGGAGGTGGTGAAAGACGCTATGTGAACTAGACACCTCAAAGGTGGTGACCAGGAAATCTCTGTGGGTCATTAGAGAGGGGCAGAGATGCGTGTGTGCCTTTAAACAATTATCTTCAACACATCATTGAAACTCGGGCTCTTCTTGTGGTATGGAAGATGCCAAATGTAGTCCCAATTTTTAAAAAGGGAGGCAGCATGAGGCTAACTACAGACTGTATCATTAACGTGTATAGTATGCACAGTCATGGAGAAGATCAGGAGGAAAGTGGTGATGCACTGGAAAAAAACAAGTGTATTAATTGAAACCAGCACCGGTTTCAGGGAAGTAACTATCCTGTGTTCCTCAATTTATGGAGTTGTATGACAAGGTGACAGAAGTAGGAAAGATGAGAGAGGGGTGGATTCGACTGTCATTTTTTTGGACTGCAGAAGGCCTTCGACACAGTTCATCACAAGAGGTTTACATGCAAAAGCTAAGGATCAGACACACATAAACAGGATAGGCACTGCAATGGATCAGCACAATACTCTGGGGGGGGGGGGGGGGGTAAAAAAAAAACCCCCCAGGGAGGGCAACACGAGTCATGGTTAGCGTGTACAAGGTGTCAGAGTGGGCGCCGTGACAAGAGGGGTTCCCAGGGGTCGGTCCTAGGACTTGTGCTGTATCTGGTTATGTGAATAACATAACGGAAGGGAGTAGACACAAGAAGTGTCCTTGTTTGCAGATGATGTGGAGTTAATATGAATCAAATCGGACGAGGATTCAGGCAAGGGACTACAAGAGACCTGGAAGGCTACAAGCTACGGTCCAGCAATGGTCCTTGAGTTTAACCCTGCCAAAATGCAATGTCATGAAGATTGGGGGGAAGGAAAGAAGACCACAGACACATTATAGTCTAGATGGCCAAAGGACTGCAAACCTCACTAAAAGGAAAAGATCTGGAGGATGAGTAAACACCGAGCATTCTCATCCTGATGGCACATCAATCAGATACTGCTGCCAGCCATACGGGCGGCTGGCAAACTACGGATTAGCGTTCCGATACTCAGTAAGGAATCGTTTCAAGACTCTGTATATCAGGTACGTCAGGCCCATAATGGAGTATGCAGTCACCAGTTTGGAATCCACACACACTGGTCAAGCACGGTCAAGAAAATTAGAAGAAAAGTGCAAAGGTTTGCAACAAAACTAGTCCTGAGCAAGGGGGATTGTTCCTACGAAGGAAAGGTTGAGGGAATCGGCCTGGCAACACTAGAGCACAGAAGGGTAAGGGGAGACATTGATAACCCGAATACAAACTACAGAGCGAAATAGACAAGGTGGACAAAGACGGGATGTTCCAGAGATTGGAACACAGTAACAAGAGGTCACAGTAGAAGTTGAAGACTCATATGAATCAATGGAGATGTTAGGAATATTTCTTCAGTATAAAGTAGTAAAGCCGTGGAATAGCCAATCCCTATCCCATAGTGGAGGCGGGAACCATAACAGTTTTAAGGCGAGGTATGATAAAGGCTATGAGAAGGAGTGAGAGGGACCTAGTAGCAATCAGTGAAGAGGCGGGGCAAGAGTCTAGACTCGGCCCCCTGCCAGCCGCAAATGGATGTGAGTACAAACAGGCGAGAGTATACACACACACACACACACATCCACACACGCGCACACAATTCACACACGGGCCCGCTGGCGCGTTGATGACCGGATACCCTCCAGGTAGAGACTCCAGGTAGTTACCATAGCATTCACTTTTACAATCCAGCCTTTACATACTACTGGCGTTATGTGATTGCTACAATCCTAGGCTTTTTTCATCCAACGTGATTATGATCTACATTAGTTCTAAAAGTGCTGTATTTATTTCCATTTTTTTTCCAGGGATTTGAGCCTTACATTAGTCTGTGTTAGGTACCGTTATTAAGAAGGGAAGTAGAGTGGAAGGAGAGTGGTAGGGAGGAGGGAAGGTGTAAGGGAGGAAGGAAATGGTGGAAGGAAGGGAGGAAAGAGTGGAAAGGTCAGCGGTCAAGGAGGTTTTACAATACTCTAATAATATTAAACTTTTGTTGCCTCCTGCTCTTTTACGAGGTGTACCATATGTATTCAAATGCAAATGAATATGTGATTTGTATGCATGCACATTATTTGCATTGCATATATGTAGCTGTATGTACATTTGTGTTCGTATGTAAGTAGATCCGCACAGTATTTCGTGATCATACATAAATATACATTCAAACTTCAAAAGAGCAAGTTTGGGAAAGTAAATAAAGAAAGCTTCTTCTTCAGCTTTCAAAAAATAGTTTCCCGGTATAAAGTGGTTATTTACCTTACCTAATGGCGGGTCAACTAGTCCAATAGATAGCTATCACTTCTCACTAACTCCTGCAACGGGTAAAGAGCTATTTATCAGAACACGAATTCTTGTCTTAGATATTTTTATGTAAATCTGCACATTCAGTAAGGCGCTACGGTTCATACCTCTTAACGGCACCATATCTAGCACTCTGGGTCATACTCTTAACTGCTTCATTTATTATGCACTCAGGTAATTGCCTCTTAAAACCTGACCTTCATTAAGCACTCAGGTCATGCTCTTAACCTGCACCCTTCTTAAGCACCATGGTCATGCCTTTAAACCTGCACCTTCATCATGCACTCTGGTCATACCTTTTAAACCTGCACCTGCAACAAGCCACTCAGGTTCATACCTCTATCTGCTACCTTCTTATCATTTCCCGTATTTTACCATTATAACTTCCATCTTCAATCATTCTGGTTATTATTATAACCAAAAAAACCTTCAATCCATTCCACAGTTAAATGGGAATACTTTAGAAATGCGCGCGGTGGTTGAAAAGTGACCTGGGATGCTTGCTGAATTACCTTGGTTGAATGTTATAACTAGGTATGCTTGCAGGCGTGTGTTAATTGGTATGGCGTGAATAGATGATATGAAGTGTAGGGTTATAAGGTTTAAAGCCCTCAGAACGAACCTTCAACTCAAGCACCTAACAGTTGTATTTTTCAGCACGGACCTTCTACTGTTATTCACCCACACCTACAACTATCCTCCAAAATACAAATTAGGTCTTAAACAATTAAATCTAAAGTACAACTGGGGAATATAAACAACTCCCACGGTAGGCGTTGAATTAAATAAAGGATATATTTGAGAGTCGATCATTACACCCCACCTTCACATGACGCAGGATGACTGGGTAACCTGGAGCATGTGGGAGCCCAGGAAGACTGGAACCCACGTGCAGTGGAGCCTAAGTGGAGTTGAGACATCAGAATGCTGTTATTCATTCATTGTCATCAACTCTTTCAAACACACTTTTGTGAAATAACTCCTCATCTAACTTTTATTGCATAACTTGTGTGTTTAACTTCGCTTTTATCAAACAACTTCAACACTCGCTCTTTACTTACACCTATTAATCTTTACCAACACTGTGTTTACCAAAACTATATCCTTTACCAAAATATATTAACTTGACAACACTATCTTTACCAAAGCTTGCTTTCTCAGCATTTGCTTTTGCCAAAACACTCGCTTTGCCAACACTGCTTTGCAACACTCGCTTTTGCCAAAACTCGCTTTGCCAACACTCGCTTTGCCAACACTCGCTTTGCCAACACTCGCTTTGCCAAATCACTCGCTTTGCCAAACACTCGCTTTTGCCATCATCGGCTTTTGCCAACAATCGCTTTGCCAACACTCGCTTTGCAAACACTCGCTTTGCCAACACACGCTTTTGCCAACACTCGCTTTGCCAACACTCGCTTGCAAACCTCGCTTTACCTACACCCGCTTGGACCAACACCCGCTTTAACAACAATCGCTTTACCAACATCTCGCTTTACTAACACCTCACTTTACCAACACCACGCTTTTTACCAACACACGCTTTACCAACACTCGCTTTACCAACACTCGCTTTTACAAACACGCGTTTACCAAAACACCAACACTCTACCAATGCTCCTGCCAACACGTTTTATAACAGTGGTTTACGTCATCGTGGTAACGTCACTTTCGTTAGCGACTCTCGCGCTGACGTACACTTGTCAAGCACGTGTATCATCGTTATTAACCAACGCTGGTTTTGCAACACTGTCGGCCAATTTCTTGCTTGCAACACTCGCTATCAACATTTATTATCAAATCTGGGTTTTAACACTTGTCAAGTATGTGATTCTCAACACTCTCGCTCTCAGCCAGTGTTATCACTCGTTATCAACGTTATCAACACTTATTAACGCTCATATTTGTAATATTTTTATCAGCACTTTTTACCAACACTCGCTACAAACACTTTTGTTATCAATACTTATAATCATCACTTAAAGAACGTTATAAAATTAACAACATTGTTATGAGCTAAAACAACTTTGTCGGGAACTTTGCGAACACTTTCCTTGCTAACACTTCCCACGGACACTTTCCTCATCAGCGTTTTAAGTACAAGTCTAAACTGTGATTGCTTAAGTTAAAAATCCTGTCGACTACACGAGGGTCATTAAGGCTGTATGACACTAGTTCAACACCTGTCCAGGAGACTGCCATATCTAATATAGCAACTAAATTAATCTGTGTGTGTGTATAGTGAGAGAAATAGAGACACTTCCCAGTGTGTATACATAAATGAACATCTCACAGTATGTATAAGCGAAGGTATATTTACATCTCTTGAGGGTTAATCCACAGCTAAGAGGCCGCTGTTCAGTGTATGTGCCGCCAGACACACTCAAGCAATGTCTGAAAACGTCCTTTCCGAGCTCTGGAGGTGGTCATGAACCACGGTACTGAGTCGAGACCTTCACCTCCGAGCTCTGGAGGTGGTCATGAACCACGGTACTCAGTCGAGACCTTCACCTCCGAGCTCTGGAGGTGATCATGAACACATGGTACTGAGTCGAGACCTTCACCTCCGAGCTCTGGAGGTGATCATGAACCATGGTACTGAGTCGAGACCTTCACCTCCGAGCTCTGGAGGTGTCATGAACCATGGTACTGAGTCGAGACGTCAATCTTCCTCTGAAACTTGTCGCTAATTATTAGATTAATTAACACAATAGACTATTTGGCATTGTGTATTCGTGACGCATGACCAAAAAATAAAAGCTACATAATTCATGTCTGGTGAGTTTGTCGTTTGTTGAAAATTTATATGCTCAACGAGTAAATAATTCAATGTCTTCGACTCCAGACTGATGGAGTTGGCGCTGAACTTACAACAAAAACGTTATTTTTTAGTTTGGTTAATTTTTCAGCCTCTGAACACTTTATTGATAAATAAAAATCAATGATCTGGAAAATATATTACAAATTATATCCTCCCTTGCAAGACGAGGCATATTTTACCTACTGTTAAGAAAGTCAAATGAGTGTCTCTCGAACGAACCTTAAGCAGAAACTGTCCGACTTAGACTTTTCTGGTGATCCGTTTCGGTCCCGTTTACCATTCACGAGTTAAATCTTTTTATTGCCTTTATCTCGTATTTCATTTATTCAGGTTCTGGTATCTATAAATGGTTAATATATCTTGATAGAGGATAATCTAACATACATAACTTAACGAAACCTATAATAAATAACGTAAATCGAGAAATTTGCTGCAACCCATTTGTAAGAAAGTCAATTGAAATTTACAGGGATGTGTTGCCTGGTGTCTGAGATGGTCACGTTCAGTGGGAGGGATGTGTTGCCTGGTGTCTGAGATGGTCACGTTCAGTAGGAGGGATGTGTTGCCTGATGTCTGAAATGGTCACGTTCAGTAGGAGGGATGTGTTGCCTGGTGTCTGAAATGGTCACGTTAGTAGGAGGGATGTGTTGCTGATGTCTGGAAATGGTTCACGTTCAGTGGGAGGGATGTGTTGCTGGTGTCTGAGATGGTCACATTCAGTGGGAGGGATGTGTTGCCTGGTGTCTGAGATGGTCACGTTCAGTGGGAGGGATGTGTTGCCTGGTGTCTGAGATGGTCACGTTCAGTGGGAGGGATGTGTTGCTGGTGTCTGAGATGGTCACGTTCAGTGGGAGGGATGTGTTGCCTGATGTCTGAGTATGGTCACGTCAGTAATAGGGATGTGTTGCTGGTGTCTGAGATGGTCACGTTCAGTGGGAGGGATGTGTTGCCTGGTTGTCTGAGATGGTCACGTTCAGTGGGAGGGATGTGTTGCCTGGTGTCTGAGATGGTCACGTTCAGTGGGAGGGATGTGCTGCAATGCAAATAATTTTGTAAACATATATATATATATATATATATATATATATATATATTATATATATATATATATATATATATTATATATATATATATATATTATATTTATATATATATATATATATATTGTGGCGAGGAGGGAGGTTGGCCCACACCACTGTCTAGCAGATGGATGCCAACCAGGAGGAAGCAAGCAGCCAGGGAAATGGCACGGTTGGCAATACTAGGGAGGCAAGTGTCGGTCATGCTTACAGCTTCGTTGTCTCAACTCGAATGGTTTCCTCCGCAAAACACGGTAGTTGCCTGGTTCAGGATGTCCTCCTGTGGAAAGTGATGATCCAGAGCCAACTCAGGCACCTGAACCCTCTCCAACAGATTTCATCTCATCAGACAATCTCTTGGAAGCATATTTAAAGCAACAGGTACCAGGACACTCACAATATTCCCAAAGCAGCCGTCCACACGCAGCTGGAAAACTTACAGACCTCCTGAAAAAAGTAAACGATGGTTCCACTATCTTAAATGCTCCACCAACCATCAAGGCATGGCACAACTTGCTACTTTTTGGCAATGTCTGCTTAGCTGTGCCGGAAAAGAAGGGGAAAGAGGCTAGCCTCAATGATAATTTAATCCTTAAGAGATTTTCCTAGAGTTGATAACTCATTCGCCTTCCCGTCAACACAAAAAGGGAGAGGCAGAACCCCCACTCACTCTACTGACAGTGAAAAAGTCAGAGTCCAGGTGAGCAAGAAAATTGAAGAGGGCAACACAGTGGGGGCAATAAGAATTATTACCAGTGAAGATACTGTTGCTCCCAGGGATGCTGACACGGTGAAGAACTTAGAAGGAAAGCACCCTGCCAGGGAAACCAGTGGCACCAACAGTTCCAACACTCTGTCCCCACTATGGAACCATTGATAGTGGAAGACTCAGACATTTCAAGCAATAATGTCGTTCCCATCTGGTCTGCTGGGGGTTACACTGGAATAAGGCCACAGCATTTAAAGGAATTGGTTAATCCAGTTATTGGGGAAGGAATTGCAGAGACACTGCTTTCAGAGATCACAAGGTTCGTCAACAATTCCTTGGCTGGTCTGATTCCTGATGAAATTAAGACCTTTCTTTTTTGGTGCAACACTTTGTGCACTTAAAAAGAAGGATGGAGGAATTCGGCCAGTTGCAGTAGGCAACACATTACGCCGCCTCGTATCCAAAGCTGCTGTCCGAAGTATTCGTGCACAGGCAGCCATGATGCTTCAACCAAACCAGCTTGGCTTTGGGGTCTCTCAAGGAAGTGAAGCAGCGGTTCATGAAACAAGGGCGTATATCAACAACCTGCCTGAGGACAATGCAGTGGTAAAATTAGATTTCAAGAATGCGTTCAATCTCCTGAAAAGAGACGTGGTATTAGCAGCAGTACAAGAACATTTCCCTGGTCTCTTCCTTTTTGTTTCAGCTGGGTATAGCAAGGAATCAATGCTTCTCTTTGGAGAGCATGAATCACATCATCGGAGGGTGTCCAACAAGGAGATCCTCTTGCACCATTTCTCTTCTGTATAGCAGTTAGGGAAATCACAGTCAGACTGACCAGCGAGCTAAACATCTGGTTCCTAGATGATGGCACACTAGCAGGTAGAAAAGAGTCCCTCCTACATGACCTTACACAGGTAATGACACGGGGACAGGAAATGGGTCTCATCCTGAATCCATCCAAATGTGAAATCATCTCAGTCAGTCAACAAGTGATAAATGCAGTGAGATCAAAACTACAGGAGCAGCAGTCGTTGCCCCACAAATAGTGTCTTGCTAGGAGCACCTTGGGAAGCAATTGCCATTGACACAATTCTCAGGAAGAAATTGGAAGAGTTAAGGAGAATGGAACAACGAATAGGCAATCTGGACACCACGATGCTTGTACCTTCTCACAAAGTGCTTGAGTCTGCCCAGGTTGACATATTTCCTAAGATGTGCACCTTCATTGATAACCTATACTGCACGAATATGACAGTATTCTGAGGCAGATTTTTACGAAAGTACTTAACCTTACTCTAGAAGACGGGCAGTGGAACCAAGCTACACTTCCAGTCAGACTAGGAGGCATTGGTGTCCGCAAGTCATCACAGAATGCGTTACCTGCTTTTCTGTCCTCGTGTATTGCATCCAGAGAGCTTGTAGCAGCGATTCTCCCTGAACATCTTAGGTACAAGATTGGAGTCCAGGACCAAAAATTCACTGACGGAGCAATGATCTGGGATAATCTAACGGGCTCTGAAACCAGACCTGCCCCCCCCAACAACTACAAACAATCGCACTGGGATGGTCCAATAGTGGAAAATATTGCCTCAACAATGCTTCAGAGTGTGTCAGGGAAGGATAGAGCCCGCCTCCTGGCAGTGAGAGCCCCTCATGCTGGGGACTTTCTGTTGGCTGTTCCCAACTCCAGCCTTGGCACACGTATCGACCCACAGACCATCCGCATCGGTGTTGCCCTTCGACTTGCCGCCCCTCTTCTCGCCGAACACAGGTGTATTTGTGGCAGTGAAGCAGCAGACCGATTCGGGTACCACGGTCTTGTGTGCCGTAAATCCGAGGGAAAGATTGCAAGACATGAGGAGGTTATAACATTATCAAGAGGAGCCTCACAACAGCTGGATGCCCAGCAGTAAGGGAGCCACCCCAAACTCATGCAGATCTGATGGCAGCACAGAAGCGTCCAGATGGTATCACCTTCAAGCCTGGACAGATGGGAAGCAGGTGGTGTGGGACTATACATGTGCATCTACCTTGGCCGATACCTATCTCCAATACACCAGGGAGGAAGGGAGGTGGGGCAGCTGCCAGCTTCAGGGAGTCCCAAAAAAACTAGAAAATATGGAGAGAACTTGCCCTTCATTATTTGTTTGTTCCATAGGCTCAGAGACCCTGGCTCATGGGGAAAGAGTGCATATCTAATTCCTTAAGGAGCTGGGGAAAAAAGACTCATCAGGGTAACTAGGGATCCCAGGGCGCTAGTTTTCTGTTTCCAGCGGCTCAGTGCGGCTGTTCAAGGGGTATATGCCTGCTGTATTTTGGGCACACGCCCAGCTCTGAAGAGCTGGATGAGATTTTCGCCTTATAATCGGTGATACACGTAACAACATGTACCGTATATGCCACCTTTATATCAACAATGTATCTCTTAAATCTTCTGTACATATTATGTAATAATATATATTATATTATATATATTTTATATATATATATATATTTATATATTATAACTGCGGCAGGCCAGGGTTCGACCCCACGACACATTTGTCCGCTTCAGAGACAACAACAAAGTACGTGTCACCTTATCCATTCTGCCATCGTTTTTACAACAACATGAACCTAGCGAAATAGGCTTGTTTCATGTTGCGAAGACACCGTGGCAATGGGGTGCTTTAGTATTAATTTCAGTCTCCCCCTGTTTGAGTACCGCCTCAACAAGCAGTCTATATAGCAATAAAACC
>NC_069424.1:39479755-39735930 GCF_026875155.1 Cherax quadricarinatus
TATTGACAGATTTTACTTTTTGGCTGATGAAACTGTGCTTAGGGGAGATTCTAATGAAATTGCAAAGGTTAGTGAACGATTTGGAAAGTGGTGTAAAGGATAAGTTGAAAGTGAACATAGAAAAGAGTAATGTGATGGGGGTATCAAATGATTCAGATAAAGAAAAATTGGATTTCAAATTGGTGAAGAGGAGTATGGGATAAGTGAATGTTTTCAGATATTTGGGGAGTTGACGTGTCGGCGGATGGATTTATGAAGGATCAGGTTAATTGATGATGGAAAAAAGGTGAGTGGTGCGTTGAGGTATATGTGGAGACAAAAAATGTTACTATGGAAGCAAAGAAGGGAATGTATGAAAGTATAGTAGTACCAACACTCTTATATGGTGTGAAGCTTGGGTTGTGAATGCAGCAGAGAGGAGACGGTTGGAGGCAGTGGAGATGTCCTGTTTAAGGGCAATGTGTGGTGTCAATATTATGCAGAAAATTCGGAGTGTGGAAATTAGAAGGAGTGGAGTTAATAAAAAATATTAGTCAGAGGGCTGAAGAGGGATTGTTGAGATGGTTTGGTCATTTAGAGAGAATGGATCAAAGTAGAATGACATGGAGAGCGTGTAAATCTGTAGATGAAGAAAGGCGGGGTAGGGGACGTCCTCGAAAAGGTTGGAGGTAGGGGGTAAAGGGGGTTTAGTGGGCGATGGGCTTGAACTTCCAGCAAGCGTGCGTGAGCGTGTTAGATAAGAGTGAATGGAGACGAATGGTATTTGGGACTTGACGAGCTGTTGGAGTGTGTGCAGGTAATATTTAGTGAAAGGATTCGGGAAACCGGTTATTTTTTGTAACCGGACTTGAGTCCTGGAAATACGAAGTACAATGCCTGCACTTTAAAGGAGGGGTTTGGGATATTGGCAGTTTGGAGGATATGTTGTGTATCTTTATACGTATATGCTTCTAAGCTGTTGATTTTGAACACCTCTGCAAAAACAGTGATTAGTGGAGTGAGGTGAAAGTGTTGAATGATGAAAGTTTTTTCTTTTTGGGGATTTTCTTTCTTTTTTGGGTCACCCTGCCTCAGTGGGAGAGGGTCGACTTGTTAAATAAATATATATATTATATATATATATATATATATATATATATATATATATATATATATATATATATATATATATGTATATATATATATATACATATATATATATATATAATATTGTATATAGTATGGTAATCACGAACAAGTGGTATTTAGTCAATAACAACACTGCGGCTAACCGGGGAATCGAACCCATGTTGTTTTAGGCCCGCCTCAGGGTGAGCGAAAATTCACTACTCTCTAACCCACTGAACCATATAATCCTACTAGTCAATGGATTAGAGCGTCGTGAATTAAATATATATACTCAGTGCTCTCCAATGCTTCAGGAAATGACAAAGCTCGTCTCCTGGCAGTAAAAGCACAACACTCATGAGATTTCCTGTTAGCTGTTCCCAATTCCTCCCTGGGCACTCGACTAGACCCACAGGCCATTCGGATTGGTGTTGCTCTTCGCCTAGCCGCCCCCATCCTCACCGAACATAGGTGTATTTGCTGCAGGGCGACAACTGATCACTTCGGACTTCATGGTCTCGTGTGTCACACAGCAGAAGGGAAGTATGCCAGACATGAGGAGGTCAATGACCTCATAAAGAGAAGCCTTGCCACAGCCCGTTGCCCCGCTCAACGGGAACCCCAAGTACAGAGGTCTGATGGAAGTCAAAAGCGTCCTGATGGAGCCACTATGCTACCCTGGAAGGATGGAAAGCAGATTGCCTGGGACTACACCTGTGCTGCCACATTGGCAGACACCTACTTGCCATACTCCGTAGTGGAAGGGGGTGGAGCTGCCAGCCACAGAGAGACCCAGAAGATCCGAAAATATGAAGACCTTGCCCCTTCCCATAACTTCATTCCAATAGGGTCGGAGACCCTTGGAGCATGGGGCAAGTGTGCTCTAAAGTTCTTCAAAGAGCTGGGTGAAAAGCTCATCATAGAAACCAAGGACCACAGGGCGACCAGCTTTCTCTTTCAGAGACTCAGTGTTGCGATCCAGAGAGGAAATGCCTGCAGCATTCTGGGCACGCGGCCCACCGCAGGGGAGCTGGACGAAGTATTCGAGATGTAGCTCTGAGTTACCTATGTTGTTTTACTTTCTGTTGTATTTTTGTGAATGTTTGGCCAATGTATTTTGTCTTTAAATAAAACATACTTGAAATATAGGGTGGTAGGAGAAAATTCTCAAACAGCTTCAGGAAGAACCTTGAGTTTTCCATGAAGCAAGTTTATTCTTTTCTCTGAGGATGAGGGTCCCTAGGGCAGTTCTAGAGGTGGTACTTTCCTATAATATATATATATATATATATATATAATATATATATATATATATATATAATATATATATATATATATTATATAAATTTTGCTGAGAATAAGAAAAAAATTTGGAGTGAGATAAAGAAGTTAAAGTCTAGGGAACGAATGGATTTGTCAGTTATAAACAGAGTAGGGGATTAGTAGATCGGGAGCTGGAGGTATTGGGTAGATGGCGGAAATATTTTGAGGAGCTTTTAAATGTCGATGAAGAAAGGGAGGCAGTAATTTCATGCACTCGCCAGGGAGGTATACCATCTTTTAGGAGTGAAGAAGAACAGGATGTTAGTGTGGGGGAGGTGCGTGAGGAATTACGTAGAATGAAAGGGGTTTAAATAGCTGGAGCTGATGGAATCATGACAGAAATGTTAAAGACAGGGTAAGACATAGTAATTGAGTGGTTGGTATTTTTGTTTAATAAATGTATGAAAGAGGGGAAGTACCTAGGGATTAGCAGAGAGCTTGTATAATTCCTTATTTAAAGGGAAGGGGACAAAAGAGATTGTAAACATTATAAAAGAATAAGTTTAACAGAGTAACCAGGTAAAGCGGATGGTAGGGTTATTATTGAAATAATTTAAGGTAAGACAGATAGGATTGCAGATGAGCAAGGCAGCTTTAGAATGGGTATGGGTTGAGTAAATCAGATGTTTACATAGAAGCATATATGTGAATATTATTTAGATAAAGGTAGGGACTTTTTCATTGCATTTATGGATTTAGAAAAGGCATAGGATAGGGTGGCTAGGGGGGGGCAGTGTGGCAGATGTTGCAAATGAATAGAATAGGAGGCAGGTTATTGAAAGTAGTGAAGAGTTTCTATGAAGATAGTGAGGCTCAGGTTAGATTATGTAGGAGAGAGGGAGATTATTTCCCAGTAAAAGTAGGCCTTAGACAGGGATATGTGACACCACCATGGTTGTTCAATATATTTATAGATGAAGTTGTAAGAGAAATGAATGCAGAGTTGTGGGGTTAAAAGATAAAGAACCTAACACAAAGTGAGAGTTATCACAATTGCTCTTTGCTGATGACACTGTGCTTTTGGGAGATTCTGAAGAGAAGTTGCAGAGGTTGGTGGATGAGTTTAGTAGGCATGTAAATGAAGGAAATTAGAAGTAATTATAGGAAAGAGTAAGGTGATGAGGATAAAAATAATTAGTTAACGAAAGATTTGATATCAGATTGGGGGAGAGAGTATGATGGAGGTGAATGTGTTCAGATATTTGGAGTGGACATGTCAGCAGATGGGTCTATGAAAGATGAGGTAAACCATAGAATCGACGATGGAAAAAAGGTGAGTGGAGCACTGAGGAGTCTGTGGAGACAAAGAACTTTATCCATGGAAGCAAAGAAGGGAATGTGAGTATACTTATACCAATGCTCTTATATGGGTGTGAAGCATGGGTGGTGAATGTTGCAATAAGGGAAGGCTGGAGGCAGTGGAGATGTCATGAGCGAGGGCAATGTGTGGTGTAAATATAAAGCAGAGAGCCCACAGTTATGAGATTAGGAGGAGGTGCGAGATTACCAAAATTAACATCCAGAGGGCTGCAGAGGGGTTATTGAGGTGGTTTGGACATGCTGAGAGGATGGAACGTAATAAAATGACTTCGAGAGTGTATAAGTCTGTATTGGAGAGAAGGCGGGTAGGGTCTGCCTAGGAAAGGTTGGAGGAGAGAATAAAGGAGGTTTTGTGTGTGAGGGGCTTGGACTTCCTTCAAGCATGCATGAGCGTGTTAGGAGTGAATGGAGACAAATAGTTTTGAAGGGATTCAAGGAAACCGGCCGGAAGGACTTGAGTCCTGGAGACGGAAGTACAGCTCCTGCACTCTGAAGGTGTTAATGTTATATATATATATATATATAATATATAACATATATATATATATATATTATATATATATATAATATATATATAATATATATATATATATATATATATATATATATATACCTCTATGGCTGGAATGGGGACCTTTATCCTCAGAGAAGACAATAAACGTACCTTAGGGAAAACTCAATGTTCTCCCCGAGCTGTTTGAATATTTTTTCTCTCCTACCACCCCCTATATTTGATATTCTATGTGAACATTTATTAATAAACAGAATACATTTACAGAAAAACATAAACATGAATACAGTGGCACAATGTATCAAAGATCATGAATTTCCTCCAGCTCCTCCGAGGCAGGACGCGAGCCAAGTATGTAGCAAGCATTTTCCCTCTGGATGGCTACGCTGAGGCGCTGAATCATGAAAGTGGCTGCTCTTGGGTCCCTGGTGGTGTCGATGAGTCTGGAACCCAATTCTTTAAGGAAATGTGTGGTATTTTTTCCCCATGATCCCAAGGTCTCTGATCCCACTGGGACAAATTGATACTGTTGGCTTATGTCCCTGTACTTGCTGATCTTGTACTCCTCCCTGTGGTCAGCAGCTCCTCCCTGTGGCCCCACACTGTGACGGATATAGGTGTCAGCCAGTGTGGACACACAGGTATAGTCCCATGCTAAGAGCTTGCCATTCTTCCAAGGATAGATGGTGATCCCGTCGGGTCGGTTTGCTGGGTTGTGGGTATTGTTGGCTGCTAGTGATCGGGGCTCCCTCTCGGCTGGGCATCCAGCTGTAGCAAGGGTTCTCTTAATGATGTCGTTGACCTCATTGTGTCTTGCATGCCAGCCCTTGGTTTTGGAACAGTTAAGACCATGTAGACCATATTGGTCTGCTTGTGCTTCGCCACAAATACACGTATATTCTGTGTGAATTGGGGCAGCAAGGCGCAGAGCCACTGCAATACGGAGGGTCTTAGGGTCGAGTCGCGTTCCCATTGCCTATATGAGAACTGTTTGGAGGAAGTCTCCGGAATGATGTGCGCTCACAGCCTGGAGACGGGCATTTTCCCTATCTGATGCTGCAGCCCTGAGCATGTTGGCAAGCACCTTTCCAGCGATCGGGCCATCCCAGCTTAACTGTGAGCCAGTGCTGCACTAGGGTTTGGTGCTGGAGCAGCAAGAGTCTCCCATTCAGTGATGGCACTGGCATAGCTAGGGTATTCTATTCCTACTGAGTCACTGAGGGTATCAGGAAGAATTTGTCTTATCAACTCGTTTGATGCTATGGAAAAGGATAGGAAAGCTGGTAGAGCAATCTGGGAGGATCTGCGTACTCCTAGCCCTCCAAGCCTGGCCGGAAGTGAGGCTTGGAACCACTGTCCATCGTCAAGGGATAGGTTCAATACACTCTCTAGCATGGTCTTAAGGAGAGAGTCATATTCCTTGAGTTTTGGACTGCTGAAGGCTGGGGAGCATCTCAGAAAGTAGGTAAGTTTTGGAATTGACAGGCACCTGGTGAGTAGGTAGAAGGCATCATGTGTGTCAATGTCTTTCATCCTGCTTTCCATCGTCCGGAAATCTGAGACTTTTTTTCTAGGATCAGATCGATGGCATTGGACCCAAGAGGAGCACCAAGGAGAGTGCTATTGTCTGGATCAATGGCTCGTGCTCCTGGTAAAGCGGCGCTAATATTCTGGATCATCTGTTGATTGGTAGAAACTACTTCACATTTGGTGGGGTTTAAAGAAAGGCCCAGGCTCTCTCCCATGTCTTTAATTTTACTGATATCCTCTAGGAGAGATTCTGTTGTGCCAGCTAGGGTACCATCATCCAGGAACCAGATACTGAGCTCGCTGGAGAGTGCTCTATATATATATATATATAAATATATATATATATATATATATATATATATATATATATATATATATATATATATATATATATATATAATGAAAGATAGCTCTAGGCTTTGTTTTTGTTGTAATCAACACATCATCAGGAGTTTGCAATGTTTCGGAAATGTAGGAAATCCCAGAAGATTAGTTCAAGGGAACAATTTCTAGCTCGAATGAGGTGCCAGGCAGACCAATGAGTGCCAAGCGCCAGAAAGATGACGGCAGAATATCTATCTGGACTCTACCTGGAGGGCATTCTGGGGATTATCGTCCCCCGCGGCCCGGTCCACGACCAGGCCTCCCTGTGGATCAGGGCCTGATCAACTGTTACTATTGGCTGCATGTAGTCCAACACACGAACCACAGTCTGGCTGATCCGTCGCCGGCTTTAAGTAACTGTCGAGTTCCCTCTTGAAGGCAGCCAGGGGCTGCCTAATGCCTGGTGAGAGGCTGTTAAATAGTTTGGGCTCCGGACAATTATTGTGTTTTCTCTTATTTATTTATTTATTTATTTATTTTTATTTATTTCCAATTTGTGCACACATACAGAGGTACAAAAAAAATACAGATAAGAGCAGTATGCCAAAGCCACTTATATTATGCATAGCATTACGGGCTGGCTTAAAATTAACTTAAGATTAACTAAGCAATGATTATTATTATTATTATAATCAAAAAGAAGCGCTAAGCCACAAGGACTATACAGCGCTGCTACTAAGCAATGATGAAATCAGTGATAAAACATTAATGTAAACAGATAACTATAAAGCACAAGTGAGTATTACAAAGACAGGTCATATGGTTGCATTCAGTTAGGTAGTGATTCTGTTTGGTAGTGTATTTAAAAAATAATAAAGTTAGATTGGGTTTTAGGTTTAACATTTATGTGATATAATTGTGAGAAACATTTAAGATATACAATTTATAATGTTCAGTTATTCAGTATTTATTTGGTTTTGGGTGAGTAAGTAATCTTTGAGAAGAGACTTGAATTTATAAACAGGTTGTGTTTCTTTTATATTTACAGGTAATGAATTCCAGATTTTAGTGTCCTAATGACGGGGCGTCATTAGGACACTTTTCATTGGGGGTATTTTCCAACGCCTGCCCAGTCTTTTGCTTTCATAGGGAGTGATTTCTAAGTGCAGATTAAGGACCATTCCTTCTAGGATTTTCCAGGTGAAGATTATGTTATATATCTCTCGCCTCTGTTCCGGTGAGTACATGCCAAGTGCTTCCAAGCATTTCCAGTAGTTAGTGTCTGACGGAGCTTAGATGTGCAGCGAAGGTTTTCTGTACATTCTCTAGATCTGCAATTCCACCTTCTTTGAATGGAGATGTTAATCTACAGCAATATTCCAGCCTAGAGAGAACAAGTGATTTAAAAAGGATCACATAGGCTTGACACCCCTTTTTTGGGGGGGGGAAATGACCACCCATCATTTCTTCGCAGAGTGATAGTGACACTTTTTGTGACCTTGAAAGTGGGGGCTCATACATTACCACTCCCAGTTTCTCACATTTTTTTTTCCGCTCTTTTGCATGATAAGTTTTTGAGTACCTCAGTTCTAATTATCTCCCCTTTTTCCATAACGGATATTAAATTTGTTCGTTGGAAAATTTGGGTTTAATTTTTTGGGGGGAACATGCCTCAAGGGGCGGACATCCATCAGATCCTAGTATCGTCTGAAAAGGAAGAATGGTGTAGGATTACATCTCTATTCCATATGAGAGGAAAAACGGATGGGAACGAGTACTGGGGGCCTCGTGGAACAGAGCTTTCCCTAGGGGTAGCTTCCGTATAACTCGTTTACCTCTGTTCTTTGGTAAAAATTGAAGATCCATCTGCCCACTTTGCTATTACCTTTAGCAGCTTTTTTGTTTTTAAAACCCCATAAACGCATTTCAAGGTTTTTGAAAATTCTGCATATATTACACTGCATTCTTTTTGTCTTCCATACATCCAAGACCATGCCTATGATCCAGTGTTCAAACGCAGGAGTATTCGGGTCTGAACCCTGTTGCCCTACTTCTTATATTTTTAAAAGATTTTTTATGATGCTGCCCCCTTTATGGATTTCTATACCTTTGCTTTTAGTGACTGGCATTTCACCTTGTCTATGCTTTTTTCTCCATAGATACTAGGGCCCGTGAAAGAGGCTTCTTGCAGTTTTTTATGAACACAGATTCCAAGTGTCTGGGCCCGGGGCTGATGCAGGGGGCATTTTTCATTAGCTTTCTCAAAGTTTTCTTTCAATTTTCACTAATCCTTTTTGCCCTATTTCCCTTCTGGATCCGTATGAATCCTTTAACACTTCCCTGGTCACGCTTCTTCCATGTGTCAGATTAAGCTTTTTGAGGAGTTCTTGACTCTTCGCGTTTTCGTCAGAGGTCTTTCTCCTTTACTTGCTTTTTTTTTTTAGAGGTTTAAAAGCCTTGGATTCTCATTTGTCAGGAATTGTGATACTTTTCAAACACTGATTTGGACCCATGTTTTTAAGATATCTCCCAACATGTTTTATTCAAACTTGTTCACCTGGTCCCTTTTGTGTTCCTTTAATAAATTGAATTTGTGAAACACCGTCTTATGGGGGTGCTTTTTGTGATGGGACCCTGTGCATCAAGTCCGAACTTTATTAGACTGTGATCGGAGTTTGTCTTTTTTTGTATTAGTTTCTTCCAGGTCCTCAAATGTGTGAAAAAAGGGTTAAATTTGTTTTTCCCGGTTTTGGGCTCTAAAAATTGCTGACTAGGTGTGTTTATTGCAGAGATTCAGCACTAATGTGTTTGGGGGCCGCTGCCTCTAGGTATTGTTTCTTTTAAAACATTTTTTTTTACATTTTTCCCATTTTGATGCCTTAGGTTAAATCCCAAGCAAAAAGACTTTGGGGGTGGACTAAAAGGTTTTTCCAGACGTAATAAATTTTAGTACGTTCCTTGAAGTGGGGGGGGAGTTGCATGGGGGGGGTGCTCAAATACAACCACAATGATGGGGTTTGGGTTTTCTTATCTTCATTTTTAAATTTCAGATCATAAACTGGGGTGTCAGCATCTCGTGAGATAGCGCTCCTGACATCCAGGCCCCCCCCTTTTCCCCTTGTTCCTATTTTTTTCTGTCGCACTAAAAAGGTTGTACCCATTATCCATTTTTTGTTGTCTAAGTGATCTTTTGTGGGGGCCCTCGGGAAAGGCTACAAAATCACTTTTGACCCTCAAAAAGTCCACTGATAAAGGGTTTTTGTTGGGGTCCAAGGTTTAAAAGGCCTTATACTTAAAAATAGAAACAGTCGTATTGTGTTTGGGGGGGGGGGGGGGTAATTTTGTTTTTAAAAATCATAGTTGGGGTTCTGGGGGGCCATGGGGGAGCCACGGCTGTGCCTCCGCCCAACAAGGCTCCAAAGTGGACAATTTTGGTTTTTTCCTCCCATTTTCTTTTTAGTTTCCTGCCACTAAAAAATCATTTGGGGTTGGATTGTCTTTACTCGGGGTTTGTTAATATGACTGTACCCCCGGGGCCCTTTTTTGATATATGTAGGGCAGTTGTGTTTAGCAGTTTTGAAGGACTGAAGTGGGCCATTCCTATAGACAGGAGTCCACGACTTTTTTTGGGGATGCTCAAATTGCTAGCTTAGATGACACGACCCACAAACACTGATAATGAGAAATGACCTGCGAACATAGCATTTTTAACATAATTTTAAAATAAAAATGGCCCGTTTCCAAAACGATATTAAAGAATTTTAATTTTCTGAACACAGATATATATGCAATTGTCTTAGGAAAACTCCGTAAAATTAAGAAAAGCGTCTCCCGACTCCAAAAATGAAAGGGAACACTATACTGCATCCAGGGGGAGATATCTGTAGTTTAACTATCCCCCCCATTTTGAGAGGACTTTGGGCCAACACAAAAAAGCGGAAAAAACCCAAATTTCCTCGGGGAACTATGGCATTTTAAGACAATAAAAACCATTCATGTGAGAAATTTTCTCCGGGAGGGGGTTAGCCCCCTTCACCCCCTTTTACCCCTTCAGCCCTGGGGGCCCCAGCCCCTCAAAGGGGGACCATCTTGTTTACTCCTACACAAGTAAGAAAGAAAGGAAGGGCGGTCAGCGACCGCCGTTCCATATCATACTTCTCGGGATAAATTTATTTGCGAGCAGTAAAAAAGATCTTGACCCTTTCTGGGAGGGCGGGGCCCCCTGGGGTTTAAGGGCTAAAGGGGGCTGATACCCCTCCTGGAAAAAAAATTTTTAAAATTCGTATAGAAATCTAGTTTCGGGTTTGCACATTTCCCTAAATTTAAAAACGAATCGATTTTGAATAATCAAACTATTATTCATGAAAAAATTTTAAATATGTCTTATAATTGTGAATTAGAATATTTTTTTGCACCCATGGAAGAAAGGGAAAAAAAGGACTCTGATTTCTTAACAATTTGCAAATTTTAAAAACTCGGGTTGTTTGAAATTCATCACATTTGATTTCTGAACTGTTCCTGTCGAATATGAGGTTGTGTTAACCTAAAATCTACAGGTTTGCCTCTGTCCCAGTAAGATAAAAATTACGCCTTTCACCCATTCCCAAAACACTCCCACATTATTTTGTCACTAGTATTTTTTAGGAGAAAACCCCAGCGGGGGAATTCATAGAGGGATGCATCTCAACATTAAAAAAATACATACTCTGTAACGCTGCTGTTTTTAATTTCAGAAGCAAGCAAGCGGGGCCCCGGGTTTACTCTGTACTTTGATCTTCTACCTTATTTTTGGGGCCCGACAGTCCCTGGCTACCACCCTTTGTCTCGCAGAATAATTGAACTACAGTCCAATTATGGTGAAAGTGAATGTGTGTGTGTTGTGTTTTGGGTGTACTCACCATTTGTACCACCTATTTGGGGGTTCGGGGTCGAGTCTCAGCTCCTGGCCCCGCCTTCTCCCCGGGTTGCTAGGGCCCTCTCTCCCCCCCGCTCCAGACTTATCAACCTCGTCTTAAAAACTTTTAGGGTTCCTGCCTCCACTACGTTTTTTTCTGGGCTATTCCACTGCCTTACAACTCATGATGAAAAAAAATTTCCCTTTAATTCTCCTGACTCATTTGTGTCTTAAACTTCCAATTGGGCCTCTTTTCTGTGCCCCCCCCCTGAACATCCTGTTTTTTGTCCCCTTGTCTATTCCACGCGTATTTTATATTCGTTACAGTCCCCCCGACCTCCTTCCCCAGTTCGCATGTTGTGTGTGTGTTGTGCCTCTGTTTAAAATATGCACTTCATTTTTTCATTTTTATTTCCCTATTTTATTTAAAGTTTTTATTGTCATAATTATTCTCAATTTTTCACTCGTACAGAAATATTGCCATTTTAAAATTGGTAAAATCAACAAGTTGACGATTAAGCCTTATGAACATTTTGGCATCTTTATTGTTGAAACCTTTCGGGTTTTCAGAAGGTTCTTCAGTCAAATACAAAAGGGAGCAATTTAATAGTGAAGTAAATGATGTAATCAGATCTCAAAACCCTTGGGGAAAAAGATATTCAAGGGAAGTAATAATAATAAGTTTATTCAGGTATACACAAATACAATCTAAATTACAACATAGCCATATGTGAGAGAACCCAGGATAACCCAAAAAAGTCGAGTGATTATTTTCCCTTGGGGTCCCTTTTACCTTATTTATAAAATAAAGGTTATAATAGTTTCTTATTTTTCTCAATGAAATAACATCTTATTATCATACTAAAAAGCTATCTATACACCAACGTCATTAAAACACACAATACGAGGGGCATTACTAGGAAACGTAAAATTTACACGTAAATTTTTGCTAAAAAATAGAAAAAACATTCCCCTCCCTTTTTGTAGCTACATTCATCAACACCTTTTGGCACCTTTTTGAAATGGTCATGCTAAACGGGTTTGACCTTGCGGTATCTGTTCCATTCCTTTATTGCTGTACAATAAAAGGGTTTTACGCCTGGGCCCCTGATTGTGGGTAACAAAGTTGTGCTTCTCCCCCCCATACTATATTTCTTTGGTCCCAAACCCTTTACAAAATTTACAGCAAGATATTCTGACACTGTTTGTGAGCAAAATTTTTTAAACATTTATTTTTGCTTCGTTGTTTTTCTCTGTCTTCAAAATTCAGCATATCCAACTGCTGTAATTCATCCCGGCCAAAATGTTCTCTTGGGCCAGCCCCAGGATGAATCTTTCGATTTTGTTTGGGGGATTTGCAGTCTATCTTTCAGTTTTTTTTTTCAAGGCAGAGTACCCAAAAAAGCAAGCGTAATCCCCTATGGCATTGTAAAAAGGGTAGACATAGGGGCCGCGAGCCCAGTGGGAACACTGTCTTGTCTATAATAACTTCAGTCTGGCATCGCTTTTTTTAACATGTTTCCCCATCAATTCTCCTACATGCATGGGGCAAAGGGGGTTCCCAGATATTTTACGATGAAAACCCAAAAAGATGGACTCCCCATTACACAAAAATTAAAATTTTTTACCCTCTAGTTTGTTTCGTTCCCCGGTGGCTTCAGTTTTCCCTAGGTAAAATTTTGTTGTCTACTAACCATTTTTCTGCAGACTCCAGGTTCCAGTGTTAAACATTAGCAATATTTGTGGGGCTTTACCAGTCACTAACAGGCACTGTCATTCATACATAGGAGTTTGCACTTGAACTGTACAACATTGCATAACATAAGAATTAAAAAGGACCCCCGAATACTCCCTTTGGGGAACTCCACTTTTATCGGGGAGGGTTTGATTTTCCCTTTTGTTTATTTTTACTATTTTTTCTCCGTTCTAAGGTAGGATTATACCAGTCACAGAACCTATACCGAAACTTTAAATTTTTTACATAATAGATATTTTGTTGACATATCGAGGCCTTTTTCAGTCTAAGGGTTACCAACCTATAGGGCCCTTTTTCATTTCAGTTCTCGGTAACCTAATTAATAAGGGGGGTATCTTTTTTGGTTTCAAAGCCCCATTGATACTTGGAAAGCTGTTTCATTAAGGACTTAACTACTTTAATTCCCGCCCTCCGAATTTTAGATATTTTACTGATATACTAACAGGCTATATTGCCACATCAGCCCATTATTTTTCTTGAAGATAGGGGTAACCTGGGCCCCCTTTAACCCCCCGGTGGTATTAGGGTTATTGAAGATTTATTTTTGTGAGCAATAGGGATTGACAGTTCAGAACACCTCTTTTAGGGAAATTTGACTGGATTTATCAGGGCCTGTTCTTCGTTTGGGGTTTAAAACCCGCTTATTTTTTTTTGAATAAAAATCATGAATACACTTTCTATTGCAAATGTTGGGTTACCCCTTTTTGGTATAGTATGATTGAACATTTAAGTCGGTTAAAGGATTTGATGCAGCTGGATTTACTTACATGTTATGCAACGATGTGGTTTGGAATTTTAAAGCAATTTGCCACCTTTAAATTTTTGGGCATCCTCTTATCGATATGGTACTTGTTAACCCATCTATGGCTTTTGGGTATACCCCAACTGTTTTTTTTTTGCCCGAGCTTTTTTGGGGGAGCTTAACTCCCCAATTTTTTGAGCAATAGTCTTTTCCCTTTTCTCCTTTTTTAAGTTTCTGTACTTGTTCCTCACCCTTTTGGGAAATTTATTTTTGTGCTGCAATATCCTGTCTTTTGCTTAAGTCTTTTAGCAGCTGGTCTCTGAATTTTCATATATCTAATATCTCAGTAGTCATCCGGGTTCATTTTTCGTTTTTAAACCTAAAACCCCTTTAAATGGTGAATTTTTATAAAATGGGAGTGAACTTGTTTTGAATTTTTTCCCCCAGGGAGTTTTACGTCCGTGAAAAATTTTTATCTCTGTCCATCACAATTTTGTAGCCTTTTTTCCAGGGTTTTTTACGTGTTTCTATTGACCTCATTTTTATTTTCCTGTGTAGGCCCCATCCATCCCTATGATTTTCCCGGTGAGTAAATGATGAAAGATCACAAAAAAATGGTAATGAGCCTGATGACTAAGTTTCACGCGGTTACAAATACGTGGGCAATTAGGTCTGAGAACTGTTGATCCGGGGTTGGTTATTAAATTTGTTGGGGTAGCTATTTAATCCAAATTTGCTTATCCTTTTCAACACGTTTTTTTGTGCTGAAAACAGATATTGAAGTCGCCCAGTATTATTGTCTGCAATTGTTTCAACTCCAACAAGACTCGGAAAATCTTCAAAAATGGTCCGGGAGGAGGGCGGGGAATGTTCCTACTAAGATGGGGTTTGGGCTTGGGGAACAGCATTCAAACCCTAAATCTCCAGTTTTTGTTATTTAAATAGGGCTTGGTTGTAAGCAAAACATTTCTAAATTTGGCACATACTCCCCCACCCTTTTTGTTCCATCAAGCTTTTATATTGTACCTTCTATTTTGACCTCGTCGCAGTCCCCGTATCATCCAACCAAGATTCGAGATGGTTTAACTGCCGCCCAATTTTTTACTAAATCCTAATCTCTGCCAATTTAGGGAAAAAGTGATCTTCTGATGAATAAAGTGAAAACCTTTTTATAAAAAACTAAAAATCAATATATGCAATGGGTCATTTTTATTAAAATTAGTAAATCAATGTCATCACTGCAAAGGGAACTGTGCCAAATCATTTGTTACACCAAAAGAATTTGGCACCGTTGCTAAATTGTACATAATCCATCATGCCCCCCCAACCCCTTACACATTTTTTCATAAAAGGGCCTTTTTTGTTTTTTAGCGTACGTACAGTTATGCATCTTTTTGTTAGTGTTGAGATAATAAGGCTGTATTTTTCTCACATTGACCTGTATGCATTACATATGGGTTAAGGTTTTCATCCCACTACTAGACCGTCATTACGCCGTCATTTATCTTTTGTTTTTCCTCTGCCAAAGTTTGAGGGGCCGGATTAATTTGGATATCCCACTTAAGAGCGCTAAAGAAAAACTGTTGCCCTGTTTTTGTTTTGGGTTGCGTGTGCCATACCTTTTCGGGGATAGTGAGTTTACTTTTCTGGTAGGGTGGAACTTTTTGGGGGTTTTACTGTCCAGGGCGCTGTTACTCCATTCACCTTTTCCAGCCCCCCTGACTGATTTCTTTCTTCATGGAATTGAAGAAGTAAGATAAATATAATTATGGCAGCCTGTACCCCCCTAATGCCTGCCATTTTCACTCTTCGCTCTTTTACTCATATACAATAATATTTATTTCTCTTTTCCAGTCCCTAGTACACTTAGTATCTGCTGTAGCAATCACACTGAATTACTAGTAAAATTTCCTCTTCAAAACCCTCTTCACTGCTCACTTTCCCTTAACTTCACAAACCCCTTATAGTTCACCCCTTATTACACACTCCCCTACCCACCTCACTTCACAGTCTGTCTTCACCAATTAACTTCTAACTCCTTTCCATTCTGGTAGACCAGAAAGGTGGTCAGTCCCTCAACCTGGAGAAGAGTTCAGTTCCATTTATCTACTAAATTTGCTGACTTTGTATATGACTGGAGAAGCGTACTGTTTAGGCATTAAAAAAAAGATTCCCAGCTGTTGTATACGTGTTTCAATCATCACAAATATCGTTCTTTATTGTATTCTATATTGTTATATTCTATTCCATGGTTAGGTTTGATGTTCTTACACTTCACTTTCTGTGCTAGCACATACTGGACGTTCTCGCTATCTGTCCCACTCATTTACACACTTCTCCACTCAGTTGCCAATTCTGGCATATGTTGGGTAATATGTCAAAGCCTTAGTGCACCTTACCTTGTAGCAGTCTCTGCTCAGCGTCTGCAGTGGTAGTATCTCGACTGACCCATTTTGTGGTATAGGTTGTTTTGTTGGTTAGTCGAGACTTAAGTCTTCCCTACTGTGATATTATGATCACAGAGATTTGTTTAGAATTATATTTGCTTTACATAATTATTATGCTCTCGTGATTTACGTCACTTAATATGATTCAGGACGAGTGTCTAATTCTAGATTTAATTACCTCGGCTAAGTTCTGCACACTATTTAGTCAGGGTTTCCATGTCGCTGATCTCACTTTCAGTAATATGTTTTCTATTTACCTTCGAATTACAAGCTCTTTTCCATTGTTGACTTTTGTCTCTCTTCCGTGCCTTACTGCTGCTGCTGTGATGCTTACGACTGTTTCATACTGCTTCATGCTGGACGCCAATCTGGGCTCCACACTATCAAAACAAACAGTATTTTTAAGCCTCCAACATGACTCACGAAATCGTAATGAAACGATTGCAAACAAACCATACCACGCCCGTGGTATGGTTTGTTTGCAATCGTGTCATTACGATTTCGTGAGTCATGTTGACGGCTTTGACGAGACTCGAGCTAGAGTTCGTCACGGCCACGCTAGCTGGAGATACGTCAGTAAAAACTTGCATTTGTGGTCATAGTGGTGCCTATGCTAACCTTCCTATGGTGTATAAATATACCTAGTTGGATGAATTTTATTGTGTCTAACTGGTCCAGTGGCTAACGCGTCGGTCTGGAGTTTTATGACTCTGATCGCGGGTTCTAACCCCAACAGTGGTATGTTTTTTTGTTGTTGTTTTTAAGCCTGTATTATGTTAGACGTTAGCCTATTTATAGTCTTGTTATGTTTGTCACTTGTCACAATATATTTCACGACTTTCACACACACTTTATTCACATATGTCTTACTTATGATAGTACTCGTAAGTACTTCTATGTACAGCAACATAAATAATAGTGCAGTTTAAAGTTAGGATATATTTTGCACAGACATAATCTTATACACTAATATTATTGAAGTTCGTGTTATTCAATAATATGTGTAGGCAGCCATCACTCCAATACTTTAATTCATTGTAAAATAATGAACTTCAGATATTAATATTATCTAGTTAGTTTCTATTCTCCTTGATGTAACCTTAATAGAAAAGCCTGCTTAAAAGCACGTTCACAAGGTAGCTTATCCTGTTCCAAGGTGTTGAAGGACGATAGTAACTTGCAAAGCTGCCACAAGTCAGACATAGGCCTGGTGACAGAAGCTGGCACAAGTCAGACATAGGCCTGGTGACAGAAGCTGTCACTAGTCAGACACAGGCCTGGTGACAGAAGCTGTCACAAGTCAGACACAGGCCTGGTGACGTAAGGGTACCAGTAGGTTGACCTTCTAATATTCTTTGATAAATAATTTGTTAAGTATTATCATTCCTTTAATAATGGAAACCTGTCAGAGAACTTTTGATCCAAGGTGTTGTGAGACTCTAAGTCTGACCCATTAAAGCTGACTATTTTCAAGCATATCAACTAATCCCTCGAGCTGGAGCTGGAGGTCGGTTTAGTACGTCATTCATGGTAGTTGTATATTTCAGATTCTCTTGATCCAAAGAAATGGAGATATTGTTAATGAGCTACAACTCTAAAACTATTCACAACAATAATAAAGTTATTTATGGAATTTTAGTAAGATTTTTTTTTTAAATATGCGAAATAATATTCTGTATAGTAATATAGCTGCAGGAATATTGTGGAAAATTGCATTTATCTGTATGTATAATTATGTACATAACAATAAATGAGCATAGATAATTATTATTTATCAGTTAGACAAGTAGGAATTTGGGACACCTAGGTCGCAAAAATGTCCCCCTTCGATACCTACCACTGTCATATCCACAAGTTGCTCTGGACCTATTAATTCAATGAATTATACATCGCCAGGAATTTGGTAAATATATAAATTTGTGGACTGCATATTAAAATTAAAAAATGATTACATATAAACACATTTACATAACAGAAAAAAAATATATCTTAATATCACTCGCCAATTTGACTGGATATTAAGTTGTATCATACTCAGAAAAACCTCACTAACTAAATTTATGAAAACACTGGCCAGAATTACACACAAATCTAGAGAGCTTATATGAGGTTCCTGGAGCTGTCTTGTCCAGTCGTCTGATATCTCAAGTTATGCACGAATGCATGTCCAACAATTTCGCCTCCTATTTGAGAGGTGTCAGCCCAATTTCAACCTCTAGAGCACGAAAATTCCTTCCCATCACACCAACGTTGTACACAATTCAAAACCCAAGACGGCGAGTCCCGTCTGCGCAGACGCAGGCTTTCCGTTTTCTATGACATAAATATTATTAAATACAGTATGGCCATCTATTTACATACAAATACTGAATTTCTGGAAAATATATACAATATTTTCCACAAATATAGACACTTACGATCACACAGTGTAAATTCCTATTTCGTAATGTTTACACAGGTAAAACACCTAAATGATATCCTGACTCTCAGAAAGTTGAGAATTTTTAAAGTTAAGGCAGGTTGGCAGGTAGCTCAGCACTCGGCTCTAACATATTTGTAAAATATTAATATACGTTACTACCTATGTATGCATATTGTATATAAACATTTAAATGTAATAAAATGTTGCTACACAACACAGAGCATAATTACCTGAAATTAACAGAAGATAAATAGGAGAATACTGCAGCAGGCCTACTGGCCTATGCTTGGCAGGTCCTTGTCGAGCCCAAACTAAAAAATATTTGCCAGCCCATTATCAGTGTCACACAGTGATACTTCCCATCGACTCAAGTGCAATTACCACTAAAATTCAACCCCTCAGGATACAGTACATTTATAATCCACGTCTGAGGAGGGTGTCATTACTCAACAATACGAAGTGTCTGTTAATAATGACACATATGATGTAGCAAGAGCTGCTGTCAGTTACTCCTCCTCGCCTCACTGATATGTACACTCAGTCAAAAGCTGACGGTGTAACTTGCGCTGCTAGGAACATCTGCTTAAAATTAAATTGTTGATCATGGGGAAGCAAGAGAGGCTATCAGGCCCTCTGGAGGGCTGAGTGCCTTAGGGGGCTGAAGGGGCTGAAACACCTCCCTTCTTCCTGGAGAAAATTTTTCGAGTCATATTCCTATGTATACTAACCCTGAGTATAGTTTTCCTAGAATTCATCTAGAATTCGCAAGGAACGTCTGGACTAGGCTTCAACCTTCAGAAAGATCCATTCAGTTTCCTACTTTTCCTTGGCAGTCTGGTGTTTACACAGATGAATACTTTGGTAGTTTGGAACGCCTTAAAATATTACATTTTGAACACAGTGAGGTACAGTGTGTGTTTTAAAACTACGTTTTTAGAAACAAGCTTTATTAACACTACAACGAGTTTTTAACACTCAAAAAAAAAAAAAAGCCTCGTTGATTCTCAAATTCATCGAAAGTTTATTTAGATACATATTTTGATGTATTTGTAAATAAAACCCGAACTTTGAGCTGGCCAGCTCAAAGCTTTATTGCAGTCAGCATCGACAAAGAGCAAAGCTGTGCAGCAATCTTACCACTTGACGATTGAGACACTTATGCAACATATGGGAATCTTTACTGAGGAAACGTTTCGCCACACAGTGGCTTCATCAGTCCAATACATATCATCTGTATTGGGATTCATCAGTCCAATACAAAGGAAGTCACTGTGTGGCGAAACGTTTCCTCAATAAAGATTCCCATATGTTGCATAAGTGTCTCAATCTTCAATTTGTCGGTTTTTAAACCATTTATCACAATCTTACCACTTAATCAGTGTATAAATTATGATACTTGATAAAATTGTTATTGAAGGTTTTAATTAATCACCAGTGAGTTATCAACGTACATATGATAGTAAGCAATAAATGCCATGAAAAACCTGTGAAGTTTGTCGTGGCATGCATATAGCTCCAGGACGTTTGTGTAGTTCGCGTAGATCTACGAATACGCAATCTGTTGATTAGCTATTTCAGTTAATGCTCCATGAAGATTTCTATAACTGGTAGGTAAGACACAGGCAACAGTTAGGCAACTTTATTCCGAACCGTTTCGCCTACACAGTAGGCTTTTTCAGTCGGTATTGTATACCATTTTGATGTTCATTTCTATAACTGCATGACTTCAGACACAGGAATATCTTACTGATCATACAAGATCAGATATTCTAGGAAAAGTAGTTCTTGCTGATATCCATAAAATATTTCACCAAATTGAACGTGGTAAAACTCGTGCACTAAAGGAGGTACAATTCAAGTCTGATAAGTAAGTTATTATTCATGTATAGGTACACATAAATACAGTTAAATAAGTTATCATACTTATCATACAAAAAAAAGCAAAAGCAAAAGCACATGTGTAGATTACCCAGGATAAGCCGAAAATAAAGTTAAAGTGATTTAATTCCGTTGGGATCCTTGTGATAAGTATTATTTATATTTAAAAATAGAAAACAGGTAAGTATTTTAACTATGTGAAAAGTAGTTATAATGAAAAGAGATATACCAGGTGTAAGGTAGAATCAGTTATTTACATTGACATTAAAGACAGAATCAGGTCATTGTACATGTACCTGCCTAAGATCTTGGGAGTTAGCGTGGGCTGTTACCAAGCACCATGGCTTGTTGTGTTTTAGAATCTCAGGTTCAAGTGTTGAAGAAGGAGATTCTACTTCTTCAAGAGGAAAATAGGAGGCTGAAGCTTCGCATAGATGAGTTTGGGAGCGAGTGTGAGAAGGATTTAGCTGATAAGGAGGAAATGGTCACCAGCAGTGATGGTGGAAACCGCTTTAAGTGGTAAGTGGTTCACAGTTCAGGAAGAAGGAAGATAAGGAGAGTTCATAGAGAAGATGTGAAGGTAGGAAATCGATTCTCTGTTCTCCAAGACGAGTGTACTTCATTGGTTAGTGAGGTTGAAGGTACCAGTGATTCCCCTGCTAATCAAGGTAAAACTATTTTAATAGTAGGCGATTCTCAGGTAAGATATATGGACCGTGCATTTTGTAACAGAGACAGAAAGGTCAGACAGAGAGTGTGCCTTCGTGGAGCTGGTGTTAGTGACATGGTCAGCAGGTTGGATAATATTATGGCAGGTAATGGGAACAAGCCCATTATCTGTCTTAGTGCTGGGGGTAATGACATTGGGAAGGGCAGGAGAGAGGAGCTGCTGGATAAGTACAGGTCAGCCATAGAAGTAGTCAGGTCTAAGGGAGGGATCCCAGTCATATGTAACATCTTGCCTAGAAAGGGAGTGGGCAATAAATGGATGCCTAGGGCAAATGGTATAAATTGCTGGCTAGACAGGTACTACAAGGAACTTGCAATCTCATTCATTGATAACTGGGACCTATTCTTTGGCAAACGTTATTTGAATGCAAGGGATGGGGTTCATCTCTCTGGGGATTGAGTGGTTGCATTAGCCAATTCGATTGAAAAGGTAATTGATGACTTGTCTTGGAATTTAAACTGATAGATTATGGACGTATGGGTGTTTGTGGGAAACAATCAGGCTGCAGCATTAGGGTTAAAACAGCAGTTATTACTGGGATACCTCAGGGATATGTTTAAAAGACAATATTCAAAATAAAGTTGCTAGTAATGGCAAATCAATTGATCAACAAACGAAGAGAGATAGCAGAGGGCAACGAGTGACTAGCTCCCTTAAGGTTTACTATACAAATAGTAGGGGTCTAAGAAATAAGATAGATGAACTAAGATTACTTGCAAGTGTAGGCAATATAGATATTATTCGTGTAACAGAGACATGGTTCAACCTGAAAGATAGAGAAATGCCTTCTGAATGCAACATACAGGGTTCTAAACTATTCCATACTGATAGGGTCAACAGGAAGGGTGGTGGGGTGGCGATGTAAGTCAGAGAAAATTTAAATTGTTGTCTTAGATATGATATAAAATTAGAAACATCGAACAGACAATCTGTTTGGCTACAGTTTCTCGAGAGACGTGACAAATTAATTTTGGGTATGATTTATTTGCCCCCAAATCTTGATAGGGAGTGCGGTAAGCTGTTATGGGACGAAATTCATAAGGCATCTAGATATGAAACTGTTGTGATAATCGGAGATTTTAACTTTAGACAAATTGATTGGAACAATATGACAGGAAATCTTGAATCTAGTGACTTTCTTGATATGGTTCAGGATCGCTTTTTAGAACAGGTTGTGACAGAACCAGATTTACTAATCAGTAATCTTGAGGTTAATGATGAGCTTGGGGACAGTGATAACAAATCACTTAGTTTCAATATATCATGGAATTACCCAGATAACTGCAATCAAATCTCTTGGCCGACTACATGGGACTGAAAAATTACCTGGCTGATCTAAATTGGGATGTCCTGACTATGGGTCCGGTAGGTGATCTTGGTTGCCAATATGACGTTTTTCAGAGCATAGTTCTAGCTGCCCAGACAACTTTTGTTCCGAGTAGAGAAATTAGATCTAACAGAAATGATCCCAAATGGATGAACAATAGATTAAAACATTTCATTGGTCAAAAGAGAGGCATATATAGGCGTATCAAAAGAGGGGATGGGCAGTTAAGGAATCAATATATTCAATTAAAGAGAGAAATAAAGAAAGGAATAAGAAAAGCAAAAAGGGATTATGAGGCTAAGGTCGCAAGGGATTTAAAGACTAACCCAAAAGGGTTCTTTCAGATTTGCAGAAGTAAGATTAGGGACAAGATTGGCCCACTTAAGAGTAACTCTCGTCAGATCACTGACAGTGATAAGGATATGTGTGAAATTCTCAATACCTACTTCCTCTCAGTTTTCACCCAGGAAAATACTAGCGATATTCCTGAAATAATAGATTATGTAGAACAGGTTGATAATAAACTATGCACGATTGCGGTAACTAGTGACATGGCCCTCAGGCAAATAGAGAAACTAAAACCTAACAAATCCCCAGGTCCTGATGAACTGTTTGCAAGGGTGTTAAAGGAATGTAAAGAGGAACTTAGCATACCTTTGGCTAATCTTTTTAACATATGACTACAAACTGGTGTAGTGCCTGATAAGTGGAAAATGGCAAATGTAATACATATTTACAAGGCAGGTGACAGGCCCTTGGCTTCGAACTATAGACCAATAAGCCTTACCTCCATAGTGGGAAAATTTATGGAATCAATAATTTCCGAAGCAATTCGTAGCCATCTTGATAGGCACAGATTGACTAATGAATCTCAACACTGTTTTACAAAGGGGCGTTCCTGTCATAGGAATTTACTAACTTTTTTCACTAAGGTGTTTGAAGAGGTAGATCATGGTAATGAATATGATATTGTGTATATAGACTTCAGTAAGGCTTTCGATAGAGTTCCACACCAGAGGCTATTGAGGAAACTTAGGGCACACGGAATAGGAGATTTTTTTTCCTGGGTAGAGGCATGGATGACAAATAGACAGCAGAGAGTTTGCATAAATGAGGAGAAATCAGAATGGGGGCACGTCACAAGCGGTGTTCCTCAGGGGTCAGTGTTGGGCCCGTTGTTGTTCACAATTTACATAAATGACATAGATGAGGGAATAAATAGCGACATAAACAAATTTGCTGATGACACCAAAATAGGCCGTCCAATTCTTTTTCTAATGAGGACACTAGAGCACTCCAGGATGTTTTGAATAGACTGATGCAATGGTCGGAGAAGTGGCAGATGCAGTTTAATATTGACAAATGCAAAGTTCTCAATGTTGGACAGGTAAATAACCATGCGACATATAAACTAAATAATGTAGATCTTAATACTACTGATTGCAAAAAGGATTTAGGAGTTCTGGTTAGCAGTAATCTAAAACCAAGACAACAGTGCATTAGTGTTCGCAATAAAGCTAACAGAATTCTTGGCTTCATATCTGGAAGTATAAATAATAGAAGTCCTCAGGTTGTTCTTCAACTCTATATATCCTTGGTTAGGCCTCATTTAGATTATGCTGCTCAGTTCTGATCACCGTATTACAGAATGGATATAAATGCTCTGGAAAACGTGCAGAGGAGAATGACAAAGATGATCCCATGTATCAGAAATTTTCCCTATGAAGATAGACTGAGGGCCCTGAATCTGCACTCTCTCGTAAGGCATAGAATTAGGGGGGATATGATCGAGGTGTATAAATGGAAAACAGGAATAAATAAAGGGGATGTAAACAGCGTGCTGAAAATTTCCAGCCAAGACAGGACTCGCAGCAATGGTTTCAAGTTGGAAAAATTCAGATTCAGGAAGGATATAGGAAAGCACTGATTTGGTAATAGAGTTGTGGATGAGTAGAACAAACTCCTGAGTACAGTTATTCAGGCTAAAACGTTGTGTAGTTTTAAAAATAGGTTAGATAAATACATGAGTGGGTGTGGGTGGGTGTGAGTTGGACCTGGCTAGCTTATGCTGCTGGGTCTTGTGCCGTGCTCCTTCCTTGAGTGGAGTTGACCAGACTGGGTGGGTTATTGGGCTAATCCGGAGGGGGCCATTGGGCTAATCCGGGGAGGTGAAGACATGGACCTGCTCCGCATGGGTCAGTAGGCCTGCTGTAGTGTTCCTTTTTTCTTATGTTCTTATGTTCTTATATACAGACATATTCATTAGGTACATTTTGGCCCTCTTCTTGAACTGGCTCATGCTGTGACAGGCTTTAACATGTGCAGGCAGTCTATTCCACTTATAACTTTATTGCTGCACAATAAAATGCGTTTTAACCCTGACCAGTGACTGTAGGTACTGCAAAGTTATTCTCCCTTCCCCTAGTACTATGATTGCTTTGCTTCCCCGGCCTTAACAAAAGTGGCAACCAGATATTCTGGACTCTGGCTGTGAGCAATTTTATAAACTTAATTTAGCTTTAGTGGTTTTAATCCGTCTTCAATATCCAGTTGTTGTAATTCATCCTGGTCTGCATGTTTTCTTGGACTCAGGTCCAGGATGAATCTCACCATTTTGTTTTGGGTGATTTGTAGCTTTTTTTTTTTTTTTTTTTTTTTGTTAAGGCAGAGTACCATGAAGAGCAAGAGTGGTCTGTAATACATTGTATGAGAGCTAAACGTAGGGTCCTGTGAGCCTCAATTGGTAGACACTGTGTCTATCTGTAGAGGAACTGTAGTCTGACATTCGCTCCCTTTACTACACTGTTCTTTATCAATTCTCCTGACATGTATGGCTCAAAGTGGATTCCCAAATATTTCACTGAATTTACTGAAATAATGGGTTCCCATTATACTGGACTTTAAACTTACTTACCCTTTTCAATTTATGTTTCGTGCCAAAGAGTATGGATTCCGTTTTTCCAAGATGGAATGATAATTTTTTTCTACTAACCATGTGCTAAAGGACGCTAATTCTAGTGATAATACATTAGCAATGTCTTATGGTTCTTTACCTGATACTAACATAGCACTATCATCTGCATACAATAGTGGCTTATATTTGACACTGAATAGGCATGTCTATCACGTAACACAGGGAGAGTCAAAGACCCAGAATACTACCTTGGGGAACCCAACATGTTATCGGTATGGGTTCTGATTCTTTGTAGTTGTCCTGACAATATGATTCCTGTTGTTCAGGTAGGACTTAAATCATTCTACAGAACACATGCCGATAGCTTGTAATTTCTTACATAATATATTGTGGTTGATAGTATCGAAGGTCTTTTGCAAGTCTAGGGTTACCATACCTATGAAATTCCCTAACGACAATTCGGTGCTCAGGTAGTCCATCAAATTAATGAGGAAGGTGTCGGTTGAACAAGATCTCCTAAAACCTGACTGATAACAATGGAGAATGTTTTTGTCACTAAGATACTTCACTACTTGACAGTACACCGCCGTCTCTAGAAGTCTCAACATCACATTGAGTATACTAACAGGCTTATAGGTGCTGACATCAGACCTGCTATATTTCTTGAAGATAGGAGTAACTCTGGCCTCCTTGAATCTCTCCGAAACAGTATTTAAAACGATGGACAAACTTATTATGTTCGCAATGGGTATTGGCATTTCAGAGCCACCATCTTATAGGAACTTAGCCGGGAAGTTATCGGGACCGGTGCTCTTAGTTGGGTTTAATTTACTTAGTTCTTTTCGTACGAAGATACACCTACTAGTTGGCAACAGTTCGGGGTGACGCCCTTATTAGTGTAGTATGTTTTAAACTTATCAGAGTCTGTGTTAAAAATATATGATGCAGCCGGTATTTTACTTACTAGTGTTGATGCGACAGATGTGCAGTAGGAATTAAAACAATTTGCCACTCTACCTGTCTCGTGGCATACCTCGTTATCGAAATTTAGTACTATGTTAGATATAACTCCGGGCTTATGGCTATACCCCAACTGTTTAAGTTGTTGCCGAAGCTTTTTGGGGTTATTCTTGTTCTCTTCGATTTTTGAACAATAGTGCCTTGCCTTTGCTCATTTTATGAGCCTCTGTATTCTGTTCCTTTCATTTTTGGAATTAATTTAGCGTTGCAGTATCCTGTCTGTTTCTCTTAATTCTTTTTAGCAACTCGTCAATGAATTTCATATTATTGAATATCTCAACAGTCATCCAGGGTTTTGTTCTTAGTTTAATTGTAACCTCTTTAACTGGTGCAATATTATCAAGGATGGCAGTGAACATTATTTTGAATTTTTCCCAGGCATCATTTACGTCCTTGCAACTTGTACTCATTGTTCATTCACAATTTTGTAGCCAATTTACCAGTATTTATTTACTGTAATTTCTAGTTGCCCTCATTTTTATTATCCTGTGTAGGCCTGTTCGTTCCCTAATGATTTTTCTGGTGCAATAAATGATGAAATGATCACTAAGGCCTAGGTGATGACTCCTGACTGGCTAATGTTATCAGAGCGGTTACAATGTGATCAAGTATGGTGGCTGAGAACTGTGGGATCCGGATTGGTACAAGGGATAATTTGTATTAAAAAGGTTAGGAAATTTAATGTCAGCACTATTTAAGTACATTTAATACAAATAAAGTGACATTTAGTGTCACTAACATAAACAGACACACATAGTGCATCCACTCATTATACATTTCGCATACAATATTTTTTATTTATTTATTTTTGCTCTTTCTCCGTACCTTACTACAGTGTAGACATGTCTGGTCTTTGAGATAATAGAACTGGTTCTATGGTATCATGTTGCTCTATGGATTCATTACAGATAAAATTAAAGTTAGCATTCCTAGCTACTAGACCGTCATAATCATCACTAATTTTATCGGTGCACATTACGTGCACCCACTCCACACGAACAGCACAAGTTATCGCGCTAGTGCAGCTGCTCACACCTTTACCACAATTAATAACGTCCTACGGTTATTACATCTGACGTAAATTTTAAATATACTAATTGTGTTAAAATCCAGGTTGTAGATGAATGGTTCAGAGAACCGACATGTTGTTGAATTAGACACATGTGCAACTCTTGGGTATCTTTATTGAGGAAACGTTTCGCCACACAGTGGCTTCATCAGTCCATACAAAGGAGAAACTTGAACAGGAGGAGAATGGACTGATGAAGCCACTGTGTGGCGAAACGTTTCCTCAATAAAGATACCCAAGAATTGCACATGTGTCTAATTCAACAAAATCCAGGTTATCAACAGCAGATCTGTTTATTCATGTTATATTAACATTCATATTGTTATCACTATCAGCAATATATTTCAGCGTATATAATAACCACTACAAACATTATAACAAATTGTCTTAAAAAAATCTAAAAATGTCAAAAATCATGAACCAGTTTGCTAATATCATGACTATAAAAATTTCTTGGTATGGCAGACTATTACTGCCACTTCTGTACTAAATTCCCCCATATTGCTGCTGCTCTCACCGAGCTTACTAGTAGCAAGGTGCTTTTTTAATGGACTCTAGCATGTGATTTTGCATTTCTAGGTTGAGGTGCCTACTTTTTTCAGCTCTTATTCTCATGAGACCTAATTTCAACTATCCTTTTTTCTTTCGTTTAGTTGCGAGTGATTATGCTATGTATCACTTCACTAAGTCATCAGCTAATGATACACTATCTTATGTATCACTTCACTAAGTCATCAGCTAATGATACACTATCTTATGTATCACTTCACTAAGTCATCAGCTAATGATACACTATCTTATGTATCACTTCACTAAGTCATCAGCTAATGACACACTATCTTATGTATCACTTCACTAAGTCATCGGCTAATGACACACTATCTTATGTATCACTTCACTAAGTCATCGGCTAATGACACACTATCTTATGTATCACTTCACTAAGTCATCAGCTAATGACACACTATCTTATGTATCACTTCACTAAGTCATCGGCTGATGGCACACCATCCTATGTATCACTTCACTAAGTCATCAGCTAATGATACACTATCCTATGTATCACTTCACTAAGTCATCAGCTAATGACACACTATCCTATGTATCACTTCACTAAGTCATCGGCTAATGACACACTATCTTATGTATCACTTCACTAAGTCATCAGCTAATGACACACTATCTTATGTATCACTTCACTAAGTCATCGGCTAATGACACACTATCTTATGTATCACTTCACTAAGTCATCGGCTAATGACACACTATCTTATGTATCACTTCACTAAGTCATCAGCTAATGACACACTATCTTATGTATCACTTCACTAAGTCATCGGCTAATGACACACTATCTTATGTATCACTTCACTAAGTCATCGGCTGATGGCACACTATCCTATGTATCGCTTCTCTTCTAAGGTCAGACGAGATCAGAAAGGCTGTGCAAGATTAAAAATGTGCATAATCTCTGGGGGTGACGTTAGACTATTAAAAAAATTATTTAGGCACTTCATTTACAATCAAACCTTTTGTAGACCACAACCCTCTCAGTTTTATTCTCACTATGTTAAGAAATGATGAGCTGTGCACATCCAGTTTTTTTTTTTTTTTTTTGATTAGTATGAAATAGTATATACCGGGTCCGTATAATGTAACTGTTGACACTCTCTTGTGTCCTTGACTTGAAAAAATGATCAACCGTTGTTGCCCAGTTTTGCTAATTACTTCCTGGAGAACTGCAACAGAACACACAAACACAGTACAAGAAACAAGTGACTCTCTGACATACCATGTGTTCGACTCATCCTATCTAAAAGCTTGCGAATAAAGGCGTCTAAAATTTGGATCTCACTTCCAGAAAATGCAAAAGTTTCCAATGTGCCACCAGCTTCGAAAAATAGTTAAAAGCACCTGTTTTGTCTGACGTAAATTTTAAATATACTATGTTAAAGTCCAGGTTATTAACAGCAGATTTGTTTAGCCATGTTATATTAACATTTATATTGTTGTTATCACTATCAGCAATATATACCAGCGTATATAATAACCACCAAAAGCATTACAACAAATTTTCTTAAAAAACCTAAAAATGTCAAAACAATGAACCAGTTTGTTAATATAAAGATTAAATGTTACCATTCATGCAGAATTAGACACATGTGCAACATCCACCACTACCGTGCCAGCTACTAGAGTGGAGGAAGATCTCCAGGCTATCTGTCTACAATACTACCTGGTCAGCAGCTTCTTGTCTAGTCTTCACCACTGTCTAGACTACAGGATTCATCTTATGCAACATGCTTATCAAGAAATGCGTTACCTCTGTATCACATAGCACATAGAAACATTACAAGAATACGGAAATGAAATTCAACTATACTACATCTCCAGTGATATATACACATTTTATGCGATTCATGTCTGCATAGCGCATATGTGAAACCTGTTTAAGATATAAGTGATATACGTATATAAATATTTAAAATTTATTAATTACAATTTATACTTGTCAAGACTTACGAAATCGTAATAACACTATTGCAAACAAACCATACCACCGCGGGTTCAAGCCCCGCCCGTGGTATGGTTTACACTTATCCAGGTGTGACGCATTGTCATGCGGGTGGAAAATTTTGCTTGCAATTAAAATAGGCACCTATATTCTGTGCACACTGTCATTTTCACGTTTTATTTAATATATTGAAATAATTATTATCGTTAAAAGCTTGAACAAAAAAATCACACTACATTTTTTTCAGTTGACATATCCGTTGATTTCATTGGATATCCTGTGCAGCTGCGCCCTTGTTAGCTCATCTGCCACTTATGGTGAATGTTAGGTAATATATCAAGTCCTCAGAGCACCTTATCTTACGCTTCCACCTGTGTCCCTTGAGACACTCAATATAATTCAGGTCCAGAGTCACTCTTAATCTAACCATCTCAGACTGGTATCTACACCCTCTCGTAGCAAGTATCGGGAAGTTGATAAATTAGACACATGTGCAACTCTTGGGTATCTTTATTGAGGAAACGTTTCGCCACACAGTGGCTTCATCAGTCCATACGTAGGAGAAACTTGAAGAACAGGAGGAGAATGAGTTAATCTCTGAACCATGCATCTACAAATCTGTCAGACACTGCAATTTCTTGGGATCTTAATACTTAGGAATTCTTCGCTTGCCTAATTCTTGGGCACGACCTACTTCCACATTGAATAAATGTGACACGACCTATGACTGCTGCACCTCTCCTGCCATACGGTTTATAAGCTGCTTCTACGCTGATATGCCGTATTCTATTCAAGATTAATGGACTGAACACATCGACTCAAGGTTGAGGGACTGATTACCTCATTCTCCTCCTGTTCTTCAAGTTTCTCCTACGTATGGACTGATGAAGCCACTGTGTGGCGAAACGTTTCCTCAATAAAGATACCCAAGAGTTGCACATGTGTCTAATTTATCAACATGTCGGTTCTCTGAACCATTCATCTACAAATATCGGGAAGTTGCTGAACTCAGCGTCAATAATTTGGATGTTTTGTGACATTTAGAGGACAAGCTGTTGTTCCCAGTTAGATCGGGTTTGACTCTCATCCTTGCTTAATGATATTCTGTTGTTTACGGCTGCTTTGTAGTGCTTATTGCTTGCCTGCAATCTGGACGCTTCATTGTCAAAAAAAAAAAGCCGTGATTTTAAGCCTCTTTTTGGTTGAAGGTTAGCTTGTTCGGGGACCTCATTTGTTTATCTCATTGTATTTTCAGTCTACCACATGCTTGCATTATTCACATATATACTATACTTAAAATAAATCTCTTATGCTGCAGTTTAAAATTAAGATTTTTTTTATTCTGAAATACGCTCATAAGCTGTTATTATTTATGTAGGAAACTATCATTCCAATAAATATATTAATCTCAGTGTAAAATAAAAAAACCTTAAAGACTTTTATAATTAATAAAGTTATCAATCTTTGTGTAGCAAATTCCAGTTCTTACTGTAGATTTATTATCAAACTCTTCTGGAGAGCACTTTCTGAAGGTAGCTTGTCTGTTCCACTCGAAGGATATTAAGTTGAAACCTTTTACAAGCCAGACACAAGCTAGATGCTGAGAGGGTATCAATAGGGTGAACTTCTAGTACTTTCTGGTAGATAATTTTGTTAAAAATTATTGCTCTAGTAAAAGTGGTGTGTGTGTGTGTGTGTGTGTGTGTGTGTGTGTGTGTGTGTGTGTGTATAGGTGGATGGACGCCTCTGGTTTGACTGTAGACATAATTAGTGTCCTGGTATCTTGACTGGCACATTGTAACACGGATAAAAACATAAGAAAAAAGGAACATTGCAGCAGGCCTACTGACCCATGCGAAGCAGGTCCATGTCAATTCCCGGCTTAGACCAATGACCCACCTAGTCAGGTCATTTACACTTAAGGAAGGGGCACGGCATCAGACCTAGTAGCACAAGCTAGTCAGGTCCAACTCACACCCACTCATGTATTTATCTAAGCCTTTGTTTAAAACTACACAAGGTTTTCGTTTCTATGACAGTACTCGGGAGTTTGTTCCACTCATCCACAACTCTATTACCAAACCAGTGCTTTCCTATATCCTTCCTGAATTTGAATTTTTCCAACTTGAAACCATTGCTGCGAGTCCTGTCTTGGCTGGAAAATTTCAGCACGCTGTTTACATCCCCTTTATTTATTCCTGTTTTCCATTTATACACCTCAGTCATATATTCCCTAATTATACGCCTTTCTAGAGAGTGCAGTTTCATTGTCCTCAGTCTATCTTCATAGGGAAGATTTCTGATACATGGGATCAATTTTGTCCTCTTCCTCTGTACGTTTTCTAGTTGGTATAAACCTTGGTAATAAATACCGACAAGTTGGTTTAGTGCATTTTCTAGTGCATTTATATCCATTCTCTAATATGGTGACCAGAACTGAGCAGCATAATCTAAATGAGGCCTAACCAAGGATATACAGAGTTGAAGAACAGCGTGAGGACTTCTATTATTTTTACTTCTTGATATGAAGCCAAGGATTCTGTTAGCTTTATTGCGAACACTAATACACTGTTGTCTTGGTTTTAGATTACTGCTAACCAGAACTCCTAAATTCTTTTCGCAATCAGTAGTATTAAGATCTACATTATTTAGTTTATATGTGGCATGGTTATTTACCTGTCCAACATTTAGAACTTTGCATTTGTCAATATTAAACTGCATCTGCCACTTCTCCGACCATTGCATCAGTCTATTCAAATCATTCTGGAGTGCTCTAGTGTCCTCATTAGAATGAACCGGACGGCATATTCCGGTGTCATCAGCAAATTTCCTTATGTCGCTATTTATTCCCTCATCTATGTCGTTTATGTAAATTCTGAACAACAACGGCCCAACACTGAATCCTGTGGAACACCGATTGTGACGTGCCCCAATTCTGATTTCTCCCAATTAATGTAAACTCTCTGCTGCCTATTTGTCAGCCATGTTTCTACCGAGGAAAAAAAATTCTCCTCCTATTCCGTGTACCTTAAGTTTCTTCAATGGCTTCTGGTGTGGAACTCTATCGAAAGCCTTACTGAAATCCATATACACAATATCATATTCATTACCCTGATCTACCTCCTCAAACACCTTAGTGAAGAACGTTAGTAAATTCGTAAGACAGGAACGCCCCTTTGTAAAACCGTGTTGAGATTCATTAATCAATTTATGCCTTTCAAGATGGCTACGAACTGTTTCGGGAATTATTGACTCCATAAATTTTCCCACTATGGAGATAAGACCAGCTAGCCACAATAAGATTCATCCAACTAGGTATATTTCTACACCATAGGAAGGTTAGCACAGGCACCACTGTGACCACAAATGCAAGTTTTTACAGACGAATCTCCAGCTAGCGTGGCCGTGACGAACTCTAGCTCAAGTCCCTTCACTGCCGTCAACATGACTCAAGAAATCGTAATGACACGATTGCAAACAAACCATACCCCCGGCCGGGATTGAACCCGCGGTCATATGTCTAGGCAGCTAGAGCTATGCTCTGAAAAACGTCATATTGGCAACCAACACCACCTACCTGACCCACAGTCAGGTCATCCCAATTTAGCCCACACAGGTAATTTCTCAGTCCCATGAAATCGGCCAAACGAAAGTCTGGGACAGAGATTTGATTGCAGTTATCTGGGTAATTCCATGATATATTGAGACTATGTGATTTGTGATTGCTTTCCCCAAGCTCATCATTAACCTCAAGATTATTAATTAGTGATTCTTTGTTAGCAAGAGCTAAGTCAAGCAGATTGTTTCCTCTAGTTGGTTCTGTCACAAACTGTTTTAGAAAGCAATCCTGAACCGTATCAAGAAAGTCACTAGACTCAAGATTTCCTGTCATATTGTTCCAGTCAATTTGTCTAAAGGTAAAATCTCCCATTATCACAACATTTTCATATCTAGATGCCTTATGAATTTCGTCCCATAACAGCTTACTGCGCTCACTATCAAGGTTTGGGGCCTGTAAATCACACCCAGAATTAATTTGTCACGACCCTCGAGAAACTGTAGCCAAACAGATTCTGAGTTCGACGTTCCTAATCTTATATCATGTCTAACACAATTTAAATTATCTCTGACATACATCGGCACTCCACCACACTTCCTGTTGACCCTATCAGTGTGGAGTAGTTTATAACCCTGTATGTTGCATTCAGAAGGCATTTCTCTATCTTTCAGGTTGAACAAGGTCTCCGTTAAAGCAATAATATCTATATTACCTGCACACGCAAGTAATCTTATCTCATCTTATTTCTTAGACTCGTATTATTTATTTAGTAAACCTTAAAGAGCTAGTCACTCGTGGCCCTCTACTATCTCCCCTTGTTGATCAATTGCTTTGCCTTTACTAGCAACTTTACTCTGAATATTGTCTTTTATACATATCCATGAGGTATCCTGGTAATATCTGTTTTTTTAACCCTAATACTGCAGCCTGATTGTTTCCCACAAACACCCATACCTCTATAATCTGTCAGTTTAAATTCCTGGACAAGTCATTAATTACCCTCTCAATCGAATTGGCTAATGCAACCACTCCAGCCCCTAAGAGATGAATCCCATCCCTTGCATACATATCACGTTTGCCATAGAATATGTCCCAGTTATCAATGAATGTTCCGTGCAGTACCTCTCTAGCCAGCAATTTATACCAATTGCCCTTGACATCCATTCATTGCCCACTCCGTTTCTAGGCAAGATGCTACATATGACTGGGATCCCTCCCTTAGACCTGACTACTTCTATGTCTGAACTGTACTTATCCAGTAGCTTCTGTCTCCTGCCCTTCCGAAGACTAAGACAGATAATGAGCTTGTTCCCATTACCTGGCATATTATCCAACCTGCTGACTATGTCACCAACACCAGCTCCTGAGAGGCACACCCTCTGTCTGATCTTCCTATCTCTATTTCAAAAAGCACAGTATGTATACCTTACCTGAGAGTCTCCCACAATCAGAATATTCTTACCTTGATTAGCAAGGGAGTCAGTAGTACCTTTAGCCTCACTAGCCACTGATGTACACTCATCCTGGAGAACAAAGAATCGATTTCCTACCTTCATATCTTCTCTATTAATTTTCCTTAACTTCCTTCTTCCTGAATTTTGAACCACTTGCCACTAAAAGTAGCTGTCACTCTCACTGCTGGTGACCATTTCATCCTTACCAGCTCCATCCATCTCACACTCCCAAACCCATCTACGCAAAGCTTCAGCCTCCTATTTTCCTCCTGAAGATGTAGAACCTAATTCTTCAACACTTTAATCTGAGATTCGAAAATACTAGAGCAAGCCATGGTGATCGATAACACCCCACGCTAACTCCCAGACAGCTTAGGGCAGGTATGACCTCACGAGACCACTGACCTCAGCGTGATCTCTGAAATTTGGTTCTTCACTTGCTCTCTGCAAGTATGACGTGGCTTGTGACTTCGTCTCTGCCCAGGCTTTTGAAAAGAAACAAGGTTTGTAACGTGGTCTATGAATTGGCTTGTGACATGACTCATGACATGATCTCTGGTTTGGCTTTCAAGACAGCACAATGCGTCCCATGTGATTCAATTTTTGCTCCTGGACTTATTTTTAATTTACGTTTCCCTTTTGATTTTTTTCGTGAAAACTTGAAAAATTACTAGACTTATCGTATGCAGTAGATTAAGATTTGACATCACAACATGATTTCTGATTTTATTATTGTAATCAGTCACAGTGTGACTAGTATCACGTGACTTCAAATGACGTCCCCCGTGTGACTTTTTGTTTGACAGAAAATTCAATTTTCGGTAGAAGGGAAAGGTGACCAAAGAAGTGTGTGTGTGTGAGTGTGTGTGAGTGTGTGTGTGAGTGTGAGTGTAAGTGTAAGTGTAAGTGTAAGTGTAAGTGTAAGTGTGTGTGTGTGTGTGTGTGGTGTGTGTGTGTGAGTGTGAGGTGTGTGTAGTGTAGTGTGAGTGTGTGTGGTGTGTGTGTGTGTGTGTGTGTGAGTGTGAGTGTGAGTGTAAGTGTAAGTGTAAGTGTAAGTGTAAGTGTAAGTGTGTGTGTGTGTGTGTGTGTGTGTGTGTGTGTGTGAGTGTGAGTGTGAGTGTAAGTGTAAGTGTAAGTGTAAGTGTAAGTGTAAGTGTAAGTGGGGTTGTGTGTGTGTGTGTGTGTGTGTGAGTGTGAGTGTGAGTGTAAGTGTAAGTGTGTGTGTGTGTGTGTGTGAGTGTGTGTGTGTGTGTGTGTGTGTGTGTGTGTGTGTGTACTCACGTATTTGTATTCACATAGATGTGGTTGCAAGGGTCGAATCACAGTTCCTGGCCCCGCCTCTTCACTGTCGCTACTAGGTCTCTCTCCCTGCTCCATCAGCTTTATCATACCTCCTATTAAAGCTGTGTATGGATCCTGCCTCCACTATATCACTTTCCAAACTATTCCACTTCCTGACAACTCTATGACCGAAGAAATACTTCCTAACATCATCGTGACTCATCTGAGTTCAACTTCCAGTTGTGTCCCCTTGTTGCTGTGTCCCATCTCTGGAACATCCTGTCTCTGTACACCTTATCGATTCCTCTAAGTATTTTATATGTCGTTATCATATCCCCCCTATCTCTCCTGTCCTCCAGTGTCGTCAGGTCGATTTCCCTTAATTTCTTCTCGTACGACATGCCCCATAGCTTCGGGACTAGTCTTGTTGCAAACCTTCGCACATTCTCTAATTTCCTTACGTGCTTGGCTAGGTGTGGGTTCCAAACCGGTGCTGCATACTCCAATATGGGCTTGACGTACACGGTGTACAGAGTCCTGAACGATTCCTTTCTGAGATGTTGGAATGCTATCCTTAGGTTTGCTAGGCGCCCATATGCTGCTGCATTTATTTGGTTAATATACGCCTCAGGAGATGTGCTCGGTATTATACTCACCCCAAGATCTTTTTCCTTGAGTGAGGTTTGTAGTCTTTGGCCCGTTAGACTGTACTCCGTCTACGGTCTTCTTTGACATACCCCAATCTTCGTCACTTTGCACTTGGTGGGGTTGAACGCCAGGAGACCTTTGTAGTCCTACCTGGTCCTCCTCCGATGAAATTCTCCTCATTAACTTCACATCATCTGTAAACAGGGACACTTCTAAATCTATTCCTTCCGTCTTGTCCTTCATATATACCAGAAATACCAGCGGCCCTAGGACTGATCCCTGGAGAACCCCGCTCGTCGCAGGCGCCCACTCTGACACCTAGTCGAGTACCATGACTAGCTGATGTCTTCCCGTCATGTATTCTGTGATCCATTGCAATGCTCCCCGTTATACCTGAGTGGCCCTCCTGCTTTTCCACTAATCTCTTGTGTGGAACTGTGTCAATAGCCTTCTCACAGTCCAAGAAAATGCAATCTACCCACCTCTCTCTCCCTCTCGTCTTACTGCTGTCACCCTGTCACCGAACTCTGCTGGTTGTTGATGAGCTCATTCTATTCTAGGTGCTCCACCACTCTTCTCCTGATAATTTTCTCCATGACTTTGCATACTATGCACGTCAGTGACACTGGTCTGTAGTTTAGTGCTTCGTGTCTGTCTTCCATTTTAAAAATTGGGACTACATTTGCTGTCTTTCATACCTCAGATAGTCGCCCTGTTTCGATAGATGTGTTGAAGATTGGACCCATAGAGAGATGTTATTCGGTATATAGCTCGCTTAGCAGCATTTTCACTTCTTCCTCGGTTGTATTGTATTGTGTTCAACACTTGATGGTGCATCCCACCTCTCCGTCTTTCTGGAGGCCCTTCTGTCTCCTCTGTGAACACTTCTTTGAATCTCCTGTTGAGCTCCTCACATACTTCTTGGTTGTTTCTTGTGATCTCTCCTCCTTCCTTCCTCAGCCTGAATACCTGGTCTTTGACTGTTGTTTTTCCTCCTGATGTGACTGTACAACAGCTTCGGGTCAGATTTGGCTTTCGCTCCTAAGTCATTTTCGTATTGTCTTTGGGTGTCCCTTCTTACCTGTGTGTGTGTGTGTGTGTGTGTGTGTGTGTGTGTGTGTGTGTGTGTGTGTGTGTGTGTGTGTGTGTGTGTGTGTGTGTTGTCTTTTCTATATCATTTATGAATTACAAGCAAATAATTTTCTATATCATTTATGAATTACAAGCAAATAATTTTACATTTCAGTGTTAAATGAGGAGACAAAACTAAAAAAAAAAATTTTGACATACAGCATTTGAATAATTTTTTAATACATTTTATTAATAATCTAAAAGGACATTTTAGATAAACTTTTAAATCTAATTTCTTTATAAGAGATAATGCTGAGCTGCTTCAAAAATGTTTGCATTAACATTTAAGAAAGTTTTTTATCTAAAACATAATTAGAGAATCAAGTTCACACTCTTTTGGAAATTATTTTCCTGAACCAGAGAAAACATCTTGAACCAGGTAAACATTTTGAACCAGGTAAACATTTTGAACCAGGTAAACATTTTGAACCAGGTAAACATTTTGAACCAGGTAAACATTTTGAACCAGGTAAACATTTTGAACCAGGTAAACGTTTTGAACCAGATAAACATTTTGAACCAGGTAAACATTTTGAACCAGGTAAACATTTTGAACCAGGTAAACATTTTGAACCAGGTAAACATTTTGAACCAGATAAACATTTTGAACCAGGTAAACATTTTGAACCAGGTAAACATTTTGAACCAGGTAAACATTTTGAACCAGGTAAACATTTTGAACCAGATAAACATTTTGAACCAGGTAAACATTTTGAACCAGGTAAACATTTTGAACCAGGTAAACATTTTGAACCAGGTAAACATTTTGAACCAGGTAAACATTTTGAACTAGGTAAACATCATGAACCAGGAAAACATCATGAACCAGGAAAACATCGTGAACCAGGAAAACATCGTGAACCAGGAAAACATCATGAACCAGGAAAACATCGTGAACCAGGAAAACATCGTGAACCAGGAAAACATCGTGAACCAGGAAAACATCGTGAACCAGGAAAACATCGTGAACCAGGAAAACATCGTGAACCAGGAAAACATCGTGAACCAGGAAAACATCATGAACCAGGAAAACATCATGAACCAGGAAAACATCGTGAACCAGGAAAACATCGTGAACCAGGAAAACATCGTGAACCAGGAAAACATCATGAACCAGGAAAACATCATGAACCAGGAAAACATCGTGAACCAGGAAAACATCGTGAACCAGGAAAACATCGTGAACCAGGAAAACATCGTGAACCAGGAAAACATCATGAACCAGGAAAACATCGTGAACCAGGAAAACATCATGAACCAGGAAAACATCGTGAACCAGGAAAACATCATGAACCAGGAAAACATCATGAACCAGGAAAACATCATGAACCAGGAAAACATCATGAACCAGGAAAACATCATGAACCAGGAAAACATCATGAACCAGGAAAACATCATGAACCAGGAAAACATCATGAACCAGGAAAACATCATGAACCAGGAAAACATCATGAACCAGGAAAACATCATGAACCAGGAAAACATCATGAACCAGGAAAACATCGTGAACCAGGAAAACATCATGAACCAGGAAAACATCTTGAACCAAAAATCGTTACCATCAGCTGCAATAAAACTTGAAAATTTAATTAATATTTTTAATCTAAAATAAGCATATTATTATTGGCTGGTTTATAAAACAAATGTAAAAACGCTGACCATATCTTGTTTATTTTTACTGCTAAAACACCTGCATTTCCTGAGCCTGCAACTTATCTCTCAGTCGAATAAAGTAATTAGGTGCAGTGATACCTGCTGATACCTTATGCAGTTCAGTAAACCACGCCTTTTGATCATCATTTTCCAGACAATTATTCCACTTCAACAACTACGTTAATATACGTAAGAATATGGTAATATACATTCGCATAACGTAACATTTAATAACAAATCGGCAGTGTCTTATTTGGAACAATACACAAATAACCCGAACATAGTGTGTTTTGTAAATGGTTCAAGTCTGACCGGAACGTCGTCATTAGCCTCTCCTATGTGTGAGTTATCTGTGTACTAACCTAACCTAACGTATCAGTATTTAGCATCTATCTACACACCATCGTCCTGGACTCATTCATGTCACTCTCTCTAGCTGGTTATAATCGTCTCTTCACGTGAATCGACAATCTGCTTGAGTATATTCACAGTCTTTCGTAGTTGTGACAGATTCGGGCCAGCAGCTCACTGACATTATGACGAAAGCGGATGTAGCAGCTGTGATAGAGTCGAGGCACAAGCTCACTAACACTCTCACAAGCTGTGACGTAATTGAACCAGAAGCTCACCAACATTCTCACAAGCTGTGATGAAGTTGAACCAGGAGCTCACCAACATTCTCACAAGCTGTGATGGAGTTGAACCAGAAGCTCATTAACATTCTCACAAGCTGTGATGGAGTTGAACCAGAAGCTCATTAACATTCTCACAAGCTGTGATGAAGTTGAACCAGGAGCTCACCAACATTCTCACAAGCTGTGATGAAGTTGAACCAGGAGCTCACCAACATTCTCACAAGCTGTGACGAAGTTGAACCAGAAGCTCATTAACATTCTCACAAGCTGTGATGAAGTTGAACCAGGAGCTCACCAACATTCTCACAAGCTGTGATGAAGTTGAACCAGGAGCTCACCAACATTCTCACAAGCTGTGATGAAGTTGAACCAGGAGCTCACCAACATTCTCACAAGTTATGATGGAGCTGAACCAGAAACTCGCCGATATTTGCACAGAAATGGATGGAGTTGAGGCAATAGCTCACGAATATTTTCACAGAATCGGACGTAGCAACTGTGATGTAGTCGAGCAAGTAACTCACCAATATTCCAACAGTAACTGTAATGTAGTCGAGGGAGTAACTCACCAACATTCCGACAGTAGCTGTGATGTAGTCGAGGGAGTAACTCACCAACATTCCGACAGTAGTTGTGATGGAGCAACTCACCACATTCGCAGTGAAAGCAAAAAGTTAAGCCTTAATGTTAACTTCTTACCCAAGAGGTTTATTCGGGAATAATTAATGACTACTATAATTATTTTCTATTAGCATTTTTACCTGTCTGCTCCAAAAACTTTGCTCGGAATTTGTAATGTTTGAAGTTCGCGATTGTCTTAAGTAAGGTTTATTTAAGCTTAGGGTTCGTAACATCATTTTTTTATGCATTGGTTTTGAGGGCTCTCGGATGTTTTATGCACGCAAACAGTACATTATGTAGATTAAGCCTAGGACAACCCAACAAGGTCAGACACTGAATTTTTAGTTTTCATCAGAAGAGACACTCTCCAGTTATTTGCCAGAAATTAATTAGATTAATAAAATTGGTACATAAAAAATTACACAAAATTAAATCAAGGAGATGCTAGTGTTGAGGAAAACACAGCAGCACTACAGGTTTAAAGGTTGCCAAATGAGGCATTCTCCAGTTATTGCAAAGAATCCCTCCCACCCCACCTGGTGGTTAACGCTCTGGCTTCACACGGTGAGGGCCTGGGTTCGATTCCCAGCCAGAGTAGAAACATTGGACGTGTTTCTTTCCACCTGTTGTCTATGTTCCCCATCAGTAAAATGGGTACCTGGGTGTTAGTCGACTGGTGTGGGTCGCATCCTGGGACACTGACCTAAGGAGGCCTGGTCACAGACTGGGCCGCGGGGGCGTTGACCCCCGGAACTCTCTCCAGGTAAACCCCTAAAAAAATGCACCTGCACAGCCTAAACCAAAAAAAAAAAAAACTTTCATTATATTAGTTGAACCAGTTATAAAAAAATATTTTAATCAAAAGCTCTAAACCAATTGGGGTCACATAATACCTGTGGAATGAGAGACCTTCAGAGATCATTTATGGAAAAGAAGAATGGTATAGTATTAAAAGTGGCAAAATGGGGCCTACATACTTCATTAACAGCACTAATCTTTTAAGTAGGATACTTGAGTGTTGAAATTTTGAAGCTGATCACAAGAGGCTTCATTGCGAACCCAGGTGGAGTCTTGTGGCCTGTACACCTGGTTGTAGCACGATGTCCCAGGTCGAACTGAGAGACGAGCAAAAGTCAGCTGTGAGTAAATACTTATACATTTTACTTCACCAAAGCAGCATGCAAATACATGTACAATGTAAGATAAGATAAGATAAGATTTCGTTCGGATTTTTAACCCCGGAGGGTTAGCCACCCAGGATAACCCAAGAAAGTCAGTGCGTCATCGAGGACTGTCTAACTTATTTCCACTGGGGTCCTTAATCTTGTCCCCCAGGATGCGACCCACACCAGTCGACTAACACCCAGGTACCTATTTGCTGCTAGGTGAACAGGACAACAGGTATAAGGAAACGTGTCGAAATGTTTCCACCCGCCGGGAATCGAACCCGGGCCCTCCGTGTGTGAAGCGGGAGCTTTTAGCCACCAGGCCACCGGGCCACCATGTATATATACTTTGTACAAAGTAAATTCCCAAGCAAGCGACACAGTGAGAACTATGAGTTACCAGACCTGAAGTAAGTCTGGCAGTGTTGATTGACAAGTGTCCAACATCGCTTCACAACTTTGGTGGGCTTTCTTTTGATTGGCTGGTTGATCCAAGGTGCCAGCATAGCAAGGGTGGCCCCGCTTGTTATACTCCTAGCACCTGGTCTGGAGGATATGCCTATATGGATGTGTAACATACACCTAATAAAATGTAACAGAGTGAACAGAGTGAACAGGCAAAAGGGGGGGGTTGGCCTGTACATTGCAGAGTCACTTGTTTGCACAGAACTGCTTAATGCCTCAAATGACGTAGTGGAAGTTTTAGCAGTAAAGGTCGAGAACCAAAACCTAGTCATTGTGGTAGTCTACAAGCCTCCGGATGCAACATCCCAGCAATTCCAGGAACAGCTGTTAAAAATTGACCACTGTCTGGAAAATCTTCCAGCTCCTGCACCCAACATCTTGCTCCTGGGGGATTTCAACTTAAGGCACCTAAAATGGAGGAATATAGCAAATAATATTGTTGCAGTAATAACACCAGGAGGCAGCTCTGATGAAAACTCACACTCACACGAGCTTTTAAATCTCTGCACAAAATTCAATTTAAACCAGCAAATAATAGAGCCTACTAGACTGGAGAATACACTAGACCTCATATTCACTAACAATGATGATCTGATAAGAAATGTCACCATATCAAAAACAATATACTCAGATCACAACATAATTGAGGTTCAGACATGTATGCGAGGAGCCCCAGACCGACAAAATGAGACTAGTCACAAGGGAGCATTCACCAAATTCAACTTCAATAACAAAAACATAAAGTGGGACCAAGTAAACCAAGTCCTAACCGATATAAGCTGGGAAGATATACTAAGCAACACAGACCCAAACTTATGCCTAGAACAGATTAACTCGGTGGCACTCGATGTATACACAAGGCTTATTCCTCTAAGAAAAAGGAGGAGTAGATGTAAAATAGAAAGAGACAGGCGCTCCCTTTACAGGCGACGGAAAAGAATAACAGAGCGGCTAAAAGAGGTCAATATATCTGAAATGCGCAGGGAGACACTGGTCAGAGAAATTGCAAGCATCGAACTTAAGCTAAAAGAATCCTTTAGGAGTCAGGAATCGCGGGAAGAACTAAAAGCTATAAATGAAATCGAAAGAAACCCAAAGTATTTCTTCTCCTATGCCAAATCAAAATCGAGAACAACGCCCAGTATTGGGCCCCTACTTAAACAAGATGGGTCCTACACAGATGACAGCAAGGAAATGAGTGAGCTACTCAAGTCCCAATATGACTCAGTTGTTAGCAAGCCGCTAACCAGACTGAGAGTCGAAGATCAAAATGAATTTTTTATGAGAGAGCCACAAAATTTGATTAACACAAGCCTATCCGATGTTATCCTGACGCCAAATGACTTCGAACAGGCGATAAATGACATGCCCATGCACTCTGCCCCAGGGCCAGACTCATGGAACTCTGTGTTCATCAAGAACTGCAAGAAGCCCCTATCACGAGCCTTTTCCATCCTATGGAGAGGGAGCATGGACACGGGGGTCGTCCCTCAGTTACTAAAAACAACAGACATAGCCCCACTCCACAAAGGGGGCAGTAAAGCAACAGCAAAGAACTACAGACCAATAGCACTAACATCCCATATCATAAAAATCTTTGAAAGGGTCCTAAGAAGCAAGATCACCACCCATCTAGAAACCCATCAGTTACACAACCCAGGGCAACATGGGTTTAGAACAGGTCGCTCCTGTCTGTCTCAACTACTGGATCACTACGACAAGGTCCTAAATGCACTAGAAGACAAAAAGAATGCAGATGTAATATATACAGACTTTGCAAAAGCCTTCGACAAGTGTGACCATGGCGTAATAGCGCACAAAATGCGCGCTAAAGGAATAACAGGAAAAGTCGGTCGATGGATCTATAATTTCCTCACTAACAGAACACAGAGAGTAGTCGTCAACAGAGTAAAGTCCGAGGCAGCTACGGTGAAAAGCTCTGTTCCACAAGGCACAGTACTAGCTCCCATCTTGTTCCTCATCCTCATATCCGACATAGACAAGGATGTCAGCCACAGCACCGTGTCTTCCTTTGCAGATGACACCCGAATCTGCATGACAGTGTCTTCCATTGCAGACACTGCAAGGCTCCAGGCGGACATCAACCAAATCTTTCAGTGGGCTGCAGAAAACAATATGAAGTTCAACGATGAGAAATTTCAATTACTCAGATATGGTAAACATGAGGAAATTAAATCTTCATCAGAGTACAAAACAAATTCTGGCCACAAAATAGAGCGAAACACCAACGTCAAAGACCTGGTAGTGATTATGTCGGAGGATCTCACCTTCAAGGACCATAACATTGTATCAATCGCATCTGCTAGAAAAATGACAGGATGGATAATGAGAACCTTCAAAACTAGGGAGGCCAAGCCCATGATGACACTCTTCAGGTCACTTGTTCTATCTAGGCTGGAATATTGCTGCACTCTAACAGCACCTTTCAAGGCAGGTGAAATTGCCGACCTAGAAAATGTACAGAGAACTTTCACGGCGCGCATAACGGAGATAAAACACCTCAATTACTGGGAGCGCTTGAGGTTTCTAAACCTGTATTCCCTGGAACGCAGGAGGGAGAGATACATGATTATATACACCTGGAAAATCCTAGAGGGACTAGTACCGAACTTGCACACGAAAATCACTCACTACGAAAGCAAAAGACTTGGCAGACGATGCACCATCCCCCCAATGAAAAGCAGGGGTGTCACTAGCACGTTAAGAGACCATACAATAAGTGTCAGGGGCCCGAGACTGTTCAACTGCCTCCCAGCACACATAAGGGGGATTACCAACAGACCCCTGGCAGTCTTCAAGCTGGCACTGGACAAGCACCTAAAGTCAGTTCCTGATCAGCCGGGCTGTGGCTCGTACGTTGGTTTGCGTGCAGCCAGCAGCAACAGCCTGGTTGATCAGGCGCTGATCCACCAGGAGGCCTGGTCACAGACCGGGCCGCGGGGGCATTGACCCCCGAAACTCTCTCCAGGTAAACTCCAGGTAACATATTTTTAGCATGCAACAGCCTTCCTAAAGTAATCTTAAGGTGCCCAATTTCTTAACTGTTTTATATAAAAATCAACAGAAGGCACCTACACTTGTTTATAGTTCCCCGAACATTCATTTAGTAATAGTTGACCAAGGCTGAAAATTTGAAGCCAGTCGGATATGGTGTTCTGAAGTTACTAACAAAAACCTTGGAGGAAGTTATTTAAAAATAAGAACACTTTACCGAACATTGTTCTTGTTCATGCATTGAGTAAATCAGTATTTAAAGATTTAGTAAAACAGTGAAAACTGCGAGTTTTATTTTTGCTTTTGTATTATTTTTAAAATTCTATTAAATCCTCGGAGAAAAAACTTTGAATTTAGTAGTTACACAAAATCCTTGATAATATTCTCACCAATTAAACTGGCAATTTGGGATGTATGAAACCCAAAATCACTAAAAAAATATATTTGTAATTAAGATACACTAACGTTCAGATGTTTCAAGCCGACCAGGAGACACATTCTCTAGTTATTACATGGAAACCTATTTATTTAATAAAAATAGCATTCTAAAACTTACATAGCTTAAAGTGGAAAACAAGCTTTCTCTTAATAAAATCCATGAACACGGAAAGTTTCAAGTCTATCAGACAAGGCATTTTACAGTTATTGGTCTGAATTCAATTATTCAAAGCTTTTTTTTTTTTTTTTACAAATCTTATATTTGCAATGTAAAATCGGTCTTTTTCTTATACTTGACTGCATCAATGTTAATATTTTGACATGAGTCAACCTTTAGTACTTAATTAAATAATTATCTCTATTTTTAATAATATTGGCAAACTGGGTATGCAGGTCAATACCGATCTGAAGAGACATTCTCTGGTTATATCGCACTATTCCAACTATTCCAATTATTATTATTATAATCAAGGGGAAGCGCTAAACCCGGAGGATTATACAGCGCCTGGGGGGGGGGGGATGTGGAAGGCATTCAGGCTTAATTCGGGGAACTGGAGCACAGATCCAATTCCCTAAATCAAGAGCCCCTCACCAACATCAAGGAACCTTCCCTGAGGGGCCAACTATTCCAAGCTGTATTAAGAAAAGTATATTGGAGAGAAAAATTGCCAACACATCATAGCAACTCTCCTGGTTGTAAGATGCAACAGTTATTAAATTGCGTAGCCATTCAGTTGAAGCAGACTAGTATATTTTTTAACGTGATTTAAGGGGAATAAAAATCTCTGACTATTTTACATTTAAAATTGGCTAATATGCACCTGTACACTTGGTAATGGAGACGGACAGGATGGTTTGGAAAGACACGTAAGCGAACACTAGGATACATTTGTTTGAAAACTTTTCAGTTCTGGTACCTTGATCACTTCTTATATATAGACAATTTATATATAGGTGGAGAGTGAGATGCAAGTGACATCTTTGCTGTCTTTTTAACCTCTGTTTGTTAGATGAGATCAAGGTCACAGGACCGACACTTTATCTGACAAATATGGCCTAGTTTTTGCTGACGTGTGTTTCTAAACCACTTGCCATCATCGACGAATCAAAAGATTCTTTATTTAATCTTTTAAGCTACGTCACAGAAGGTTCGGAAAGTTGTTATAGCTATTCTGTGATGCCTCGATAATCTCCGTCACCGACACTGTGAAACATAATATTGAAAAAACTGAAATATTAAAAAAAAAAAATTGACACACAGAAAAAGTTTGTTCCCAAGGGCAACAGAAATAATGGGAAGACACGAACGAGCCCATGGTTTACCCAAAGGTGCAGGGAGGCAAAAACTAAGTGCACTAAAGAATGGAAAAAGTACAGAAGACAAAGGACCCAGGAAAATAGAGAGATTAGTTGAAGAGACAGAAAGATCTCTCGGAAGTCAGAACAGGGAAGAATACCAACAAGGGATATACCAATAAGTGTTGGATGATGTACACACAACCGAGGAGGAGGTGAAGAAGCTGCCAAGTGACCTTGATACCTCAAGGGCGGTGGGAGCGGACAATTTCTCTTCGTGGGTCCTTAGAGAGTGAGCTGAGACACTGTGTGTGCCACTAACAATTTTCAACACAGACAGACACGAGGCACTAAACTATAGACCAGTGTCACTGACATGTATAGTATGCAAAGTCATGGAGAAGATTATCAAGAGTAGAGCAGTGGAGCACCTAGAACGGTAAAAGCTTTTAAACGACAATCACCACTGATTTACGGAAGGCAAATCCTGTGTCACAAACCTACTGGAGTTTTATGACAAGGTAACGGAAATAAGACACGAGAGAGATGGGTGAGTAGATTGCATTTCCTTGGACTGCAAGAAGGCCTTCGACACAGTTTCTCACAAGAGATTGGTGCAAAAGCTAGAGGACCAGTCACGTAGAACAGGAAGGGCGTTGCAATGGATAATAGAATACCAGACAGGGAGACAACAACGACTCATGGTACGTGACGAGGTATCAGAGTGGGTGCCTGTGATGAGCGGGGTTCCACCACAGGGGTCAGTCCTAGGACTAGTGCTATTTTTGGTATATGTGAATGACATGACGGAAGGGATAGACTCAGAAGTGTCCCTGTTCGCAGATGATGTGAAGTTAACGTGGAGAATTAATTAAATCGGATGAGGATCAGGCAAGACTAAAAGAGACCTGGACAAGCTGGAAGCTTGGCCCAGCAACTGGCTCCTCGAATTTAAACCCCGCCAAGTGCAAAGTCATGAGGATCTGGGAAGGGTAAAAAAGACCACAGATAAAGTATAGGCTAAGGTGGCCAAAGACTGCAAACCTCACTGAGGGAAAAGGATTTTGGAGTGAGTATAATACCGAGCACATCTCTTGAGGCACACATCAACCAGATAACTGCTGCAGCATATGGGCGCCTGGCATACCTGAGAATGGTGTTCCGATACCTCTCTATGGAATCATTCAAGACTCTGTACATCGTGTACGTCAGGCCCATACTGGAGTATGCAGCACCAGTTTGGAACCCACTCCTGGTAAAGCACATCAAGAAATTAGAAAAGTGCTAAGGTTTGCAACAATTCTAGTTCCAGAGCTAAGGGGGATATCCTACGAAGAAAGGCTAAAGGAAATCGGCCTGACGACACTGGGGGACAGGAGGATTAGGAGAGACATGATAACGACATACAGAACACTGCGAGGAATTGACAAGGTGGACAGAAACAGAATGTTCCAAAGGTGGGACACACAAACAAGGGGTCACAACTGGAAGTTGAAAACTCAGATGAGTCAAAGAGATTTTTTTTTTTCATCACGTCGGTCGTTTCCCACCGAGGCAGGGTGACCCCAAAAAAAAAAAATCCCCAAAAATGAAATACTTTTATCATCATTCATAAATAATAACTGTCTTTGCAGAGGCGCTCAGATACGACAGTTTAGAAGTCCCTCCAAACTGCCAATATCCCTAACTACTCCATTAAAGTGCAGGCATTGTACTTCCCATTTCCAAGACTCGAGTCTAGATTTATTAGGAAGTATTTCTTTAGTCATAGAGTTATCAGGAAGTGAAATAGTCTGGCAGTTGGCGTAGTGGAGGCAGGAACCATACTTGGTTTTAAGATGAGGTATGATAAAACTCATGGAGTAGGGAGAGAGAGGACTTAGTAGCGATCAGTGAAGAGGCAGGACCAGGAGCTATGTCTCGACTCCTGCAACCACAAATGGGTGAGTACACACACACACACGCACACACACACACACACACACACACACACACACACACACACACACACACACACACACACACACACACACACACACACACACACACGAATATTAACCTGGTAAAGCACTTGAAAAATTAGAGAGTGTGCAAGGGTTTGCAACAAGACTAGTCCTGGAGCTAAAGGGGTATGTCCCACGAGGAGAGGTTAAGGAAAATCAACCTGATGACCCTGGAGGACAGGAAGGATATGGGGGACACTTTAACAACATAAAACATACTGAGAGCAATTGATAAGGTGGATAGTGACTGAATGTTTCGGAGATGAGATACAGCATCAAGGGGCCACAATTGGAAGTTGAAAAGTCAGATGAGTCACAGGGATGCTAGGAAGTATTCGGTCATAGAGTTGTCAGGGAGTAGAACAATCTGGAGACTGGTGTAATGGAGGCAGGATCCATACATAGCTTTAAGAAGAGGAACATAAAACTCTTGGAGCAGGGAGAGAATAGACCTAGTAAAGACCAGCGAAGAGGCTAGGCCAGGAGTTACGAATCGACCTCTGCAGCCACAAATAGGCGAGTAAAAACAGATGAATACACTCACAGGTGAGTACACTCACTCATACACAAACAAGCGCGAGCGCCAAACTAAAATGGAACAATTTAAGGTTATACAAACATTATTTAGGAGGTAAATGATGGGAAAACAATTTATCCAACCAATGTTATTATGTATACACATGATTGCTCTCATTACGTCTGGTAATGTCTTCCATGATTGTCCAGGGATTAAAGAAAAGATATTTCCTTTCTCTGGATTGTAACCGGTTGCCTATGATTTAAAAAAATGAATGTTATTGTTACCGTTCCATTACGCCTTTATAATGCGCTCGTAGCCCAGCCTTCTCGCTAGATCTACCTGGTGGATGACCCACTCATAGACCAGGTCAGGTGTATATGTGACCTCTCATCCCTCTCATTCATCGCGCCTGCTCCCAGCAGTATCTCCCAGCGCCTCTTTCTCTCCTTCCGCTACCCAGGCTGGCCTCGTATCTCTCGTTTGCATGCCCTGTGTATTCAGTGGCCTTCTGCTATCAGCACACGCTACCATTCCAATCCATTTCTTGAGCACTTATTTCGTGGGCTGTTTGTCGGCTACCTTGGTGTACCAGACATGCTCCATCTCTCACTGTCGGTATCAGCTATTTCAGCCGACAACACACTGAGTGCTTCCATCATACAGCAGTGCGTGTTTTAGTTAGCCAGGCAAACTCGGACAAGCCAAGCCAGAGCAAGAGAAAGAGAACGAGTGAGCAACCAGAATGATAGTCGGTTCATTGATCCCGGAAGTTATCATCCTTCTTCCTCCAAGTTCACAAACGTACCAACGTATAGTAGTGATAATAAGACACAGGTATTATGGCCAATCAAGCCAGTTTTCTTCAAGAAATCCGAACTGGGTCAGTAGCTGCCTCATCACACCAGAATCACCCAGAATTACACAGAATCAACTAACATCAACCACTCTTACCTTGTATCACTCCCCCAGCATCACACAACCTTACCAAACCTTGCTCTGCATCACCTAGTATCACTAGGTATCATCTAGCGTAACTAAATACACCCAACATCACTCGGTATCACTAGCATCATCTAGCATAACTAAGTATCACCTAGCATCACCCAGTATCACTTGGTATCATTTACCGTAATGAAGCATCAACCAGTATCAGTAGGTATTATCTAGCCTAACTAAGCATCACTAAGCATCACCCAGTATCACCCAGTATCACCCAGGATCACCCAGTATCACCCAGTATCACCCAGTATCACCCAGTATCACCCAGGATCACTCAGTATCACTGAACATCATCCTTCATAACAAAGCACCTCAAAACATTTCCTAGCATTAACCAGCATCACCAGGCAATACGCAGCCTCACCTAGCACAATCTAGCCTCTCCCAGCCTCACCTAGCACAATCTAGCCTCTTCCAGCCTCACCTAGCACAATCTAGCCTCTCCCAGCCTCACCTAGCACAATCTAGCCTCTCCCAGCCTCACCTAGCACAATCTAGCCTCTCCCAGCCTCACCTAGCACAATCTAGCCTCTCCCAGCCTCACCTAGCACAATCTAGCCTCTCCCAGCCTCACCTAACATCACCCAGTCTCTCACAGCCTCACTTAGCATCACCGAGCAGAATTCAGACTCGCGCATTACCCAGAATCAAACATCATGCTATCATCACCTCAGCATTACCTAAACCACCCAGCATCACTTAACACTACTCAGCATAACTCAGCCTCAACCAGCATCACTGAGCGCCACACCATAATGATTCAGCATAACACAGAATAGACCAGTCTAGGCCAGTAACAATCAACATCAAACAGTACCATCTAGCACCATCTAGCGTCACCTAGCGTCACTCAGCATCTCTCGGCGTCATCTAGCGTAATCCAGCATCACACAGCAACACCCATCATCACCTGGGCATAACACAGCACCTCCCAAGATTTCCTTCATTAGTTAATATCACCCAGTGCAACATCAGTTTCATCCTGCACCCAAGATCTCTCAGCATCAATCAGTATCACACAAGTTACCTCAGCGTCACCCAGCATCACTCAGCAACATTCAGCATCATTTAGCTTCATTCAACATCGCCCCAGCATCAACCATCCTCACCTAGCATCCTTAAATAGCACCCAGTATCACACAGATTGAGCGAAGCATCAACCAGCATGACTTAACAACTCCCAGCATCACCAAGCATCATCAAAATTTTATCTAGCATCTATCAGCATCACCAAGCATCACTAAACATTAACTAATAGCACCCAGCTTCACGCAGCTCTACAGGGCTTCACCTAGCTTCAACCAGCACCCTTCAGTATCACTAAGCACAGTTCAGCATCACAGCATTGCTAAGCATTACTCAGCATCTCTCATCACACAGAATAACTCAAGCATCGTTCAGCATCACCCAGAATCATCCAGCATCACTCTAAATCATCTAGCATCTCTCTCTCTCTCTCTCTCTCTCTCTCTCTCTCTCTCTCTCTCTCTCTCTCTCTCTCTCTCTCTCTCTCTTTTACACAGGGTTTGACAAGGTTAGGTTATGGATCCCCAGATTTATTGACAAGATATTGACAAGTTTAGGATTCTTAACTTTATTAACAAGCTAAGAACTGTTACCTACATCAGCTCATTTGAAAGCATTTTTATTGTTAGATGAAGTTGGAGCCATCTGTGGGCCAGCATTTTCATTTGATCAACTGATTTTATCTCGTTGGTATCATTATGCTGTACGAATGTGTTCCATACTCGAGTCATCCTGGGAATAAATGATCTCAGATGAAGTGATGTTCTGGAGAAGGGTACAGCCAGAGTGAAGTTGCTGCTTTCTTCTCTCTCTCTCTCTCTCTCTCTCTCTCTCTCTCTCTCTCTCTCTCTCGCTCTCGCTCGCTCGCACTTTCTCTCTTTCTCAATGATTCTCCTTTCCAAATACTCAAACCCTTTCTCTTCCTTCCTCCGCACGTCGTCTGCATTCCTTTTCACAATGGCCTCTTTCAGTAGAGAGCAGCATCAGGTGAGAAAGGAGTTCTTGGGTTGACTGACAAAAAAAATTAACCATGATACTGATAATGCTAATAATATAAATTAATAATAATAATAATAATAATAATAATAATAATAATAATAACAATAATAAATTATATATCTTAATAGTCCTTCTGACGAGGTGCTGGAGGGCTCAGAGCTCTGCCATCAACAACAGGAAGAGTGTCCCACAGGGCAGCTTCATAAGGACTACTGCATAATGGATTCCATTAGGAGCACCCCGTGATCACCACGTATAGGTGAGACCAAGGTCATGCAGCAGGTTGCCTAGCAGTAGAGATTACAGGGTCAGTACCAGCATGTAATACGTCCCATGGTCCCACCCACTCTTTCCTTCCCAGCCCTTTACTTTCAGTCTATCAAACACCTGTCAACTTTTACCCTCCTTCACAAACTCCCTCTCCCACTCGTCCATATTTACATCAAGACTATTCCATTAATGGAATTTCTCCCATTGATATAAGCCTATACGAACATACTCCGACCCAAACATGTTAATCAAAGCGCTAGCTTCAACGTTTACTAGATGCAGTTCAGTCGTTGCACGAACTGAGAAAGGGATACCCGTATTGCATAACTATTCCTCCGTACGTCAATGCACGCGACTGGAATATTGCAGATTGCAGTATGTAATTTAGTTAAATATTAGTGCTGTAAATGTGAAACGAATTAGATGAGGCATTCACATATCAAGTGGATATTAATATCCAAATTTATTCAATTAAAATTGGCGAACTAAGATGTACACAGTAGAGCAAAAACAGTTTGAAATCTTCCTAGCTACAAGAACAGAAGTTGCATTATTGAGCTATTAACGTTGAGTTGTTGAACTAAACCGGTTTAAAAGTTCAGTAGGTTGGTAGACAGCAACCACCCAGGGAGGTACTACCGTCCTGTGGTAGTAGGTTGGTAGACAGCAACCACCCAGGGAGGTACTACCGTCCTGTGGTAGTAGGTTGGTAGACAGCAACCACCCAGGGAGGTACTACCGTCCTGTGGTAGTAGGTTGGTAGACAGCAACCACCCAGGGAGGTACTACCGTCCTGTGGTAGTAGGTTGGTAGACAGCAACCACCCAGGGAGGTACTACCGTCCTGTGGTAGTAGGTTGGTAGACAGGAACCACCCAGGGAGGTACTACCGTCCTGTGGTAGTAGGTTGGTAGACAGCAACCACCCAGGGAGGTACTACCGTCCTGTGGTAGTAGGTTGGTAGACAGCAACCACCCAGGGAGGTACTACCGTCCTGTGGTAGTAGATTGGTAGACAGAAACCATCCAGGGAGGTACTACCGTCCTGTGGTAGTAGGTTGGTAGACAGCAACCACCCAGGGAGGTACTACTGTCCTGTGGTAGTAGGTTGGTAGACAGCAACCACCCAGGGAGGTACTACCGTGCTGCCAAATGCGTGTGAAACAGAAACCTCTAATTGTTTCACATGATAATAGGATTGCTGGTGTCTTTTCTTTCTGTCTAATAAACAGGTAAGTAAACAAGTCCATCTTGCTTCCTCTACTTACACTTACGTCTCAATACCTATTCATGTTCACATTTATGTATACACACCCATCTTAATTTTCTATTTTCTTAATAGTTCTTGTTCTTATTTATTTCCTTTCATCTCCATAATAGTTCTTGTTCTTTATTTCCTTTCGTCTCCATAGGGAAGTGGAAAAGAGTCTTTTCTCCGTAAGCCATGTGTGTCGTATGAGGTGACTAAAATGCTGGGAGCAATGGTCTAGCAACCCCTTTCCCTGTATAAATTAATAAAAATATAAAAAAAATTATATACCTGGGAAGTTTAAATGTGTGTGGATGTAAACGAAACAAAACTGAAGGGGATAGGGGAGTTGTGGGAAAAAAATAAATGAGATTAGGTCAAGAGTATCTGAGAGAGTTAGAGTTAAAAAAGGTGTAGAAATAATGTTAATCAGTGATGGTAGGACAAAGGGGAGTATAAATGAATAAATTCAATAATTCAGTGGATTAAAATAAGAGTCGGTTGTGGAAAGTGGGTTATGATAAGTGTTTATGCACCTAGAGAAGAGAGGAATGCATTGGAGAGAAAGATTTTGGGAGATGTTTGGTGAGTGTTTAGTAAATTTTGAACCAAGTGAGAAAGTAAATGTGGTAGAGTACATGAATGTCAAAATGGGAGAAAAGGTTGTAAAGGGCATGGTGGGTAAGTTTGAGGTAACAGGGCTAAATTATAATGGGATGAGTCTTTAACTGAACTTTGTATAGAAAGAGGTATGGTAATGCGTATTACATATTTTAGGAAATAAGGATAAATAAGTATACGAGATATGATATAGGTCGTAATGACAGTAGTTTGCTGGAATGCTCGGTTGTTGGCAAGAGGCATGGAATTAAAAGAAAAAGAACCTAATACAAAGTGGGAGTTGTCACAGTTGCATTATGCTGATGACACTGTGCTTTTGAGAGATTCTGAAGAGAAGTTGCAGAGGTTGGTGGACGAGTTTGGGAGGGTAGATAAAAGAAGGAAATTAAAAGTAAACATTAGAAGGAACAAGGTGATAAGGATAAAAAAATAAGTAATGAAAGATTGGATATCAGACTGGAAGGAGAGAGTATGGAGGAAGTGAATGTATTCAGACATTTGAGAGTGGACTTGTCAGTAGATGGGTCTATGAACGATCAAGTGAACCATAAAACTGCTGAAGATAAAAAGTGAGTTGAGTGCTGATGAGTCTGTGGAGACAAAGAACGTTATCCATGGAAGCAAAGAGGGAAATGTATAAGAATATAGTAATACCAGCGCTCTTATATGGGTGAGAGGCATAGGTAGTGAACGTTACAACAAGGAGAAGGCTGGAGGCAGTAGAGATGTAGTGTCTGGTGGTAATGTGTGGTGTGAATATTGCTCAGAGAATCCTTAGCTTGGAGATTAAAAGGAGGTGTGGGTTTTTAAAAAGTATTATCCACGGGGCTGACAAGGGGTTGTTGAGGTGATTCGGATATTTTGAGAGGATGGGACAAGATAGAACTATCTGAAAGGCTTATAAATCTGTCAAGGAAGGAAGGCGGTGTAGTGGTCATCTAAGGAAAGGTTGGAGGGGGAAGGGGGGGGGGTAAACGAGGTTTGGTATGGCAGGGAAATAGACTTCCAGCAAGCGTGCATGAGTATATTAGATAGGAGCGAGTGGGGACGAAAGTTTCTTTTATGACTTGACGTGCTGCTGGAGTGTGAGCAAAGTAACATTTATGAAGGGATTCACGGAAATCGGTCAGCCGGACTTGAGTTCTGGAAGTGGGAAGTGCAATGTCTGCACTCTAAAGGTGGGGTGGAGATATATTGCAATTTTTTAACTGTAGTGTAGACGCGCCTTTGACAACACAGTGATGGAGTGAATGATAACGAAAGTGTTTCCCCATTTTCGGGTCACCCTGCCTCGGTGGAAAACGGCAGATGTGTTTATACTATCACATGAGAAGCAGTGTTTCAGTTTTCCCAATTTCTTGGAAATAATCAAACTGAGAACTACAGAGGCTAAAATCAACCAAGACTTTTTTCAAAGACTATCGAGCTTTAAGCAAATAAGTACAGAAAGTACGTAAGTAAAAGTAAACAAGTCATGTATCTAAATAAGGTAAGTAAACAGGGAAGTAAAGTAAGTGTTAAGTGAAATAAGTATATAAGTAGACTTTATTCAAGCTTTGCGTATATACGAAAAATATTTAACAGTGGTCTTGAGGGCACACAGATGTTATAGATACATAAAAAAATCTGGACTAAACGTTTTCATCACGAAACCCACGAAATATGTTCCTACGCTGCCAAAACCCATCAAACTTCCCACGCACGTCATGCCATAAATATCCCATTAAAAACTGATTGTGTTCACACCTGCCTTATTTTAATCAGAGGAAGGTATTGTACTTTCCATATGAGTCATATAGCGCTGTGAAATTGGAGGCATTCAGATTCGATCTTGGCAAGGGAAAGATTGGTCAAGTTACTTGGATCAAGAGCTCATCACCAGTAATAAGACAAAATAATGTAAAAGCATTCTATTCTATTTCGAGTTCAAAAGTACCAAATGGCATCTATACACTGGAGGCAGAGGCAGCAGACTGGAGTCTGACTGCCTCTACTTCCAGCTGTCATGTTAGCCTTTAATTCCTTCATTTAATTAATCATTATACCCTTGACTCTCCTCATGACTCTCTTCATCTTCGGTGAATTCACTGGACTCATTATCCTCAATACTTTGTTCCTCATATAGCAGAAATACCTTCTCATAGGCCTACCACCTTTCATTTAAAAACTTCAGGCAGCCTTGTAAATCATTACAATCTACATTAATGTGTCAACTAGTCCCTTTACATCTGTTGAGAACTCTGTTCAAATGTCCTTTATATGCTGCCACTGACCGTTTTAATTTCACTAGTACTGAAGCGGCTCTCTTGAATTTCTTCCACCATGGTCGTGTTTCAGTTAGATTGCAACGCTAATTCGTACTCCGTACATTTTTTAATTAGCCCTCCCCACAGCACCATAAAAAGTTAGATAAGGACAGATGCGTTTCCTCGCTCTTCAATGAATGGTAACAAATTTTTTTAGCATGTACTGACTCGACTCTGTATTAAAATAAACTGCGTCAGCTCTGAGCCCTAATTGAAATGGTTTAGCATACAGGTTTACTAACTGAATGTATTCTAAATTCTTGGCCTTCTTTAATATCCTGCAATATATACCTCGAGCAGTTCGGCTGTTATCATCGGCAGTAATTTTACACTTACCTCCTGATTGTGGGAACCAGCCGCAACAGCCGATACATTTAGACCGATCTCCTTAACTATTTAGCTTTGTAAAACTTTTGAAAGAATGATACTTAACAGACACCAACTTTCTCCTCATCTCTGTGGGTTCATGAAAAGAAAAAGTGTGCTGAGTTGTATTTCCACCTTTCTCACTGATGATAAATTAGACACATGTGGTCAGTCTATCAATCTTAAATAGAATACAGCATATCTGCGGAGAAGTAACTTATGTACCGTAAGCAGGAGAGGTGCAGCAGTCGTAGGTGGTGTCACATTTGTCTCTACTAGTTTAACCATATTTCTTGATATAGCAAACAGGGCCGTTATACTCGCTAGCCAGAATGAATATTAGTGGAAGCTTACTCAATTGGATAATAGGATACCTGTCAAATAGAGTATCCTCTATCTGCTATTATGTCTTTAGAAGCATTTCTAAAGAAATGTCCTTGGGTAAACTGCAGGAAGGAGTTCTCAGTCCTTTACTATTTAATGTTCTGATTAATGCTCTCTTAAATGTTCTACCTGCCTCTCTTAAACATTTAGTTATGAGGGGTGTATCTACGGAAAATAACGTCTATGAAATTGTGCCCAGGAGGATCGAACCCGTGTGGTTTTAGCCCGCTTCATGGTGAGCGAAAATGCCACGACGCTCTAACCCACGGGACCATACAGTCCTACAACACCCACACCATCGTATGTCTTCAGATCATGGTACAACACCTAGCTCTGCTGGGTGCGTGATTCTTGTAGGATTGCTTGGTCCAGTGGGTTAGAGATTCGTGTAATTTTTGCTCACCACGAGGCGGGCTAAAACAACATGGGTTTGAGCCCCCGGCTACTCGCAGTGTTGTTATTGATTAAATACCACTCGTTCATGGTTACAATAATATAAATACTGCTTGTGCAGGCTAGTACACCAAACGAGGAGTAGAATGAAATAAGCTCAGAGGCACACACACCATCATATGCGGATCACGGTGCAACACCTAGCTCTGCTGGATGCGTGATTCTTGTAGGATTGTATGGTCCCGTGAGTTAGAGCATCGTGGAGTTTTCGCTCACCGTGAGGCGTGCTAAAACAACACGGGTTCGAGCCCACGGTTAGTAGCAGTGTTGTTACTGATATAAATATATATATATATATATATATATATATATATATATATATATATATATATATATATATATATATATATATATATATATATATATATTCTGGAGGCAGTGGAGATGTCATGTCTGAGGGCAATGTGTGGTGTGAATATAATGCAGAGAATTCGTAGTTTGGAAGTTAGGTGGAGGTGCGGGATTGCCAAAACTGTTGTCCAGAGGGCTGAGGAAGGGTTGTTGAGGTGGTTCGGACATGTAGAGAGAATGGAGCGAAACAGAATGACTTCAAGAGTGTATCAGTCTGTAGTGGAAGGAAGGCGGGGTAGGGGTCGGCCTAGGAAAGGTTGGAGGGAGGGGGTAAAGGAGGTTTTGTGTGCGAGGGGCTTGGACTTCCAGCGGGCATGCGTGAGCGTGTTTGATAGGAGTGAATGGAGACAAACGGTTTTTAATACTTGACGTGCTGTTTGAGTATGAGCAAAGTAACATTTATGAAGGGATTCAGGGAAACCGGCAGGCCGGACTTGAGTCCTGGAGATGGGAAGTACAGTGCCTGCACTCTGAACGAGGGGTGTTAATGTTACAGTTTAAAAACTGTAGTGTAAAGCACCCTTCTGGCAAGACAGTGATGGAGTGAATGATGGTGAAAGTTTTTCTTTTTTGGGCCGCCCTGCCTTGGTGGGAATCTGCCAGTGTGTTAATAAAATAATATATATATATATATATATATATATATATATATATATATATATATATATATATATATATATATATATATTATCAGGTGCAAGTTAGTTGACAAATGGCTGTTCCTAAACTGATAAGGTTATATATATACCTGTATCTCTTTGACAGGGGACATTTTTTGTAGGAAAGTGACGGGAAAAATAGTTGCATTGATTTCCTTCTATCCTTGCACTATGTAGCACCATTTCTGTTTCTGGCAAGTAAGTGTTATTTTCCAAGTTCTTTTATTGCAAAACAATAGAAAATGCCCATTATTCCTTTTAAACTTTTCTTTTGTGGCTTACAGGATGAATTTTTGCCAAAAAATGGCTAAATTTCAATATTTTTTGTTAGTTTTGGATGTAAAACAAAAATATAATATATAAAATTCACGTAAATAAAACAAAATTTACACAAATTTTATTTTAAATTTTCTGAAACATGACTCACGAAATCGTAATGACACGATTGCAAACAAACCATACCCCGGCAGGGATTGAACCCGCGGTCAGAGAGTCTCAAAACTCCAGCCCGTCGCGTTAGCCACTAGACCAGCTAGCCACAATAAGATTCGTCCAACTAGGTATATTTCTACACCATAGGAAGGTTAGCATAGGCACCACTGAAAAACTTGCATTTGTGGTCACAGTGGTTCCTATGCTAACCTTCCTATGGTGTAGAAATATACCTAGTTGGACGAATCTTATTGTGGCTAGCTGGTCTAGTGGCTAACGCGACGGTCTGGAGTTTTGAGACTCTCTGACCGCGGGTTCAATCCCGGTCCGGGGTATGGTTTTTTCTGAAACATATTTACAAAGTTAAAAATGAGCAGCTTTTCTAGATTTGTGAGCAGCAACAAATCACGTTCCCGTTTAAGCCCCCAAATGTAGTCTCCCATCATGTTTTCATTATAAGGTCCCTGATATCTGTGTTCAAAGTCCATTATATCTTGGGAGCGCTCCACTTGCTCCTCTGAGTATGCTGCCATACTCTCCTTGAAAATGTCATGATGAGCATCAAGGATATTGACCTTAAGGGACATCCTATAGCCCATCTTACCATAGCTTTTTACCAAGATCTCAACAAGTTCCACATAACTGTCAGCCCAGAAAGACTTGTGCTACAGTAGCAAAACTCCTCCAGGCTTCATTTTCCTTCTCTGTGAGCTTCTTTGGAAATTCTGAGCTCTCTATGATTTTCCTGACTTGTGGTCCAGTGAAGATGCCAGCCTTCACCTTTGCCTCTGATAGCTTCGTAGAGAAGTCTTGAAGGTACTTAATGGCTACAGAATCTTTGTCAGGAGTTTGAGGTGTAATGAAGGGAACAGAACCTTCTGAGGATCCACCAATGGTTTATGTTTGATATTATGTCTTCCTACTGAGAACTCAGTTCTTCGAGGCCAGTTCTTTCTCTGGTAATGGGCTGCTCTGTCTCTACTATCCCAGTGACGAAGATAATAGGGAAACTTTGTAAAACCTTCTTGGAGTCCCATCAAAAATGCCACAATTTTCAAGTCTCCAATAACCTCCCAGGTATACTCATCATAGTTCAGAGCTTCGAGTAGAAGTTTGACATTGTTGTAGTCCTCCTTAAAATGCGCTTAATGAGCCATAGGAAGAGTGGATACTTGTTCCCATTGTGCAGAAGTACAGCTTTTAGGCTTCAGGAGGAGCTGTCTATGAGTCTCCACTCATCTGGATTGCATGCAATACCAATTGCATGAAACAGGCCTGATACATCATTACAGTAGCACAACCTGTCTTTATTAGTGAAGAAGCTTAAGAAATGTTGGTGACGTTTTCTTTGGCTTGTCACTTGCACACTTTCAACCACCAAGTCCCATTCCTTGAGCCTTGATATCAGAAGGTCAGCATTTGACTTCGTCAAACCAAGATCTTTGATAAGGTCATTGAGGTCTATTTGGTTTGGGTAGTAAGGATTCCTGCCAACAGCTGCATCTGTGTGCTCTTCATTTTCTGATTTGCTGCTTTCTTCTTCTGACGGTTGACTTCTTTCTGGAGGTGTAGGTACAGGAAGATCAGCAATGTGTGGTACTGCTGCAATAGAAGAGGGAAGGTCTGGATAAGAAATAGCAGGTTCATTTTTCCCAGTTCGGTGTTTGGAAGGATCCACCAGGCAGAAGTAGCAGTTGTTGATTTAGTGATCAGCGGGTTCACGTCATATTCTAGGAACACCAAACTTTATGGTTCTTCTTCCTCCTCTATACCATCCTGTAAAAGAACAAAAGAATTAATTTCTGTTACATACATCCCATTTAAACAATGTTCCTATTCAAGATTTTACCCTTCATATAACTAATGACTTTCTTACCTTCCAATGTTGTCTTACAATGTTCACAAGCAACATGAGGCGCCCAGATCTTGTCTTGGTCCACAACTGACATGCCAAAATATACTTAGTAAGCTTCACACATTTTTATAGATGCTGTTACAAAGAACTGACCAAAGAATTGACCATATATGTAGCAGAACGCGTCTGGAGAATGATTGCAGCCTCATGATGCCATTTCATTTCTTCTGATGTGTCTTCTCAGGCAGCCAGAGCTGAACTGAATGCTGGTTTGTGAGCCCCTGTTTTTATATTTTCCAAGCAAAACCCTAGAACATAATAGTTTTACATAAGTCTTTTTGAAAGTATTGCAGAAGTGTCCTAACCAAAAAAGCAAAATTTTGGGACCAAAATTGCTTTTTTAAATTTTGGTTAATTATAAAGATTTGGGAAATGATGCGTATTTCCCAGGAACACGACAAAAATTAAAATTTGTTTCACAGTGAATTATAGTTGGTCCATTATTTTAGGTTGGAAATCTAACAATTTCTTGACGGGGACTTTCAACCATATTACCAGATTCCTTTCGTTCTAACCATAGTAAACAGCCGTCAGGATCGCAAACAATAGCTGTTCTTCTGTTCTTGTTTAAGTTTCTTTCGTGATTTTGAACGAACATTAATGAACTAAACTACTGTAGAACTTGCCTGATCGTATTGTTTGCTGTTAAGTAATCTTACGTAGCCATTTCGGTTTTAATACGTAATTTGCATCTACGCAAACGAAGACACAAATCAATTATGCTTCTTGTTACATGGGTAGCCATGTTACCTGGAGTTTACCTGGAGAGAGTTCCGGGGGTCAACGCCCCCGCGGTCCGGTCTGTGACCAGGCCTCCTGGTGGATCAGAGCCTGATCAACCAGGCTGTTGCTGCTGGCTGCACGCAAACCAACGTACGAGCCACAGCCCGGCTGGTCAGGAACCGACTTTAGGTGCTTGTCCAGTGCCAGCTTGAAGACTGCCAGGGGTCTGTTAGTAATCCCCCTTATGTATGCTGGGAGGCAGTTGAACAGTCTCGGGCCCCTGACACTTATTGTATGGTCTCTTAACGTGCTAGTGACACCCCTGCTTTTCATTGGGGGGATGTTGCATCGTCTGCCAAGTCTTTTGCTTTCGTAGTGAGTGATTTTCGTGTGCAAGTTCGGTACTAGTCCCTCTAGAATTTTCCAGGTGTATATAATCATGTATATCTCCCGCCTGCGTTCCAGGGAATACAGGTTCAGGAACCTCAAGCGCTCCCAGTAATTGAGGTGTTTTATCTCCGTTATGCGCGCCGTGCGCCTGTGAATTATAACATAATGCTTATTGAATCATGTGACATTTAGCTCGTCACAAATAAATACGTTGAAATCTAGTCTGCTGATCAATTATCTGAGAAAAAATGCTATTCATTATGACAAAACATTTTATCATATCATTAGTATAATTAGACAGTCCTTTCTTATTTTGTTAAATTATTTTATCAAACATCTCAGTAATATGAATAATTAGCAATAACATAATTTGTTGCATTTAGCTAGTAACATAATTATTTTAAAACAAAGAAATCTCAAAATATATTAAGGGAGAAAAACGTACTTTTTTCCACAAGAGTAATCCCAGATTATGTTTACATTGGTGGAAATAAGAATCCAATGTTGGAAATAAATAAAGTCTGAAGCCTACATCAAAGATGACCGGATGGAGCAAAAACAAATAGCAGTAAAAAGAGAGATATGAGAGAAGAGGAGGAAGTGGCAGAGGAATGAAGGGGGTCATGACCGCATTCCACGAGAGGGGTAACTTGACAGGGATGAAAAGATTCGTAGATACCTCCCGAATATCCTAGGGAGATTTATTGCCTCTTTTCTGGAGAAGCGATACAGTGAGAGAGAAGAATAAGAGTATATATACTCAATCATGTTGGTTTAGAAAGACACGTAAGCAAACACTATGACATATTTATTAGAAAACGTTTCGGTCCTGGGACCTTGAAGTGATCAAGGTCCCAGGACCGAATCGTTTTCTAATAAATATGTCATAGTGTTTGCTTACGTGTCTTTCTAAACCAACTTGTCGGTATTTATTACCAAGGTTTATACCATACTCAATCATAGATTGAATCACAAAACCTGTTTTTACTAAAAGAAGATAAAGCATGTGCATTATGATATCGAAACTGTCGAAATTAATTGGTAATGCAATATTTTCCGAGTTGGGGAAGAAAAAGAGAAACAAAATGAGGATAGAAGTGATCTGTAATAATCCTTCAGATATAAATATTTAAGAGTTATTTTCCTCTAAATTTCTGTCAGTTATGTCAAAACGTTTAACAAATTTTCTTTTGTTGCTGTGAAATATGCGGTTTTATAGGTTTAATTAGCCTAACGTAGCCAAATTTAACCGGCTTAACTTAAACAAGTTATTCTTAAGAAAAGTAACATTTGTAACTTTGCAGGAATCATTAAGAAACTGGTTTTCCGAACCTTGTTGAAAAAAATAAACTTGTGAAATAAGAATTGGTATTGTAATGTAAAGTATTGAGTGAGAAAACTTAATAACTACAGTGATGTAATATATATAGTCCACCAGCAAATATTGGGAGGGAAATGGAGGAATAGCTGATAATATAATACTGATTCCCATATTGGAAACACCGGTAGAGAGAGAGCCAAAAGAAAAAAAAGAAAAAGAAAAGACTAGACTAGATTTAAGCCATAAGGAGAGTGACCGGGAGAACTGGGACTCTGAATTGTGGAACCAGAATAATGGATGTATTAAGTTTCAGTCAGCTGAAGAGTAAGATAAAGCTTCAGGACTTGATTTGATTGTCAGCTTTTTCAAATGTGATTCTCTAAGTGAAATCAATTATGGAAAAAACCACTGGTTGCCAGTAGTTTCAAAATTCCTTGGTGGAAATGAGGATGGAAAGAGAAATGCAGGAAAGAGTAACATAGAGCTAGGCTACCGACAAGTGGATTGTGATGGTACTAAGAAATTTTCTGTGGCATCTTCACTTGTGAGTCAATGAATGTTAATGAAGTCATGGTCAGTATCACCGATTCATGGACATATTGACCATGAAGCGGAAAAAGAAGTCATGGTAAAATCAGATATGCAGAAAAGCAATGAGAGCCTCCAGAGGGTATAGAAAAACATGGAGTACATATCCACAGAAAACGTGAAAACAAACAGGAGAGCTTGGAATGATTATGTGAAAAATAGTGATGATAAGAAGGGATGCTAAAAGATAGTTGTAGAATCGTATGGTATCAAAAGCCAAAACTAAACAAAAGTTATTCAGTCCTATCCTTTAAAATATTACAGGATAGGACTGAAGAAGGTGAGAGTAAAGGTAACGGAAGACGAGAGAGAAATATGCAAAGAGCTTGGCAGAATTTTCAGGGAAGTCTCGAAGGAGAACTGAGAATTACCTGAACGCACCGAAGTGAGGGCAGACCAGCAGGTATTAGTGTAGTGATACTGGTCCTGTGGGGAGCAGCAGCAGGATAATACTGCACCACCTCTAGGGGCCCTTAACAACAACAACAGTTTGGCGTGCATCATGGGCACCAACATATGGTGTGTGATTCTCTACTACTTTATCCATTTATCACCGATGCAGATTACATGGTGAGTTTAAATATGTGGCCTGTAGTTATAACTTTTCTCTTGACATATGCAAGACATCACCATCCCTGTAGAAGCCATTATTAGATGTACTAGTCATTATATTTTGTTGTTGCAGAAGTACTATGAAGATTCTATGTTCAATAAAGCCTAGAGATAAGGCCTGTGTTTCTATCACAACAATTAGAAAGTATCATAATAACAAAGTAAGTGATGAAATTACTTAATGGTGTTTGACATAAAATAAGCAATGGAATCAGGCAACATAATACCTTGGGAATCAAGAGGAAGAAACAAAGAGTACTATGCACCCATTAGCAAAGAACCACAAAAAAAAAATCCAGAAAGGGCATCAGCCAAAAAACTGTAAGAAAACCAGTGTGTTACCCATTGTAATGATAAAGAGCAGCATGTGGGGTTTTGCAGCGATCAATATTACGAACTGCTGTTTGGAATATAGTGTCAAACCATACCACAGGTGGGGTTAGAACCCACGATCAGAGTCACAAACCTCCAGACCGTCGCGTTAGCCACTGGACTAGCTGGTCCAGTGGTTAAGTCGACGGTCTGGAGTTTTGTGACTCTCTGATCGCGGGTTCTAACTCCACCCGTGATTTGTTCACAATCGCGTCATTACGATTTCGTGAGTCAGTGTCAACCATCCACCAGAAGAGATTGATTCCTAGTGCGTCTGTTTGCTGACGATGCAAAATTAATGAGAAAAAAGCAAAGAAAAGACCTAGACAAGCAACAGATGTAGTAGACGAATCAGCTGTTGGAATTCAGTTCAAATGCAGCCAAGATTATATAGATATAATAGGTGGAGATTGACTGGACATTCAGTACTGACGGGAAAAGTTAAGATGCCAATGTAAGTGAATGAAAAGAATCTGTGGAAAACTTATTAACAAATGAATAGCTACAGAGGCACAAACTCGGTAGCTTCAACCTTGGAACAGCATTCAGGAACTTAGACTCCTTCGGATCCTTGTTCATGACATTTATTAGGTAGGATGATAACTGAGTAAAGGTCTAAGTCAGGAGCGAAAGCTAGTTAAGCATGTGAAGAAACTAGAAAAGGTCTAAAGGTTTACTGTGAGACTGGTCCTAAAAATATGAAGAATATTCTATTATGACAGGTTGAACAGGATGGGACTCAAGACCTTGGCGAAGAGAAACACTAGGAGAGACATCATTAGGATGTAAAAAAAAAAAAAAAACAGGCACAACGCTACACAGAATTTGAAAACAAAGATGAGCCACAGAAATAGTAATAAGTAATTCTTTGTTCTTTGGGAGGTTGACAAAATAAAATGAATTAAATGAGATACATAGAGACAAGCCCTTACTAAAGTTTTTGTAAGGTCTGGACACTGTAATACGTGATTGCTATCACATAACATTTTCAAAAATATTTGGATTTTATACATTGTGCGTTTTATACATTATATAAATTCTAATATAACCGATGGGTCTTTGTAGACCATCGGTGGTCTTAGTTTAATGGGTCTGACGCCTATTGACTACACACAAATTATTAACCTATTTAACACCAGCTAAAGTACTTTAATCCTTGAAAAAATGGATTAAAGTGCACTCTTATAATATTTACAGTGAGAATATTCCCAGTAAGATACTATTACTTATACCTGTCTCTAATAATATTTTCCGTAAGACCTGGCCAATATACCCATTGTACCCAGTGAATAAACTGTTCCTGAATAAGGCACATAAGTCCAGACATAAATAGAGCTGATTAATGTTTTACGTGTGGGTCAGGAGTTGAATCTCTACCACAATAAATACAAAATAGTAACACAATTGAAATTTGTTTCACACCAGCCATCTCTCACTGAGACGGGATGACCTGAAAAACAGAAACCCATCCATCATCATTCATTCATTGGCTGTCGTGACAAACACGCGTGCTGGCATTATAATTCAGATAACCTTCCGAAATGCAACTTCCCCCACCCCTCTTTCACAACACAGACACTCTGGAGGAGGGGTGGGGATGTTACTCTCTCTCTCTCTCTCTCTCTCTCTCTCTCTCTCTCTCTCTCTCTCTCTCTCTCTCTCTCTCTCTCTCTCACCCACCAAAACACACACACACACACAATGTCGGAAGACATTGAAGAAGCTAGGACTTATGCAGGGACTCTACCAGACACTTGTGGGGGCCAGGAACAGGTGAGCAGGAAAGACAAACCAATGAGCATAGGGGCCGCAGCTAGGGAAGGGATTCAAGGAAGGAACGCTCCAAGGGAAGGAACTAAAACACTTCAGAGGACTAGTAAAAGGACACAAGTGCAACTAATGTGACATTTTTATTGTGGCAACGTTTCGCTCTCCAGGAGCTTTGTCACAATAAAGTCACATTAGTTGCACTTGCATCCCTTTACTTTACATATTGTCGGTAATTCTACCAACATTATTACACTTCAGAGGATCCAATGGGAGACACAGTGGGAGGAAGAAAGGGAGAGATCAGTTTTTGTCTACGGGCTCCAGGAAGCCAAAGGGGAAACCTATGATGAAAGAAAACAGGAGAAGAAAAAAAGCGATTGAAGGTATCATGAAGGTGATAGGCGAGGGCGACATGACCCAGGTGACAAATTTTCGGAGAACTAGGTGGTTTGCAAGGAGAAGGAAACAGCCTCTCAAATTAATTTTCAAGGCAGAATCAACTCGAACCATGATCCTGCAGGAGAAAGCACGGCTGAGAGAGAAACCGGAGTTCCAGAGTGTGTACCTCGATCGAGACAGAACACAAGAGGAAAGGATGATAATGAAAGAGAGAGTGCAAAAACGAAAGGAGGAATGGGAGGAAATGACAAAGAAAAGTAGAATAACCCAGGCACAGGTGGAAGGGCAAACCCCCATCCTTCCAGAAACACCTGCAGAAGGACTCCAACTGTGACAACCCCAAGGCAACTGAACAATCTAAACCAACAATCACACACTGATCCCTCTGTCCCCACCCCCCACACAACGAACCCTACCCCTACAGCAACCCCCAATGGGAACTCTGCCCCCACCCCCACTGCAACCCCTCATAGGCCCCTGCCAGAGCTCTTGCTCTCCCAACCCCAATATTACCCCAGGACCACAGTTTTGGAATGGAAGTTGAAGGTTTGGTACACGAATGCGGATGGATTAATGAATAAATATGAGGAGTTTCACGAAAGAATCAATGAGAAGTTCCCAGACATCATAGCAGTTACAGAAACGAAACTCACTGAGACAATAACAGATGCAGTCTTCCCAGTAGGATATCAGATCATGAGGAAAGATAGAAGGGGGAGAGGGGGAGGAGGGGTTGCACTATTTGTAAAAAAAAATGGAAATTCGAGAAAATAGGACGCATGGACGAGACTGGAGAAAGGGACTACATAGTAGGTACACTTTAGTCTGGGGAGCACAAGGTAGTCATTGCAGTGATGTATAATCTGCCACAGAACTGCAGGAGGCCAAGAGAGGAATATGAAGAGAGCAACAAAGCAATGGTGGACACACAGGCTGAGGTGGCAAGAAAAGCTCACTCGAGCAGAGCAAAGTTACTGGTTATGGACAATTTCAACCACAGGGAGATTGATTGGGAAAACCTGCAGCCACACGGGGGTCCCAAAACATGGAGAGCCAAGATGATGGATGTAGTACTGGAAAACCTCATGCACCAACATGCTAAGGACACTACCAGCGTGAGAAGGGAGGACGAACCAGCAAGACTGGACCTTATGTTCACCCTGGGCAGTTCAGACATTGAGGACATCACATATGAGAGGCCCCAAGGAGCTAGCGACCACGTGGTTCTGTGCTTTGAGTACTTAGTAGAGCTACAAGTGGAGAGGGTAACAGGAGTTGAATGGAAAAATCCAGACTATAAAAGAGGGGACTACATAGGTCTGAGGAAATACCTACAGGAGGTTCAGTGGGACAGAGAACTGGTAGGAAAGTCAGTAAACGAAATGATGGAATGCGTAACAGCAAAATGCAAGGAGGCAGAGGAAAGGTTTGTTGCCAAGGGCAACAGAAATAATGGGAAAACCAGAACGAACCCCTGGTTTACCCGACGGTGTAAGGAGGCAAAAAACCAAGTGCAATAGAGAATGGAAAAAGTACAGAAGGCATATAACACATGAAAATAGGGAGATCAGTCGAAGAGCCAGGAACGAGTATGCACAGGTAAGGAGGGAGGCCCAGCGACAGTATGAAAATAACAGTATCGAAAGTCAAGTCTGACCCGAAACTGTTGTATAGCCACATCAGGAGGAAGACAGCGGTCAAAGACCAGGTGATCAGGCTAATGACAGAAGGTGGGGAACTCACAAGAAACGATCAGGAGGTATGTGAGGAGCTAGGCAGGATATTTAAGGAAGTATTTACAGTAGAGACAGGAAGGGCTCTGGGAAGACAGCACAGAGGGGAACCGGATGGGACCGGACGCTGTGAGTGCCACTAACCACAATCTTCAATACTTCCCTGGAAACTGGACAACTACCTGAGATATGGAAGACAGCAAATGTAGTCCCCATTTTTAAGAAAGGAGGCAGAAACGAGGCACTAAACTACAGACCAGTGTCTCTGACGTGTATAGTATGCAAAGTCATGGAGAAGATTGTCAGGAGGAGAGTAGTGGAGCACCTGGAACTGAACAAGATTATAAATGACTACCAGCATGGATTCGTGGAAGGCAAATCCTGTGTCACAAACCAGGAATTTTATGACAAGGTAACAGAAGTAAGACGCGAGAGAGAGGGGTGGGTTGATTGCATTTTCCTGGACTGCAGGAAGGCCTTCGACACAGTTCCTCACAAGAGATTAGTGCAGAAGCTGGAGGATCAGGCACGTATAACAGGGAGGGCACTGCAATGGATCAGAGAATGCCTGACAGGGAGGCAACAACGAGTCATGGTACATGAAGAGGTATCACAGTGGGCGCCTGTAAAGAACGGGGTCCCACAGGGGTCAGTTCTAGGACCAGTGCTATTTTTGATATATGTGAATGACATGATGGGAGGGATAGACTCTGAAGTTTCCCTGTTCGCTGATCATGTGAAGTTGATGAGAAGAATTAAATCGGATGAGGATCAGGCAGGACTACAAAGAGACCTGGACAGACTGGACACGTGGTTCAGAAACTGGCTTCTCGAATTCAACCCCGCCAAATGCAAAGTCATGAATACTGGGGAAAGGCAAAGAAGACCGCAGACAGAGTATAGGCTAGGTGGACAAAGACTGCAAACCTCACTCAAGGAGAAAGATCTTGGGGTGACCATAACATCGAGCAAGTCTCCGGAGGCACACATCAACCAGATAACTGCTGCAGCATATGGGCGCCTGGCAAACCTGAGAATAGCATTCCGATACCTTAAGGAATCGTTCAACACACTGTACACTGTGTACGTCAGGCCCATACTGGAGTATGCAGCACCAGTTTGGAACCCACACCTAGTCAAGCACGTCAAGAAGTTAGAGAAAGTACAAAGGTTTGCAACAAGGCTAGTTCCAGAGCTCAGGGGAATGTCCTACGATGAAAGGTTGAGGGAAATCGGACTGACGACACTGGAGGACAGAAGGGTCAGGGGAGACATGATAACGGCATACAAGAAACTGCGTGGAATAGATAAGGTGAACAGAGACAGGATGTTCCAGAGAGGGGACACAGAAACAATGGGTCGCAATTGGAAGCTGAAGACTCAGACGAGTCAAAAGGATGTTAGAAAGTATTTCTTCAATCACAGAGTCGTCAGGAAGTGGAATAGCCTAGCAAGTGACGTAGTGGAGGCAGGAACCATACATAGCTTTAAGACGAGGTATGACAAAGCTCAAGCAGAGAGAGAGGGGACCTAGTAGCGATCAGTGAAGAGGCGGGGCCAGGAGCTAAGCCTCGACCCCTGCAACCACAATTAGGCGAGTACACACACACACACACACACACACACACACACACACACACACACACATACACACATACATGAGATTTAAGGAGGTATTTTCAGTTGAGACAGAAAAGACTCCAGAGAGCCGGAATGGTGGGGTACACCAACAAGTGTTGGACATAATACACACAGCTAAGGAGAAAGTGAAGAGGATGCTAAGCGAACTAGATACCTCAAAGGCGGTGAGACAAGACAACATCTCTCTGTGGGTCCTGAGAGAGGTAGCATTGGTGCTGTGTGTGCCACTAACAAAAATCTTCAACACATCTGTCGAAACAGAGTTACTACCTGAGGTGGGGAAGACAGCAAATGTAGTCCCAGTTTTTAAGAAAGGAGACAGACATGCAGCATTAAACTACAGACAGGTGTCACTGATATGTACAATAAGCAAAGTCATGGAGTTGCTTATCAGAGAAAGAGTGGTGGAGCACTTAGAAAACAATGAGCTTATACACGATAACCTAAACGGTTTCAAGGAGGGGAAATCTGGTGTCACAAACATAGCGGAGTTTTACGACAAGGTGACCGAAATGTTGGAAAATGGTTCAGAGAACCGACAAGTTGTTGAATTAGACACATGTGTGAAACTTGGTTATTATTACAGAGGAAACGATTCGCCACACAGTGACTTCACCAGTCCTAAACAAAGAAGAATGGTGAAGATCAGAAGGAGTTTGATGTAATCCGCCCCTCAGACTGGAGTCGATGTAATCAGCCCATCATTCTTAAAACAAATACAGCATATGCGCGAAGAAGTGGCTTATATACTTTAAACAGATGAGGTGAAGCAGTCGTAGGCGATATCACAATGGACAAATCTTCATGTGGAAGTAGGTCATGACTATAGGTTATGCAAGTGAAGAATTCCCAGTATCAAGATCCCAAGATGTTGCTGTGTCTGACAGGAATGTAGATAAATGGTTCAGAGAACCGATTGATGAACTGATTACATCGACTCCAGGCTGAGGGACTGATCACCTCAAACTACTTCTGATCGTTACCATTCTTCTTTATTTAGGGCTGATGAAGCCACTGCATGGCGAAATGTTTCCTCAGTGAAGATACCCAAGTGTTGCACATGTGTCTAATTCGTCAAGGTGACAGAAATAAGGTTGGAGGGAGAAGGGTGGGTAAACTGCATTTTCGTGGACTGTAAGAAGGCTTTCGACACAGTTCTGCACGACAGATTAGTGCAGCAACAAGGGGTCACAACTGGAAGCTGAAAACTCAGATGAGTCACAGGGATGTTAGGAAGTATTTCTTCATTCATAGAGTTGTCAGGAAGAACAATCTGTAGAGTGATATAATGGAATCAGGATCCACACATAGCTTTAAAAGAGATTCGGTAAAGCTCATGAGCAGGGAGATTGTGGAGGAGCTGTGAATCGACCCCTACAACCATAAATAGGTGAGTACACGTACACGTAGAAAAGAACTTGAAATTTAACAGTTAAAACAAATATAAAGCGGGTGAATTTTATTGGACCGCAGGAAGGCAATTATTACAGGACCACACCGAAGATTAACACACAAAGAGCACGAGAACACAAGTACAAAGGGAAAAGCTAAGCAAATGGCTTATATTATTTGAGTCTTCCACAGATAGGGAATACGTAGTGACGGTAAAGGAGGAAATAGAATGGGTCAGAGCACACACACACACACACACACACACACACACACACACACACACACACACACACACACACACACACACACACACACACACACACTTGCACGTCGTTACAAGTTACACTTATTGCATTACGCTCTACTTTTCATTCACATTTTTCCTGGAATCCGAGAAAAAGCGACACAGTAAAGAGCATTTGTGACCTGCACTGCGTAGCCGACTCTCTGCAATTATCATTTTAATGCCCCAGTTAAAAAATATCCAAATATTTATGGTAATATTCTCTGCACGGCAAACTAGGCTCTTCACTGCTTGCAGTTACGTGTGATAATCCAGTGGTGACATCTAGGAGCTACGTAATTGAGGTAGTTACCCATATTAACTACTTCATGCGAGGTATAACGACTCTGCGGCACTAAAAAACAATCTTCTTCATGTCGCTATCTACAATTAAATCAACAGCTATTCTGAGTCTCTGCCAGAGTTCCCCTCAAGGAAGGTTCCTTGATGTTGGTGAGGGGCTCTTGATTTAGGGAATTGGATCTATGCTCCAGTTCCCCAAATTAAGCCTGAATGCCTTCCACATACCCCCCCAGGCGCTGTATAATCCTCCGGGTTTAGCGCTTCCCCCTTGATTGTAATAATAATAATCTGCCAGAGTTATGATTATGCTTGGTCGCTCTTAGGAAAGTGCTTTACCGGTTGCACATAAGAATGTAGGAGAAACCATACCACGGGAGGGTTAGAACCCGCGATCTGGAGTTTTGAGACTCTCTGATTGCGGGTTCTAACCCCGCCCGTGGTATGGTTTGTTTGCAGTCGTGTCATTACGATTTCTTGAATCAGGAATGTAGGAGCACTGCAGCAGGCCTACTGGCCCCTGCAAGGGAGGTCCTTATCAAACCAAAACCCACTAACAATGCTTCCCTGCTAACCCTGTAGCAAGTGTAGTTGTGAAATGAAGATGTAATCAGTCCATCAACCTTGGAGAAAATGTATTTGAGGTGGCCAGTCACTCAGCCTGAAAAAAAGTTTAGCTTCATGGTTTGGAACGATATGAAGCTGAGTCTTAAATACTGTCGAAGGTGAGGTGGAAGATCTCGAAGACGCTGCAGGGGACGGGATTCACTAGTAGAAGTAAAAAGGCAACTTCATCTGGAATCCAACCCACAGTTACTCGATGAAGTGTGGAAGATGTCCTCTGATAAATTAGACACATGTGCAACTGTTAGGTAAGACACATATGCAACAGTTAGACAACTTTAAGTCTCCGCACTGTCGCTTGATCTTCAGATAGTTCCTGACTATGGAACTGAACTTCTCCAGGCCGAGGGACTGACAACCTCAAATTCTACGACTACAAGGGTGATGGACTGATTACATCGTCTTCACATCTCTACTGGTCCTGCCTATTTTCGACTGAAGAAGCCTACTGTGTAGGCGAAACGTTTCGGAATAAAGTTGTCTAACTGTTGCATATGTGTCTTACCTAACAACCTGTCGGTATTGTATACCATTTTGATGTTCACATGTGCAACTCTTGGGTATCTTTATTGAGGAAACGTTTCGCCACACAGTGGCTTCATCAGTCCATACAAAGGAGAATCTTGAAGAACAGGAGGAGAATGAGGTAATCAGTCCCTCAACCTTGAGTCGATGTGGTCAGTCCATCAATCTATTCAAAGATGTCCTCTGTACCAAGGTACCGTTGTGCTACAGTGTCTGACAGTTATGCGGAAAATGGTATAAACATAAGAACATAACAGAGGAACACTGCAGAAGACCTACTGGTCCATACAAGGCAGGTCCTTATCAAAATCACCCCTGCCCAAAACTACCCAAGAATTTACTCCCGTACCCAAAACACATATGCAACAGTCGTGTATCTTAATTGTTGAAACGTCTCGTTTACATGGTACCTTCTTCAATTAAATACGGTTACAGCAGGTATAGTAGTATCTTGGTACAGAAGACATGTTCCACATTTCATCTAGTTACTATAGGTTGGAATCCTGAGGAAGCTGCCTTCTTACTTCTGCTAGTGAATCCTGTCCCAGCAACGTCTTTGAAATCTTCCACCTCTCCTTCGACGGTATTTAAGACTCCATTCTCATGCTTCAGTTTAATATCGTTCCAGACCATGAAGCTGAACTCTTCTCCAGGCTGAGGGACTGATCACCTCAAATACTTTTTCTCCGGAGTTGATGGACTAATTATATCAACTTCATTTCACTCTCTGTATTTGACTAGAGAAGCCTACTGTGCAGGCGAAAGGTTTCAACAATGAGGATTCCCCCAGCTGTTGCATATGTCTTAATCGTCATTAATGTGAGAGTAAGACACTTGTGCAACATCTGGGTATCTTTATTGTAGACGTTTCGCCATCCAGTGGCTTTATCAATACAAATTCTAGGACATAACTTGAAGACAGTAGAACTATGTACAGAAGATGAGGTAATCAGTCCCTCAACCTAGGAGTAGGTGCGAACAGCACCATAGTGCTGTTCGCACCTACTCCTAGGTTGAGGGACTGATTACCTCATCTTCTGTACATAGTTCTACTGTCTTCAAGTTATGTCCTAGAATTTGTATTGATAAAGCCACTGGATGGCGAAACGTCTACAATAAAGATACCCAGATGTTGCACAAGTGTCTTACTCTCATCTTGTCGGTATTATATACCATTCGTACACGTCATTAATGTATATTACGAATAACAATGGCCTAAGACTGATCCTTGTGGAACGCCACTTATTACTGATCCCCACACAGATTTTACCCCATTTATGCACACTCTGCTTCCCGGTTGGTGAGCTATGGTTTGATTCATGATTCCTCCAATACCATGAGCTGCCACTTTCTTTTACAGCCATTTGTTTGGTACTGTGGCAAAAGTTTTACTAAAATACAAATAAATAATATCCTATTTATCTTAATCAATTGTCCCAAAAGATTTTACTGAATAAAGTTAGTAAAATAGTTGGGCAGGAACGGCCCCTCGTGAATGCAAGCCAATATTTTTCCTATGCCCGAAGGAAAGTAATTCAGGGAATGAATGTGGGGCTGAACCCATGGCCAGTGTGTCCTAAAACTCACTCGTTTATTATTTCTTGGAGTTTTTTGGGCTAGCCAGGATTAATTTAATAGGCTGTTGTTAATTCAAAAATAGTTAAGTATATGATTGGGTGTGAGGTGGGCCTGCTTAGCTTGGGCCAATAAGCCTGAAGCAGCGCTCCTTCCCTCTTAAGTGGGTGTGACTTAGACTTGTCTAGCAATCAGTGGCGTTGCTAGGGTTGGTGTCGCCCGGGGCGGCATCTTTGGCGTCACCTGGAGTTTACCTGGAGAGAGTTCCGGGGGTCAACGCCCCAGCGGCCCGGTCTGTGACCAGGCCTCCTGGTGGATCAGAGCCTGATTAACCAGGCTGTTGCTGCTGGCTGCATGCAAACCAACGTACGAGCCACAGCCCGGCTGGTCAGGAACCGACTTTAGGTGCTTGTCCAGTGCCAGCTTGAAGACTGCCAGGGGTCTGTTGGTAATCCCCCTTATGTATGCTGGGAGGCAGTTGAACAGTCTCGGGCCCCTGACACTTATTGTATGGTCTCTTAACGTGCTAGTGACACCCCTGCTTTTCATTGGGGGATGTTGCATCGTCTGCCAAGTCTTTTGCTTTCGTAGTGAGTGATTTTCGTGTGCAAGTTCGGTACTAGTCCCTCTAGGATTTTCCAGGTATATATAATCATGTATCTCTCCGACCTGCGTTCCAGGGAATACAGGTTTAGGAACCTCAAGCGCTCCCAGTAATTGAGGTGTTTTATCTCCGTTATGCGCGCCGTGAAGGTTCTCTGTACATTTTCTAGGTCAGCAATTTCACCTGCCTTGAAAGGTGCTGTTAGTGTGCAGCAATATTCCAGCCTAGATAGAACAAGTGGTCTGAAGAGTGTCATCATGGGCTTGGCCTCCCTAGTTTTGAAGGTTCTCATTATCCATCCTGTCATTTTTCTAGCAGATGCGATTGATACAATGTTATGGTCCTTGAAGGTGAGATCCTCCGACATGATCACTCCCAGGTCTTTGACGTTGGTGTTTCGCTCTATTTTGTGGCCAGAATTTGTTTTGTACTCTGATGAAGATTTAATTTCCTCGTGTTTACCATATCTGAGTAATTGAAATTTCTCATCGTTGAACTTCATATTGTTTTCTGCAGCCCACTGAAAGATTCGGTTGATGTCCGCCTGGAGCCTTGCAGTGTCTGCAATGGAAGACACTGTCATGCAGATTCGGGTGTCATCTGCAAAGGAAGACACGGTGCTGTGGCTGACATCCTTGTCTATGTCGGACATGAGGATGAGGAACAAGATGGGAGCGAGTACTGTGCCTTGTGGAACAGAGCTTTTCACCGTAGCCGCCTCGGACTTTACTCTGTTGACGACTACTCTCTGTGTTCTGTTAGTGAGGAAATTATAGATCCATCGACCGACTTTTCCTGTTATTCACCCCATGAAATCCAGGAGAGACTGGATGGGGGGGAGTAAACTTCACTTACGTCACTACTGCATGACCAGTTACGTCACTACTGCATGACCAGTTACGTCACTACTGCATGACCAGTTACGTCACTACTGCATGACCAGTAACTAATGTTTGTCAATGAGAACGTTTAAGGATCATAAACCGAACAGGAGAATACTTCTGAGTACAGGCAAGAGATCCTACATTTATTCATCCTCAAAAAAAAATATTGAAAAATAAAGGAAAACGTCGCAATATCAGAGAAACACTAGTTCCGATTTGACACCTCAGTGAATCTGATCTTACATTTGACCTTGAGTACAGGAAACGTCTCAGTGAATCTGGTCTTGCATTTGACCTTGAGTACAGGAAACATCTCAGTGAATCTGATCTTACATTTAACCTTGAGTACAGGAAACATCTCCATGAATCTGATCTTACATTTGACCTTGAGTACAGGAAACATCTCAGTGAATCTGATCTTACATTTGACCTTGAGTACAGGAAACATCTCAGTGAATCTGATCTTACATTTGACCTTGAGTACAGGAAACATCTCAGTGAATCTGATCTTACATTTGACCTTGAGTACAGGAAACATCTCAATGAATCTGATCTTACATTTGACCTTGAGTACAGGAAACATCTCAGTGAATCTGATCTTACATTTGACCTTGAGTACAGGAAACACCTCAGTGAATCTGATCTTACATTTGACCTTGAGTACAGGAAACATCTCAGTGAATCTGATCTTACATTTGACCTTGAGTACAGGAAACATCTCAGTGAATCTGATCTTACATTTAACCTTGAGTACAGGAAACATCTCGGTGAATCTGATCTTACATTTGACCTTGAGTACAGGAAACATCTCAGTGAATCTGATCTTACATTTAACCTTGAGTACAGGAAACATCTCAGTGAATCTGATCTTACATTTCCTTGCAGTCAGCCCTGCAAAATCATCTATCATATCAAAATCAATAACTTTCCCTAAATAGGCCTATTTATACTTTGTAATCATGTAACAGACTATATAGAAACGAAGGATTCTTCTCATATGTTCCTGCAACACTGTTTTGGGCATTAGTGTCACCTTCTTTATAGGCTCTATGGTGTCACCCCTAGGTGGTGCCACCAGGGGCGGACCGCCCCCCCCACTGCCTAGCATGGGCAAGTAGGCCTGCTGCAGTGCTCCTTTACTATGTTCGGCCTTAATATGAAAGTTAAGACACATGTGCAACATCTGGATATCTTTATTGTAGACGTTTCGCCATCCAGTGGCTTTATCAATACAGATTCTAGGACATAATAGGAAGACAGTAGAACTATATACAAAAGATGAGGTAATCAGTCCCTCGGCCTTGGAGTTAGTGTTCACAGCATCGTGGTGGAGGAGAATCTGGAGCAAAGGCAAGAAGACTGACGTTTATATAGGCGTCAGTGGAAGGGACGGGCAGCAGACGAGGGCAAAGTCACTGGTAGGCGGGATTCCCCAGTGGAAGTAGGTCCTTCCCAAAGAGATGGGTTAGTTGCAGCAGCCGTGAAGAAGGTCTTGTAGATGTCCTCTGAACCAAGATTCCATGATGTTGCAGTGTGCCTATTAAAGTCGAACGAGATAAACTTCAATTAATTGGTAGAGGTAAAGGAGAAGTTCCAATAGGCGGAGGAGAAGGAGGAAGAAGAAGAAGAGGAAGAGGAGGAAGAGATAGACATTGTAGAGAAAGAGACGGTGAAAATAGGATAAGAACATAAAGAAGGAACACTGCAGCAGACCTATTGGCCCATGCGAGGCAGGTCCAAGTCTCCTACTGGCTTAAGCCAATGCCCCAACCCAGTCAGGTCAGGTCACATTCACTTAAGGAAGGAACGTAAGAGGAGGAGAAAGCATGGAAAGAGAATGTTCAGGAATAAGAGGAGATTGAAGATAAGGAGGAGAAAAAGCAGATGATGGAAAAAGGAAAAGGAGACGTAGGTGGAGGAGACGATGGTGGAAGAGAGAGAGAGAGAGAAACAGAGAGAAAGAGAAGTCAAACACTAAGGAAGAAGAGAAAAACAGGGAAAAAGGAAAATGAAAAGCCAAAAAGAGTTTCCTGAGAAAAAATGAAAAAAGAAAAGGTAAAAAACAGGAGGAAAAAATCTGAGTAAATTGTGTGAAGCAGAAGAGGAGGAAATAAAGAAGTGTGGAAAGAAAAAGAGGAGAGAAAGTGGGATACTAAGAAGAGGTAGAAGACAGTGAGAGAGGAGCAGGAATATACGGAAAGAGATGAGAATGGGAAGACAGACGAGGAGAAAGGAAGAGGAGGAGGTGAAGAAGGAAGAAGAGGATGCAAGGGGAGAAAGAGGAGGAAAAGGAAATGGAGAAGGCGGAAAAACAGGAAAGGGGATAGGAGGAGGAGGAGGAGGAGGGGGAGGAGGAGGAGGAGGAGGGAGGAGGAGGGGGAGGAGGAGGAGGAGGAGGAGGGGGGGAGGAGGAGGAGGAGGAGGAGGGGAGGAGGAGGAGGAGGAGGAGGGGGAGGAGGAGGAGGAGGAGGAGGAACAGTTGGAGGAGGAGGGAGAGGCTGAGTAAGTGAACCAAGAGGAGACGGAAGAGGGGAAGGAGAAGGAAGGGGGAGGAGGACGGGGAGGGGAAGGACGAGGAGGAGGGGAGGGGGGAGGGTGAAGGGGAGGGGAAAGAGGGGGAGGAGGAGGGGGGAGGGGAGCAAGTCAACTACCGCCTCCACCAGACATGCATAAGACATTCTAGTTAAGATCAAAAGGGTCTTCACACGAAACATGTGCAGACATTTTTGTGGAAGTTATGAGAATAGAGAAGTGAGGGAACAACACAGAGCCTGGGGAAGATGAGGGGAAGCAGGGAGTGAGGGAACAACACAGAGCCTGGGGAAGATGAGGGGAAGCAGGGAGTGAGGGAACAACACAGAGCCTGGGGAAGATGAGGGGAAGCAGGGAGTGAGGGAACAACACAGAGCCTGGGGAAGATGAGGGGAAGCAGGGAGTGAGGGAACAACACAGAGCCTGGGGAAGATGAGGGGAAGCAGGGAGTGAGGGAACAACACAGAGCCTGGGGAAGATGAGGGGAAGCAGGGAGTGAGGGAACAACACAGAGCCTGGGGAAGATGAGGGGAAGCAGGGAGTGAGGGAACAACACAGAGCCTGGGGAAGATGAGGGGAAGCAGGGAGTGAGGGAACAACACAGAGCCTGGGGAAGATGAGGGGAAGCAGGGAGTGAGGGAACAACACAGAGCCTGGGGAAGATGAGGGGAAGCAGGGAGTGAGGGAACAACACAGAGCCTGGGGAAGATGAGGGGAAGCAGGGAGTGAGGGAACAACACAGAGCCTGGGGAAGATGAGGGGAAGCAGGGAGTGAGGGAACAACACAGAGCCTGGGGAAGATGAGGGGAAGCAGGGAGTGAGGGAACAACACAGAGCCTGGGGAAGATGAGGGGAAGCAGGGAGTGAGGGAACAACATAGAGCCTGGGGAAGATGAGGGGAAGCAGGGAGTGAGGGAACAACACAGAGCCTGGGGAAGATGAGGGGAAGCAGTGAGTGAGGGAACAACACAGAGCCTGGGGAAGATGAGGGGAAGCAGGGAGTGAGGGAACAACATAGAGCCTGGGGAAGATGAGGGGAAGCAGGGAGTGAGGGAACAACACAGAGCCTGGGGAAGATGAGGGGAAGCAGGGAGTGAGGGAACAACACAGAGCCTGGGGAAGATGAGGGGAAGCAGGGAGTGAGGGAACAACACAGAGCCTGGGGAAGATGAGGGGAAGTAGGAAGTGAGGGAACAACACAGAGCCTGGGGAAGATGAGGGGAAGCAGGGAGTGAGGGAACAACACAGAGCCTGGGGAAGATGAGGGGAAGCAGGGAGTGAGGGAACAACACAGAGCCTGGGGAAGAAAGACGAGGGAAAGTACGGAAAAGAGAGAAGTATATACCTCGGTGTATATACACTGAAAGCTGTATATGCCGAGAGGTGACTTTCGTAAAATACACTGTGGTGCGTAACTCTGTGTACAGAAGCTACGAAGGTATAGGAAGGCAACTGCTGGTGGAGAAAGGTAAGCAAATGTGATCATTAGCGACAGCATTTCTGTTATTCTTGACTCTGTGTATGTTAGTTGAGAAGTTGAAAATTAGACACATGTGCAACATCTGGGTATTTTTTTTTTTTTTACTGTAGACTTTTCACCATCCTGTGGCTTTATCAATACAAATTCAAGGACGTAATTGGAAGACAGTTCAACTATATGCAAAATCACGTCCTTGAATTTATATTAATAAAGCCACTGGATGGTGAAACGTCCACAGTAAATATACCCAGATGTTACACATCATCTTGTCAGTATTGTATTCCATTCACGTACAAGTTGAGAAGGACGTACATCTCACCGTATATACCGTGAAAAGTAACTTGTATCAAGACTGATGGACTGAACATATCGACTCCAGGCTGAGGGACTGGTTACCTCATACTCCCCTCTCATCTTCCACTTCTCCGTACTGGACTGAAGAAGCCACGGTGAAATGTTTCTAGAATGAAAATGCTCAAGTGTTGTACACTGAAATATGTGTACCTCTCAGTGTATGTACACTGAAATATGTGTTCCTCTCAGTGTATGTACACTGAAATATGTGTACCTCGCAGTGTATGTACACTGAAATATGTGTACCTCTCAGTGTATGTACACTGAAATATGTGTTCCTCTCAGTGTATGTACACTGAAATATGTGTACCTCTCAGTGTATGTACACTGAAATACGTGTACTTCTCAGTGTATGTACACTGAAATATGTGTACCTCTCAGTGTATGTACACTGAAATACGTGTACCTCTCAGTGTATGTACACTGAAATATGTGTACCTCTCAGTGTATGTACACTGAAATATGTGTACGTCTCAGTGTATGTACACTGAAATATGTGTACCTCTCAGTGTATGTACACTGAAATATGTGTACCTCTCAGTGTATGTACACTGAAATATGTGTACCTCTCAGTGTATGAACACTGAAATATGTGTACCTCTCAGTGTATGTACACTGAAATATGTGTACGTCTCAGTGTATGTACACTGAAATATGTGTACCTCTCAGTGTATGTACACTGAAATATGTGTACCTCTCAGTGTATGTACACTGAAATATGTGTACCTCTCAGTGTATGAACACTGAAATATGTGTACCTCTCAGTGTATGTACACTGAAATATGTGTACCTCTCAGTGTATGTACACTGAAATATGTGTACCTCTCAGTGTATGTACACTGAAATATGTGTACCTCTCAGTGTATGTACACTGAAATATGTGTACTTCTCAGTGTATGTACACTGAAGTACGTGTACGTCTCAGTGTATGTACACTGAAATGCGGCTTAAATAGTGTAGTTTGGGTTTTTCCTTTTTAGAAAAGTTTGGTACTGACCTGTGACAACCATGCAGCTGTGGTGTTACCCTGTGACTATCATCAGTGCCACAACAGCTGTTGTTTAGTAATGCTATTTCTGCAAGCGTGCTGCATGAGTGAATGTGGTTCCGCCAAATTCTCCCCTTCAGTTTATGATTATTGCTGAAATTCATGATGGATGTTACACCTAGAAAGCATGTAAGTATGATAGGTCTTAGGAAAAAATGTTCATTTGAGTATCAGACAGATTGTCGAAAATTTGAGCCTAACAAAGTCAACTGTTGGTCGGATTCTGAAGAGAGCTTAGGACACAGATGATTGTAGAACGATGCATCGGGGAAGATGTCAGTTTGCAAGTGCTAATGACCACCTTGTGAGTTTCTTGTAATAGTAAGCTTGACGCGATTTTTTTTTCAGCAAATATTCTAGTATAGTTGGTTCTGTATTTCCTTTTAATTATTTCTTTGTTTTCCGTGACTGTTATTTTCAGTTGTGCGGTTTCCTTCAAGTTTGTCTTTTCATTAAAAGATAACTGTTAATAACAGTTAAGATTATTTCACGCTAATCATGTCGGGGAAGAGAGATAAAATAAGATAAGATTTCGTTCGGATTTTTAACCCCGGAAGGTTAGCCACCCAGGATAACCCAAGAAAGTCAGTGCGTCATCGAGGACTGTCTAACTTATTTCCATTGGGGTCCTCTCCATTCTTTCAATTTTCTGTTATATTATGTAAGGCGAAACTTTTCCCTTCATAATAATACTTAAGGTCATATTCTCAATCATTCTGAATTTATTCTTGATTAAAATAATCCCTAATAAATGTATTCGTTGGGTTATCCTTAGTTAAAAAAAACTCAATAAACGTTCGTTTAAAATGTTTACAATTACTCGTTTTTTTTTCTCTCAGCATTTTTACTTAAGTTTAACCCTAACTCTGGAAAGGTCAGGTTTACATAAGCAGAGATGTCATCAGACTGACGGGGTCAAATTCGGTGTCCATTTGGCATATTCTTGTAAGCTTCCAATTCCTTGATGTCCTTACATAATTTTTATTAATTTCTTTCTTTTACTCAGTCATGCAAGTTTCTCATTCTTATAATTACCAACACATTTATGTACAGCAATATGTACCTGAAGGCTGAAATCCAAAATGCATTTAGTCATCTCATTTATATAATCTTATTCCTCTTTGATTCTTTCTTTTCGTGATTTTATTTCCTTTGCAGTGCAGCCCAAACACAATAAATATTGAACATCCGTCATCAGCGTCCCTCACTAACTTTATTTGCATTCTCTAATCTGTAAATTCATCACAAATATTGATTACAGTAGTGATGCTTTTATCTGATCTCCTGTTGTCCAGTGGCTGTATTTTCTAAATAACAAAAAAAGGCACAATACCGTGACTGGAACAATACACAAATAACCCGCACATAAAAGAGAGAAGCTTACGACGACGTTTCGGTCCGACTTGACAAAGTCACACCGTCACAAAGTCACAAAGTCACAGTGTGACTTTGTCAATGGTCCAAGTCGGACCGAAATGTCGTCGTAAGCTTCTCTCTTTTATGTGCGGGTTATTTGTGTGCTGTATTTTCTGTAGAGAATTTTTGCTAAATTATTTTTAATCTTAGATTTATATTCTTCCAGACGTTTTCTTTCCTTCTCAAAGATTTAGTTGACATTGTCAGAAAAATCGTGGGCTAGCTGCACCTGCGCTTATACTTCTGTATTATGCTTAGTTATTCCTGCATAACTATTTTCTAATTTAGTTTCCTACACTGCTAAAACTTTAATTCAGTTTCCTTCGCAATATAATCCTTTATGTTAGAGAGAATTCTTGGTCAGTCACCTGCCACTCATCATTACCTCAGTTTGCTCACTTAATCTTTTCATCATTCTCTGTAAGGAGACCTTCAAAATGCTTTGTTTTATTTTTAAAGTTATATTTTCCGTATACATTCTCAATATTAATCCTTCTTGACTTGCTTGTTATGTTCAATTTTAATCATTCTGTCCATCCATCCAGTGGTTTCCTTGTCTGCAGATATATAAGCATCACTGTGCTTAGATATTCTACCTTCTGCCGTAATATATGTAAACTAATGCATCACAGTAATGTTGTACTACTCTATTTCGCCTTTAATATATTAAATGCGGTATTCTTACCCAGGAAAATGTTCTATATTAATAATTCCTTTCTGCTTTTGGGGACGCCATTAGCATAAAATGGTCTACTCCTGGCACTGCAACACATGCAGAAGCCATTTTTCCCAGGATGAGGTAGCTGACTTCTGTTATCCTGACGTCGTGTTTGTTTGTACTCACTTATATGTGGTTGCAGAGGCCGATTCACAGCTCCTGGCTCCGCCTCTTCCCTGGTTGCTACTAGGTCCTAGCTTCAAGACCCTTATCGTACCTCTTCTTAAATCTATGTATGGTTCCTGTCTCTACTACTTCACTCTCCAGATTGTTCTACTTTCTGACGACTCCATGCCTTAAGAAATACTTCCTAATATCCTTATGGTTCATCAAAGCTATCAGCTTCCAGTTGTGTCCTCTTTTTCCTGTGTCCTATCTCTGAAACATTCTGGCTCTGTTCACCTTGTCAGTTCCTCTCAGTATTTTGTACGTCATTATCATGTCCTCCCTATTCTATTTACGACAATGTATACAGATTATGTAATGCCATACTGGAGCATGCAGCACCATTATAGAAAACATACTTGGTCAAGCACATTAAGAATTTGGAGAAAGTGCAGAGGTTTGCACAACCTGAAATCACTAGAAAACGGAAGGATATGATTACAACGTAGAAAATACTGAGGGAAATTGATAATGAATAGGGAGAGATTGTTTGACAATTTTTTAACAGGAACACAAAAGCGCAGCTAGATGTTCAAAACACAGATGAGTCACAGGGACGTTACTACTACTAGTAGTAATAGTAGTAACAGTATTAGTAATAGTAGAAGCAGTAGTAATAATAGTAGTTATGGTAGTATAGCAGTAGTAATAGTATAAGCAGTAGTAATAATAGTAGTTATGATAGTATAAGCAGTAGTAATAATAGCAGTAGTAGTAATAGTAGTAGTGGTAGTAGTATAAGTAGTAGTAGCAGGAGCAGTCGTAGTACTAATAGTAGCGGTAGCAGGATTAGTAGTAGAAATATTGGAATAGTTACATTACTTTTCTTGTTTGGTTAGTTAATGGAGTTTACATTATGGTCATTAAGGCTTCACGCAGCCCTTTCACCACTACACAAGAATACTTTAATCTCTAAAATAGGGATTAAGTAAAGCTCTTAGCATATAAACGCTGAGAGAAATGCTCCTCTCATTGTATATATCCTGTGTATTGTTAAAATTATTATTATTATTATTACTATTATTATTATTTGATTTGTATATATGTGTATTTTTATTTTTATTATTATTATTATTATTATTATTATTATTATTATTATTATTTGATTTGTATATATCTTTTGTATTTTTATTATTATTATTATTATTATTTGATTTGTATATATCTTGTGTATTTTTATTATTATTATTATTATTATTATTATTATTATTATTATTATTATTATTATTATTTGATTTGTATATATCTTGTGTATTTTTATTATTATTATTATTATTATTATTATTATTATTATTATTTGATTTGTATATATCTTGTGTATTATTATTATTATTATTATTATTATTATTATTATTATTATTATATTTATTATTTTATTTTGTAATTATTTTATTTTATTATTATAGTTGCTACTAAAGTTTTCGAGAAAAAACTGATAACTGTTTTTAGGCATTTTATTTGAAGAATTTATAGAAAAAACTAAAAAATCTTCTTTTAGTGTTGTGAGTTAAACACTAAGACTTATCTTTTTTTCTGCTGTTTCCAAAAAAGCTCCATTTTTTTTTTGGGGGGGGGGTTAAACATTTGATGGGTGAAGAGGATAAATCTGTGTTTCATGTGGCAGGTGTGTCCAGTTGGCACAATGGTCTGCTGTACCTGACAAGGCTATGTATAACATAACAATAACAAAAAAAGGCACAATACCGTGAACTGGACTTTGTAAATGGTCCAAGTCGGACCGAAACGTCGTCGTAAGCTTCTCTCTTTTATGTGCGGGTTATTTGTGTAAGGCTGTGTATGTGTGTCTCTGGCTAGTGTTAAGAGAATCAAGTCCTGTATTTATCCTCCTGATTTCTCAGAAAATATCTGTACCTTTTTGTGACTGTTATGTTTAATGGTGCATGGTGAGATGAGCTAAAAGCCTTCATGTAGTGTATGTTTTGCTCCATTATTGTACAAGTTTCACAGTACTGTCTCTTAGTAATCAAAAAAATCAACTACCTCAGTAATGTGATTTTAGTAGTAAGACTAAGTCACCTTATGTAATTTTCTTAATTACTATTGCTTGCTTAAATATTTGCTTAATAAATACCATTTATACTATCACTCCAATTTACTCTTAACATTTTTGACACATTTTAATTACCATTGCTTGTTTAATTACTCTAGTATATCTACCAGTCCAATATTGAATCAAAATAACTATTCTTAAAAATTTAATACTTGAAACAAACATTTCTCTTTTCTTTTTCTTTTTTTAATTAATATTTTTTGTAATCATTATTACTCACTAAACTTTTAATAAACATCATATTTACTACCAGTCCAATTTACTTTTGTACATTGATCATTATATCTTCTATATTCACTCTTTTTAGTTTTTTTTTAATTTTAATATACTATTAACTTGTTTATTATTGTAAACTAAGATAATAGAACTGATAACCAGTGCAATATTATATTGTCAAACTTGTGCTATAATAAGAATTATAATCCTTGTGTTTTATAATTGCTTACGTAATCTAGTGTTATAAACTTCTGTTTCTCTTATTTCATTTTATTGTGATCAGTAAACATCTATTTAAAATCTATACCTTTGTTAAAGCCTAAAATTTTAACAGTTCAATATTAATTCATCAAATTTGTACCTTATGAAGAGGAAACTGTAATTCTGTATTTGTTTTTTGTTTTTGTTTTTTTCAAAAAAAAAACTAGTGTAAGAATCCATTAGCTAGTAAGATAAATTAGTTAAGTATCTTAATTATTAAGTTCAACACAATACTTACTCAAAAACCTAGTTGTAGAGTCACTCTCATTCTTATGATTACAAACATTGATCCAGATTTTAACCTTACATGAATCAAACAGCAACTGTAATTATTATACAGGAGACCAAGCTAAGACATTACTCAGAGCTAACAACAAAATAACTATCTTTAATTACAATGTCAGATCCTTGAGCAAACATTAAGATGACCTCACAGCAACACTCAATTCCCTTAATTCCAGTATGTCAATCATCACACTCACAGAAACTAGGCTAAAGCCTGACACTAAAGATGTCTGCCATTCCTGGATACACAGCTATACACAGCTGTAGGACAGACCACCAAGGGGGTGGAACAGCTTTGTACTACTCGAATCAACTTGACTGTCAATAATTCTTGCACAAGGGATGAGCATGGTGAATATATTATAGCTAAATTTAAATCAAAAGACCTGCAAAAACCTCTCACACTCATAAACATCTACAGAGTACCACAGTCAAACATTTACCACTTTAGTGAAAAATTAGGGAATTTGATAACTGATGCACATATGAACAAAGACCTACTACTAACAGGAGATTTCAGCATAAATCTACTACATGACCAGGACCCACAAGTAACTGAATTCACAAACACTACGAGCAACTGCTTGTTGCTAACGACAATATCAAAACCTACAAAAATTCCCCAGAATAGTATCTCTTTATTGGACCACATCTGGATTAACACCATATCCCCTTTAAAATCAGGCATAATCACAGACAACACCACAGACCACTACCTTACCTTTCTCATAACCAACCTAGGTAAATTGCCCCAAGACACTACTAAAGTTACCTTCAGACTACATAACGAAACAGCTATAAATAACGATAGCAGCTATGAATAATGTCGACTGACATAATGAACTTGAAACATATACAAACACTAATGAATGTATTAATAATTTTATAAAAAGAACCCACTACCTCTATAACAACCATTGCCCTAATAAAAACTAAACAGTTCACAACAAAGAGACTAAATAGTCCCTGGCTAACACCCACCATCCTTAAATCCATTAACACAAAGCACCTATATGAAAAACAGTACAGAATGGGTCAGATAACTAGAGAACAGTCGAAACATTACTCGTCAGCTCTTACCAGCCTGATAAGAAGGTCTAAAAAATTGTATTATGAAAACAGATTACAAAACATCAAAGGTGATATAAAAAAGACCTGGAAAACCTTATCTAAAATTCTAGGAACTAAAAGGATATCCAAAAACAAAATCAAATTAACAAAATCAGACGAACCCCTACTCCCACCAACTGAAACAGCAAACAGACTCAATGTTTTCTTCTCCACCATAGGAAAGAATCTAGCAAACAAAATCCCAAGCTCAAAAACCCGTCCATCAGACTATCAAAAACCCGTCCATCAGACTACCTCACGGGCACCTACCCGCATATACTATTCCTAGCTCCAACCAACCCAACAGAGGTCTCGCTCATCATCAACGCCCTTAAGAACAAGGCAGGAGGCATAACTTGCCTACTTTTATGTACTAAAAAGCTTCACAAGTACTGTCACCAGTTATTGCAACACTCTTTACCAAATCCATTGAATCTTCCACCTTCCCAGCAGTTCTCAAAATAGCGAGGGTCACCCCGGTCCACAAAGGAGGTGATCAAGCTGACTTGAATAACTATAGACCAATATCTAACTTACCACTACTCTCTAAAATCTTTGAAAAATTAATTAATCTCAAACAACATACTAAACCCCTGTCAGTTTGGATTCAGGAATAATAAAAGCACAAATGATGCTATTATACTCGTGCTAGAACTAATATATACCTCTCTCAAGAAGAAAGAAGTCCCACTGGGAATTTTCATTGGCTTATGTAAAACTTTTGATACAGTCGACCATGAATTGCTGCACACTAAATTAACACACTATGGTATAAGAGGCCACTCCTTCAACTACTTAAAATCATACCTTAGTAACAGAAGCCAATACGTGTACGGTAATGGTGCAAACTCTTCCACACAACCAATCACAGTGGGAGTCCCACAGGGAAGTGTCCTTAGACCACTCTTTCTTATCTACATCAATGACCTACCGAATGCATCACAGCTACTCAAACCCACATTATTTGCAGATGACACTACATATGTCTTCTCACACCCAAACCCAGTCATACTCGCCAACACTGTCAATGCTGAATTGCAGAAAATATCTACCTGGATGGTTAATAAACTTATTCTAAATACTGACAAAACCTATTTCTTTCAGTTTGGAACCAGAACTGCAAATGTTCCACTTAACATAACGCTAAATGGATCACCCATCACAAGACTCACAGAGGGAAAATTCCTAGGAATCCACCTAGACAGTAGCCTCAAATTACAGACACACATACAACAAATTTCCAAGAAAATCTCTAAGACAGTAGGCATACTATCAAAGATACGGTACTATGTTCCACAATCAGCTCTTCTTGCACTGTATCATTCACTCATCTACCCTTATCTCACATGTGGAATTTGTGCATGGAGATCAACAACATCAAATCACCTAAAGCCTCTAATAACTCAGCAAAAGGCTGCAATCAGAATGATAACAATTCCCACTCCCGACAGCATACTCCCCTTCTATTCAAAAGTCTAAATTTGTTCACCATAAAGAACATCCACACTTATTAATGTGCCTACTACATAGAACAATGCACGCAAACATGAACCCTCCACTCAAACTTCTCCTCACTAACCTTAACAGGACACACGACCATAACACATGACACAGATCTCTTTTTGATGTACCCCATATCCATATCACACTGGGTAAAAACTCTATGCACATAAAGGTCCCCAAAATCTGGAATTCATTACCAGATCATACTAAGGTAACCAGGCCTGAAAATCAATTTAAGACTCTTCTGAAAAACCATTTACTCTCCCAGGACTAAATAATAAACACTCAATATTTAACATTAGCAATAATTCTCCCAATTACTTAAATCTTAAAATTTCAAGACATATAGTAAACTGATCATCTTGTTTGTTATACATTGTAATGCGACAAACTTGTACAAATATAATGCTTCAATATCGAAATGCTCAAATTTCATTGTTTCAAATACTCAATTGTACTTCATATTATAAACTGTTTACTGTAATTACTACCACTGAACCTTTCATTCCTTGTTAATTTTAAGTTAATTTTAAGCCTACCCATAATGCTCTGCTTACAAGGGGTTTGTATCATGTCCAAATAATCTATATGAATATGAATAAGGAGTGCTAGCGCACTCAGCTCACACACTGAGGTCCGGGGTTAGAATCTTCTCTGGTACGGCTGGAAAGCATTAGAGACGTGTTTCCATAAAACATCTGATGTTCTTATCATTGTTCATCCATCATTTTAAAATGGGTGCTTGGGTGTTAGTCGACTGGTGTGGGTCGCATCCTGGGACAAAACTGACGTAATTTGTCCGAAATGCTGTGCATTATAAGTGGCTTTCTATGTATTAGTATATTATTGATGTCAGCTATGGTCTGTATATTATTATTATTATTATTATTATTATTATTATTATTATTATTATTATTATATTATTATCAAACCGGCCGTATCCCACCCAGGCAGGGTGACCCAAAAAGAAAGACTGTGTGACATATACTTAAAATCTGATTAGCTACTTTCTCATTTAGACTTCCTTGGCAGAACTCGTGGCGCAGTGAGTGACTAGCAAGGAAGACCCTTCCGTTAAGATATTCAGTCTAGGAAAAACCACCACCAAAGTTACTCGAATGAAACTATAATATCAGACAACTGCTGGATGTTGTATCGCGACAGTCCACAAAAAGTCTGCCAAAAAAAAAAACCGCAGTCTTAATATTTTAAATTGATGCACACTTCATTATTAAATTGTATGAATGGTCATTCTAATTTGTGATTTATTGTGTACTATATCTTATTAAATCAGGTTATTAAGTTATTAAGTTAGGTTAAGTCAACGTGGTATTCGTATATTATGTATACCTAGCTTACATAACTTACTTTCCTACTAACTTACGTAGTAACTGTGCTTACTTCAAAAATGGTCAGTTTTACTTGGAGAAATGGGTGGGGGAAAAAAGGCGGGAATAGCGGGAGCTAGACTTACCTTACCTTAACTAGTAGCCGGCAATGAAACTATTGTTACTATATCGCTACTCCTATCTATTGAACTTTTCCCTCACACTCCCCCATACCAAGACTTATAGTCAAGGAGTATAAGAAGAATAGGCGAGGAAAAAGTTCTAACATGTGGAAGTCGCGTAAGGCAACAAATCTTCTACTGACTGTCACGACTTAAGCAGTCAGAGAAATAATTGGATGAACCATTGATATACACAATATGGAACTTAAAAGCCTGGAGTGCCAATGTCCACCTCAAGAGGCGACTGTTGGTTCCCTTAAAAGTTTCTAGGTATATCAAAGGTTTGTGGTCCGTTTCTAAAATGAATTCTTTTCCCAGCAAATAAAAGTTAAATTTGGAGATACCCCACACAAGGGCCAAACATTCCTTTTCTATGGTGGAGTATCTCGTTTCTGCGGGAAGGAGTTTCCGGCTTAGGAAGCATACAGGGAAGGGAGTACCATCATGGTATTGTAGTAACACCGCACCTAAGCCAGTATTGGAGGCATCAGTTCTTAAGCAAAATGTTTTATTAATATCTGGAATCTTAAGTATAGGGTCTTTCGAAAAGATACTTTTAATCTCATCAAACTTTTCCCGAGCTACGTCGGAAAGTTCAAGAGGTTCCTTCACAGACTTTTTAAGGAAGTCGGATAAGATGCCTGTAAGATCAGTAAGGTTCGGGTAAACCGTGCATAAAAATTTACAGAACCAAGAAAGCTACGCAAGAGCTTCTTGGTTTTGGGGAATTTAAATTCTAATAAAGCTTTGATCTTACTGGGGAGAGGCTGCAGAGAGTTATTAGAAAGTATCAGTCCAAGATATCTAATCTTGTTATACCCAAGGAAGCATTTCTTCGGCTTGGCAGTGAGGCCATGTGAGCGTAACCTACGCAAAACTGATGTTAATGTTTGGATATGTTCGCCCCAGGTGGATGTCATTATGTAAATGTTATCAAAATAAACTGAAACATTTGGCATATTACCCAAGACCTTTCACATCAGTCTCACGTAGGTAGCACAGGCAGTTACCAAACTGAAGGGCATAGTTCTATATTGCATCAGTCCTTGGTGTGTAGGAAAAGCGGTGTACTGCTTAGAAGAAGGATCTAACATTACTTGATGATATGCCTGCACAATATCAATCTCTGAAAAGAAGGAAGAGTCATAAAAATTGTGTAGATCGCTATCTATTAAGGGCATAGGCTCAGCATCCCACCGAGTTATAGCATTAAGATCTCTGAAGTCAATAGCAAGTCTATATGAATTATCCTCCTTCTTAACCATGACTACTGGTGAACAATATGAAGATACTGAAGGTTCAATGATCTTTAGTTTTAATAATTTGTCTACGTCTCGGTCAAATGCATCCCTAAGGTGAACTGGAACTGGGTATAATTTTCGTTTGATAGGACTGTCCGTCACTAAGTCAATCTTATGGACTACCGTGGAGGTAACACCTGGAATATCAGTAAAGACGTCTGAAAAGTTACTCACACATTGAAGTAGTTCATGTCTCTTATGGTCATCCAAAGATTCATTAATATTAATGTTGGTTGCGTCCGAGTGGTCAAAAGTCACCAAGTCATGTAGTTCTTCATCATAGTCTAAGTTAGAGGTGTCAATTACGCACACCTTACATTCTACAGTTGTCGTACCAAGTTCGTGTGGAAAAACCAAGTCAAAGTTATTAAGGCAGTTAACCGAATTTCTTCGGTAATATTTCTTAAGGATGTTGATATGATAAAGCTTAGGTTTCCCCTTGACTTCTATGAGGTAGTCAACTTTCCCACAAATTTTTAATACTTTATATGGACCTTTCCATGCTACTAATAATTTATTTGACTTGATCTGCAAAAGTACAAGAACTTCATCCCCTACTTTAAAACTTCTCCTCTGACTTTTGGAATCAAAATAGGTTTTGTACTGGTCCATTGACAAGTGTAAGTTTTTCGAAACTATGTCAGAGGTCTCCTCAAGTTTCGATCTAAGGTCAAGGAGAAACTGATAAGAAGACTGAACCTCAGCATTTACCTCCTCATTAGTCCATAAGTCATGAAGGATGGACAGTGGACCTCTGGCCTGTCTACCATAGAGAAGTTCAAAAGGTGAAAACCCCAAAGAGTCACTGGGAACTTCCCTCATGGCAAACAAAGCACGGTGTAGGAAACGACGCCACTCCTTAAGTTTAAGGGAGCAAAGTTTCCTTAAAATGGACTTGAGAATCGAATGCTGGCGCTCAATCCTCCCATTACAGCTGGGATGATAGGGTGTGGTGAAGAGAGGCTTCACTCCCAGAAGTTGGTATAGATGTTGCACTAAGTCAGATGTGAATTGTGTCCCACGGTCAGACAAAATTTCTCTAGGGATGCCCACTCTGGAGAAGATGGACAAAAGGGCTTCAGCCACCTCTGTAGTAGTTATGGTTTTTAAGGGAACGGCTTCAGGAAAGCTCGAAGCATAATCAACTAATGTTAATATATATCTATGTCCCCCAGATGAAAGTGGAGATAAAGGACCAACGATGTCAATAGCTATACTCTTTCAAAAGGTACCGTAAAGACTGGCATTTTGACCATAGGTACTCGCCTGGTACCTCGGGAGGATGACAGTTGGCAAACTTCACACGATCTACAATAGGTAGTGACATCTGAGGACATTTTTGGCCAAAAATAGGTTTCCCTGATTTTATTTAAGGTTTCACGATGCGAGAAATGTCCGGCCACTGGCAGGTCATGAGCCATTTTAAGAACAATCTCTCTGCATTGACTTGGGACAACTAAGATGGAATAGTCTATCTCATCTGAATTTAATTTGAATACTGACTTGTACAAGATACCTTTTATATATTCAAATTTATATGAAAAGTTTTTCCTTTGGATAACTTGATTTTGTTTAGCGGCATTATGGTAATTCTGAAGAGAAGGGCAATTACGTTGTAAATTGACAAAGGAGTCCTTCGATATATCTAAAGGCTTAAAGTCAAGGAAAATCAAAGGATGGACAGTAGGAGAAGCCTGGGCTTTGGTCTGAGCCCTAGTCAAGACATTTATGGTATCGGAGATGATATCTTCACTTTCATCTAACAAGTGAACCGGTGATCCTACTACTCGCTTTCGAGAGTAGCTCACTGGTTTTTAATCCCACATGAATCTCACGAGACATTGTCTCATCTGAGCTTTCGAGAGGCTTCTCTGACTCTACAGGAAGAGGATCTGAAAAGCTTATGTCCACCTTTGGTGATGAAAGGTCAACCTCAGAAGGAAGAATGGCACCTTTTACATTACCTATTAGTACGGAGCAAGAAGTGATGGGAGCTAGTACGGCTTCAGACCAACCTGTGAACCATTTAGACCTAATATAACAACGGATGGTAGGAAAAGTGTCTGTACGGCCAAGTAGTCTGAAAGTATAGCAGAGGAATGAGTTTCTTTAAGATTAGGGAACAGCTTATCAGAAATGACTATACATGTGCATCCAGTGTCTCGTAAAATGGTAGATACATTAAGTCCATTAACTGTTCCTGAACAGAAGGGTGCTTGGTCATTACAGTCTTTAAAATATCTTCCAACTTTTTGGACCTTCTTAGAAGGACAATCTAGACGTTTATGTCCCTTAACACCACACAAATGGCAAACAGGAATAAAAGAAGTCATTTTACTTTCCACTTGAGGCTTTGATTTCTTAAGGTCTGATGAACCCTTGCCCTTAGGGTTCGATCCCTTTAGGTCTTTATAGGAATTGTGAGCCTCAGCATACAGGTCAGCAGCCTCAGCAACTTCCTCAGCTTTAATCAGGTTACGTTCTCTAATGAATGTTCGTATCTGGTGAGGAAGAGCCGTCAGGAACTGGTCAGCAACCATGAAGTCTCTAAGAGATTCATAACTGTGATCAATTCCTGAACTCTCTATCCAAAAGTCGAACAAACGAAAGAGTGTTACCTGTAACTGCTGAAAGTTCTGGCCAGGCTGTAAGGTGGCATACCTGAAATCTTTCCTGTAAGAATTAGTGGTTTTTTGATATGCTTTAAGGCTTGCCTTCTTCAGTAGGTTATAATTACATATGATATCCTGCGACAAAGTTGCATAGATATTCAAGGCTGTACCAGAAAATAACATTCCTAACCTGGTAGCCCAGGTGTCAGCAGGCCATTCACAGAGGGTAGCGGTATTTTTAAACCTGATAATGTATGAAGTTATGTCTTCCCCCTCTGTGAAGGGAGGTAAATTAGGTGTTGGAATATGTGCACTGACTGCACGTTGTTCCATTACTCCTTCCTCTAATTGTTGTTGTGTAAAAGTTAACTTTTTATTCTCTAATACAAGGCGAGATTTTTCGAGCTTGCGATCCTTTTCTCTCTCTATTAACTCATGTTCTCTAGCTTTTTCCTCAACTTCTCTATCCTTTCCTCTTTCCTCAAGTTCTCTTAATTTAACTTGTTCTTCACATACTCTAGCTCTCTCCTCACGATCAAGTCTATCACGCTCCTTTTTGTCTTCTCTCTCTCTTTCTAACTGTCTTTCTTGGATTTCTCTCTCAATTCTCTCTCTCTCTCCTTTTCTCTTCTCTTTCCCTTTCTGTCTTTCTTCTCTCTCAATTCTCTCTCTTTCAAGTCTTTCCTGGATCTTAGCACTAATGAAAGATTCTAAATTTTTCCCTGTTATTCCTAACTTACTTCCAGCATTCATCCAAAACTGGTATTCATCCATATTTGCAAGAATAACTTAAACTACCAGGGGAAAATGAAACGGGTATTAACCAAAATGGAGGGTTCAATTCCTGCTCCGCTCAAACTGTAAATAAATCAGAGGGCTCGATCCCTACTTCAATTAAACAATATGTATTAATTAAAACGAAGGGTTCTATGCCGGCTCCGAGCAAACAGTAAGTAGAATGGGGTCACTTGACCATCCAATCTTCTCACCAACAAATCAAGAGTGTCCAACGACAATTCCCTTGATAAAATAAAGAGCTCAATGAAAGAAATTGTCACTGGAAAATCTCGGGTCCCTAGAGTCTAATCCTCCAAAGTGTTTCAAGCTCACACAAAAAGGTGGCAGAATTAAATATTATATCCTGCCTGACTTGACTTACAATAAATTGAGACTATAACAATCACCAAATCTTTTAAATACCTGTACTGTAGTCCTACCATAGAGAATGATTACTCATGGCTGGTGGTAACCGTCTGTGGTATGCGGCGTTGAAGTTCCAATGGTAGATTCGAGATGGAGTTGAATCTTGATTCAGTCGAGTTGATCCTGGCAAGGTCGCCACTTGTGAAGGCTTACTCAGCTCTGTATCAACTTCAGACAGTATTACCAAGGCTGGCTCCTCCTCAGGAAAATTAATGAATAGAAAAAGAAATAATAACAGACAAGGATAAACACTTTATTATTTAGAAACTGAAAATGTAAAACAGTAAAACATGAATGGATATCCTAATTGAAAGAAAAATGAAGAATGAAATGAAAAAAGGACGTTTGAACTCAACACTAATATAGTGATAATGGGGTGTCTGGTGTTAATGACATTGCATGTTGCTGAAATCATAGCCATTGCTGATGTGGGGGGGGGGGGTCGTAGGTGTTGGTTACAACCCATCGGCTCGTTCTTCACAGAGTCTAGCCATGGATACTCAGTCCAGATGACAGGAAAGCAGGTTTTTTCCACTGCAATGATGAGGGGTTATATCCTGCTACTTGCATGCAGGTGACCCTCTCTGTCATCCAAGCTGGAAAGATAGACAGGTTACCCACTGCTTAAGAAATCACTCTCCATGATAAGTACAATACCTAAAAGATGTGGTGATTATTACAACAGTCAACTTAGAGCAAGACTGAAAGGACTAAGTTTATTATTGGTCAAAAGTGAAGCTTTCAACCAATAAATCCACTAGAATACAAGGCAGGCATGTACTTACAGTAGTGTTGGGAGCTGTGAGTCGAGTGATTACTGTTTGGACCGGAGCCTCACACGTCACCTTTCGGGGGGGGGGAAGAAGGAGGGGAAGGGATAGTGGAGCTAGACTGACCCTACCTTAACAAGCAGCCGGCAAGCAAACTATCACTTTCGGGGAGGGGGAAAAAAGGCGGGAATAGCGGGAGCTTGATTTACCCTACCTTAACAAGTAGCCGGCAATGAAACTATTGTTACTATATACTCTCTCGCTACTCCTATCTATTGAACTTTTCTCTCACAAGACATAGCCCCACTCCACAAAAGAGGCGGTAAAGCAATAGCAAAGAACTACAGACCGATAGCACTATCATACAATATCATAAAAATCTTTGAAGAGTTGTAAGAAGCAAGATCACCACTCATCTAGATACCCATCAGTTACACAACCCAGGGCATCATGGGTTTAGAGCAGGTCGGTCCTGCCTGTCCCAACTACTGGACCACTATGACAAGGTCCTGGATGCTCTAGAAGGCAAACAAAACACAGACTTTGCAAAAGCCTTTGACAAGTGTGACCATAGTGTAATAGTGCACAAAATGCGTGATAAAGGAATAACAGTAAAAGTTGGTAGAAGGATTTATAATTTCCTAACAAATAGAACACAATTTTAGAAGTAAACAGTGTAAAGTCTGAGGCGGATAATGTGAAAAACTCTGTTCCATAAGGCACAATACTCGCTCCCATCTTGTTCCTCATCCTCATATCTGACATAGACAGGGATGTAAGCCACAGCGCCAGGTCTTCCTTTGTAGATGACACCAGAATTTGCATGACAGTGTCCTTCATTGAAGACACTGCAAGACTCCAGGCAGACATCAACCAAATCTTTAAACGAGCCGCTGAAAATAATAAGAAGTTCGATGATGAGAAATTTCAATTACTCCGATATGGAAAACGTGAGGAAATTAAAACTATCTCGGAGTACAAAACAAATTCCAGCCACACAATAGAGCGATAAACCAATGTAAAAGTCTGGGAGTGATAATGTCAAAGATTCTCACTTTCAAAGATCATAACATTGTATCAATCGCATCTGCTTGAAAAATGACAGGATGGATAATGAGAACCTTCAAAACTAGGGATGCCAAGCCCATGATGACACTCTTCAGGTCACTTGTTCTATCTAGGCTGGAATATTGTTGCACACTAACAGCACCTTTCAAGGCAGGTGAAATTGCTGTCCTAGAAAATGTACAGAGAACCTTCACGGCGCTCATAACTGCGATAATCCACCTCAGTTACTGGGAACGTTTGAAGTTCCTAAACCTGTACTCCCTAGAATGCAGGAGGAGAGATACATAATTATATACACCTGGAAAATCCTAGAGGAATTAGTACCAAATTTGCTCACGAAAATCATTCCCTCTGAAAGCAAAAGACTCGGCAGACGATGCAACATCCCTGCAATGAAAAGAAAGGGCACCACTAGCACGATAAGATCTTGACAACACAATAGTGTCGGGGGCCAAAGACTGTTCAACTGCTTCCCAGCATACATAAGGGGGATTACCAATAAACCCCTGGCTGTCTTCAAGAAGGCTTGGGACAGGCACTTTAAGTCAGCATCTGACCAGCCGGGCTGTGCTTCGTAAGTCGGTTTACGTGCGGCCAACAGTAACCGTCTGGTTGATCAAGCCCTGATCCACCATAAGGCTTGGTCACAGACCTGGCCGCGGGGGCGTTGACCCCCGAAACCCTCTCCAAGTATACTCCAGGTATTGTTATAGTTTTGATGTTATTGTTATTAAGAACAGGGGGGAAGCGCTTCTCTCGCAAGGGTCATATACTGACTGGGCGAGAGGCGGCAATTATGCTCGATCCAAGGAAAGAGATAACAAACCATACCACGGGCGGGGAGAGAGTCTCAAAACTCCAGACCGTCGCGTTAGCCACTGGGAAAGCTAACGACAATAAGATTCATCCAACTAGGTATATTTCTACAGTATAGGAAGGTTAGTATAGGCACCACTGTGACCACAAATGCAAGTTTTTACAGACGAATCTCCACGCTAACTGGAAATTGTGGCTAGCTGACCCAGTGGGTAACGCCACGGTGTGGAGTTTTGAGACTCTCTGATCGCGGGTTCTATCCCCGCCCGTGGTATGGTTTGTTTGCAACCGTGTCATTATGATTTCGCAAGTCAAAGAGATAACAAATTCAGTTCCTTGAATCAAGCAAGAGGTCATCACCTGCATTAAGTCACCACAGTTAACGAGAGTAGAACTAAAGCAATGGCCCAGTCTATTAACCGTTTGCCGTTTGCATGGTCCTTAGTTCCTAGCCTGTCATATGTATTATTGTGGCATGCAAAGAGTACGTAACCTTTATTCGGCGCATGGACACACCCTCATTTACAGGCTATCTCCCCCAACCTGCGAACCAGGTTGCTAAGAGTTGGTGATGGGGCCCCATCGTTCAACTAGTGACCAGGTTCTAGCCAATAAGAAGGTGGGATTGGCAATCGCAGAGGTTATGTGGATACCGCTCTCCTGTCTGCCCTTGTCATTCCCATTCTAGAGCTGGTTGAGCACGGTCTGCTATCTTGTGGCTTCTATTTCTGCCTTGCTTACCGTGACGTGCACTATACTTATTACTGTACATAGTGTACATATTGCTGTTCTAAATTGGTGAAGGATAATATAAGTCTAAACTTTTTCTGCTGTGTTTCTTTTGCTCCCATTACACCTGGGATAACAGGCCTTTGAAATCCTAGGATGTAATAATTATTAAATCTATGCATAAAGCACGTTTCACACTCTCCATATATTGCACATTATACTTGCTAATTTATCTTCCCTCATGTTCTGGTTCCGTCACGTCAGTGAACCAGTGTTTCTGCTCTCATTGTTCCAGAGCTCCGTCCATCTTTGTTCGTCTAGTAACGAAATATTTCATCTTCATTATCAAGTATCCCTTAGCACCATGACTATTTTATTCCCCTCAAGGAAGGTTCCTTCATACTGGCGAGGGGCTCTTGATCAAGGGAACTGGATCTGTGCTCCAGTTCCCTGAATTAAACCTAAATACCTTTCACATCCCCTCCCACAAGCGCTGTATAATCCTACAGGTTTAGCGCTTCCCCTTGATTATAATAATAATTTTTTACTTTATTATTATTATTATTATTATTATTATTATTATTATTATTATTGTAAGAGAAAAGTTTTGTGTGCGTGAATATGTGAGTGAGATTTGGGTTGTTTGCGTGTGTTGAATCGCTTGTTACATAGGAATGGTGTCTCCAGCGCCGCATAACTGCCTCTCGCCACACAACTACCTGAAGTGGTAGATGGTTTGTTGTAGTATAATTCATAAGAGAATCACTTCATTACCCCAGCTCTATGACGATCTCCGAGTGTTTTGATCTGTTCAACAAGACCCTGAGTGATTAAATTGAGCTGCGTAACTTTGGCGAACAATCATCACTGATTATACTCAGCTTTACCTTCATCACTTGTGGAAGACTGTATTGTATGTGAGATCCTTCTGTTCTGTGAACTGTTTATCATCTGACTTGTCACCCCCGAGACTCCAGCCAGCAAGGGTCACCGTGCTAGTAAATGGTTCATTTGAGTCTGCGTGTAATACACTACACAGTGTTGTTTGCTTTACATCTCTCATTACTGCTCATGCATTTTGTACCACTGGTGTCTTCAGGTTCTAGTGGTGACCGATTCTTCGCCTCCTACGTTGAATATTTTACTCTCACCATATGGGATCACTGTGGCTCAGAGTCAGCAGTAAGACATGGGATCACTGTGGCTCAGAGTCAGCAGTAAGACATGGGATCACTGTGGCTCAGAGTCAGCAGTAAGACATGGGATCACTGTGGCTCAGAGTCAGCAGTAAGACATGGGATCACTGTGGCTCAGAGTCAGCAGTAAGACATGGGATCACTGTGGCTCAGTGTCAGCAGTAAGACATGGGATAACTGTGGCTCAGAGTCAGCAGTAAGACATGGGGTCACTGTGGCTCCGAGTCAGCAGTAAGACATGGGATCACTGTGGCTCAGAGTCAGCAGTAAGACATGGGATCACTGTGGCTGAGTCAGCAGTAAGACATGGATCACTGTGGCTGAGTCAGCAGTAAGACATGGGATCACTGTGGCTCAGAGTCAGCAGTAAGACATGGGATCACTGTGGCTCAGAGTCAGCAGTAAGACATGGGATCACTGTGGCTCAGAGTCAGAAGTAAGACATGGGATCACTGTGGCTCAGAGTCAGCAGTAAGACATGGGATCACTGTGGCTCAGAGTCAGCTGTAAGACATGCGATCACTGTGGCTCAGAGTCAGCAGTGAGAGATGGGATCACTGTGGCTCAGAGTCAGCAGTGAGACATGGGATCACTGTGGCTTAGAGTCAGCAGTAAGACATGGGATCACTGTGGCTTAGAGTCAGCAGTAAAACATGGGATCACTGTGGCTCAGAGTCAGCAGAAAGGCATGGGATCACTGTGGCTTAGAGTCAGTAGTAAGACATGGGATCACTGTGGCTCAGAGTCAGCAGTAACACATGGGATCACTGTGGCTCAGAGTCAGCAGTAAGGCATGGGATCACTGTGGCTCAGAGTCAGAAGTAAGACATGGGATCACTGTGGCTCAGAGTCAGGAGTAAGACATGGGATCACTGTGGCTCAGAGTCAGCAGTAAGACATGGGATCACTGTGGCTCAAAGTCAGCAGTAAGACATGGGATCACTGTGGCTCTGAGTAGTAAGACATGGGATCACTGTGGCTCAGAGTCAGCAGTAAGACATGGGATCACTGTGGCTCAGAGTCAGCAGTAAGACATGGGATCACTCTGGCTCAGAGTCAGCAGTAAGACATGGGATCACTCTGGCTCAGAGTCAGCAGTAAGACATGGGATCACTGTGGCTCAGAGTCAGCAGTAAGACATGGGATTACTGTGGCTCAGTGTCGGCAGTAAGACATGGGATCACTGTGGCTCAGAGTCAGCAGTAAGACATGGGATCACTGTGGCTCAGAGTCAGCTGTAAGACATGGGAATCACTGTGGCTCAGAGTCAGCAGTAAGACATGGGATCACTGTGGCTCAGAGTCAGCAGTAAGACATGGGATCACTGTGGCTCAGAGTCAGCAGTAAGACATGGGATCACTGTGCTCAGAGTCAGCAGTAAGACATGGGATCACTGTGGCTCAGAGTCAGCAGTAAGACATGGGATCACTGTGGCTCAGAGTCAGCAGTAAGACATGGGATCACTGTGGCTCAGTGTCAGCAGTAAGACATGGGATCACTGTGGCTCAGAGTCAGCAGTAAGACATGGGATCACTGTGGCTCAGAGTCAGCAGTAGGACATGGGATCACTGTGGCTCAGAGTCAGCAGTAAGACATGGGATCACTGTGGCTCAGAGTCAGCAGTAAGACATGGGATCACTGTGGCTCAGAGTCAGCAGTAAGACATGGGATCACTGTCGCTCAGTGTCAGCAGTAAGACATGGGATCACTGTGGCTCAGAGTCAGCAGTAAGACATGGGATCGGCAATATAAACACAAATGCAGTATAATGTGATCCTTTATTGACTACGTTTCGCGCACACAGTGGGCTTTTTCAAGTCACAAACAGAACTACCTGGGGTGGAAGGAACGCGAGTATTTATAGTCCGGCTGAGGTCAGGTGAAGAATGCTGCATCTGATGATGTACCGAGTTGGGTTGTAGAGTCTAAAAACTTGGGTAGCTTGGAAAGGAGACTGGACAAGTTTGTGAGCAGACCTTCTACAGTGTTCTTATGTGGGATAGCGATGAAGAAGTTTCTTGGCAAGTGGTTCAGCTATGTTATAGAAGCCACTATTCTGGTTGAAGTTGTCGGATATAGAAATAAGTGATGATTCCAGATTCTTCGGTATTGAGTGTTGTCTTCTGTGGCGATAAGTCTTGAGTTTCTGTAGTTTATCAAGTGGTTTTGTGAATTACGGTGTTGTACGCAGGCATTCCTTGTGTCGTCAGACCTGCTTGCGTATTGGTGTTCTGAATATACGTGTTTGGAGGTCCCTTGATGTTTCGCCCACGTATAACTTGTTGCAGTCATTACAAGGGATTATGTATACCCCTGCAGAGGATGGAGGCTTGTCCTGCCTACTACTGGTGATGTCCTTGATGGTCGTGGTTGTGGAGGTAGATACTTGGAATGATGTTTGGCAAAGATGTTGGAAACATGTTTGGCAATGGAGTTGGTGGGAAGGACTATGTATCTCTTCTCGGCAGTGTCTTCTCTGGGTGTGTTGAAGATGTTTAGTGCTCGCCGTCTGCAGTCTCTGATGAAGTGACGAGGATAGTGGAGTTTGGAAAATACCTGTTCAATTATAGTGCATTCTTCCTCAAGGAACTCGTTGCTGCAGATTCTGAGTGCACGCAGGAAGAAGCCTATAATTACACCACGTTTGGTTTTGGTGTCGTGGTGAGAGTAGAAGTGGAGAAGATCGTTTTGGTTGGTGGGTTTTCGATAGACTTTAAAACGAAGTTCGTGGTCAGCTTTGCAGAGTAGAACATCAAGGAAAGGAAGAGTGTTGTCGACCTCTTCTTCAAGTGTGAACTGGATTGAAGGCTCGACCTGGTTGAGCAGAAGACACGACCATCAGGGTCACCACCGCTGATAAAGGAGGTGGTGTTGTTATCATGAACACTGACGATTACAGGAACAAAATGCTCAATCTACTTAATGACCCAGATACCTACAAACCTCTCACAACTAACCAAGTGGACAACCTTACTAAAACTTTTCTTCAAAGGACTCGCCGCATTCTGAGGAGCTCAGAACAAGGGAAGAAACTTCTGCACACCATGCCCAGCAACCCCAGACCTGCCAGAATGTACGGCCTGCCAAAGACTCACAAGCCTGGTATCCCACTGAGGCCCATATCCTCGGGAATAGGCAGTGCTCCCCACAAGCTCTCAGGAATTCTCGCCAAACACCTCTCGAAACTCTTGGCACTATCAGTCCAGCACATCTCAAACACTCAGGTGATCTTCTCAATCGCATTCGCAACATCAACATCAGGAACAAGAAACTTTCCAGCCTTGACGTGACTTCCCTATTCACTAAAGTACCTACTAAACAAGCCATCGATCTCTTGCGCAAGAAAACTGACGATTCACTTGATCTTCCCATTCCAGCCAGCGACTTCATCGACCTGGTTGAACTATGTGTTGGCTTTACGTGTTTCTCTTTTGAAAATCACCTCTTTCAGCAGACTTTTGGACTACCCATGGGTTCGCCACTCAGTGCAGTCCTAGCGAACCTATACATGGAACATCTAGAAGCCGAACGTTTCTCCACCATTATTCCTTCGTCTGTCACCTGGCTCCGTTATGTTGACGACATTCTCCTCATAACTCCTAAACGCTTCAACGTTCAAGCTCTCCAAGACAAGCTCAACCAGGTCGAGCCTTCAATCCAGTTCACGCTTGAAGAAGAGGTCGACAACACTCTTCCTTTCCTTGATGTTCTACTCTGCAAAGCTGACCACGAACTTCGTTTTAAAGTCTATCGAAAACCCACCAACCAAAACGATCTTCTCCACTTCTACTCTCACCACGACACCAAAACCAAACGTGGTGTAATTATAGGCTTCTTCCTGCGTGCACTCAGAATCTGCAGCAACGAGTTCCTTGAGGAAGAATGCACTATAATTGAACAGGTATTTTCCAAACTCCACTATCCTCGTCACTTCATCAGAGACTGCAGACGGCGAGCACTAAACATCTTCAACACACCCAGAGAAGACACTGCCGAGAAGAGATACATAGTCCTTCCCACCAACTCCATTGCCAAACATGTTTCCAACATCTTTGCCAAAACATCATTCCAAGTACCTACCTCCACAACCACGACCATCAAGGACATCACCAGTAGTAGGCAGGACAAGCCTCCATCCTCTGCAGGAGTATACATAATCCCTTGTAATGACTGCAACAAGTTATACGTGGGCGAAACATCAAGGGACCTCCAAACACGTATTTCAGAACACCAATACGCAAGCAGGTCTGACGACACAAGGAATGCCTGCGTACAACACCGTAATTCACACAACCACTTGATAAACTACAGAAACTCAAGACTTATCGCCACAGAAGACAACACTCAATACCGAAGAATCCTGGAATCATCACTTATTTCTATATCCGACAACTTCAACCAGAATAGTGGCTTCTATAACATAGCTGAACCACTTGCCAAGAAACTTCTTCATCGCTATCCCACATAAGAACACTGTAGAAGGTCTGCTCACAAACTTGTCCAGTCTCCTTTCCAAGCTACCCAAGTTTTTAGACTCTACAACCCAACTCGGTACATCATCAGATGCAGCATTCTTCACCTGACCTCAGCCGGACTATAAATACTCGCGTTCCTTCCACCCCAGGTAGTTCTGTTTGTGACTTGAAAAAGCCCACTGTGTGGGCGAAACGTAGTCAATAAAGGATCACATTATACTGCATTTGTGTTTATATTGCCATTGTGTCGGTATTTTATACCATTTATTTCCAAGACATGGGATCACTGTGGCTCAGAGTCAGCAGTAAGACATGGAATCACTGTGGCTCAGAGTCAGCAGTAAGACATGGGATCACTGTGGCTCAGAGTCAGCAGTAAGGCATGGGATCACTGTGGCTCCGAGTCAGCAGTAAGACATTGGATCACTGTGGCTTAGAGTCAGCAGTAAGACATTGGATCACTGTGGCTTAGAGTCAGCAGGAAGACATGGGATCACTGTGGCTCAGAGTCAGCAGTAAGACATGGGATCACTGTGGCTCAGAGTCAGCAGTAAGACATGGGATCACTGTGGCTCAGAGTCAGCAGTAAGACATGGGATCACTGTGGCTCAGAGTCAGCAGTAAGACATGGGATCACTGTGGCTCAGAGTCAGCAGTAAGGCATGGGATCACTGTGGCTCCGAGTCAGCAGTAAGACATTGGATCACTGTGGCTTAGAGTCAGCAGGAAGACATGGGATCACTGTGGCTCAGAGTCAGCAGTAAGACATGGGATCACTGTGGCTCAGAGTCAGCAGTAAGACACGGGATCACTGTGGCTCAGAGTCAGCAGTAAGACATGGGATCACTGTGGCTCAGAGTCAGCAGTAAGACATTGGATCACTGTGGCTCAGAGTCAGCAGTAAGACATGAAATCACTGTGGCTCAGAATCAGCAGTAAGACATGGAATCACTGTGGCTCAGAGTCAGCTGTAAGACATGGGATCACTGTGGCTCAGAGTCAGCAGTAAGACATGGGATCACTGTGGCTCAGAGTCAGCAGTAAGACATGGGATCACTGTGGCTCAGAGTCAGCAGTAAGACATGGGATCACTGTGGCTCAGAGTCAGCAGTAAGACATGGGATCACTGTGGCTCAGAGTCAGCAGTAAGACATGGGATCACTGTGGCTCAGAGTCAGCAGTAAGACATTGGATCACTGTGGCTCAGAGTCAGCAGTAAGACATGGAATCACTGTGGCTCAGAGTCAGCAATAAGACATGGAATCACTGTGGCTCAGAGTCAGCAGTAAGACATGGGATCACTGTGGCTCAGAGTCAGCAGTAAGACATGGGATCACTGTGGCTCAGAGTCAGCAGTAAGACATGGGATCACTGCGGCTCAGAGTCAGCAGTAAGACATGGAATCACTGTGGCTCAGAGTCAGCAGTAAGACATGGGATCACTGTGGCTCAGAGTCAGCAGTAAGACATGGGATCACTGTGGCTCAGAGTCAGCAGTAGGACATGGGATCACTGTGGCTCAGAGTCAGCAGTAAGACATGGGATCACTGTGGCTCAGAGTCAGCAGTAAGACACGGGATCACTGTGGCTCAGAGTCAGCAGTAAGACACGGGATCACTGTCGCTCAGTGTCAGCAGTAAGACATGGGATCACTGTGGCTCAGAGTCAGCAGTAAGACATGGGATCACTGCGGCTCAGAGTCAGCAGTAAGACATGGAATCACTGTGGCTCAGAGTCAGCAGTAAGACATGGGATCACTGTGGCTCAGAGTCAGCAGTAAGACATGTGATCACTGTGGCTCAGTGTCAGCAGTAAGACATGGGATCACTGTGGCTCAGAGTCAGCAGTAAGGCATGGGATCACTGTGGCTCCGAGTCAGCAGTAAGACATTGGATCACTGTGGCTCAGAGTCAGCAATAAGACATGGGATCACTGTGGCTCAGAGTCAGCAGTAAGACATGGGATCACTGTGGCTTAGAGTCAGCAGTAAGACATGGGATCACTGTGGCTCAGAGTCAGCAGTAAGACATGGGATCACTGTGGCTCAGAGTCAGCAGTAAGACATTGGATCACTGTGGCTCAGAGTCAGCGGTAAGACATGGAATCACTGTGGCTCAGAGTCAGCAATAAGACATGGAATCACTGTGGCTCAGAGTCAGCAGTAAGACATGGGATCACTGTGGCTCAGAGTCAGCAGTAAGACATGGGATCACTGTGGCTCAGAGTCAGCAGTAAGACATGGGATCACTGTGGCTCAGAGTCAGCAGTAAGACATGGGATCACTGTGGCTCAGAGTCAGCGGTAAGACATGGAATCACTGTGGCTCAGAGTCAGCAGTAAGACATGGAATCACTGTGGCTCAGAGTCAGCAGTAAGACATGGGATCACTGTGGCTCAGAGTCAGCACTAAGAGATGGAATCACTGTGGCTCAGAGTCAGCAGTAAGACATGGGATCACTGTGGCTCAGAGTCAGCAGCAACACGGGAACGCCGTACCTTTACCTTGATGTTGACGTATATTTGTGTATCTTAGCGTTGACTCACTGTTACAATTTATGTCTCACTCTTGCATTGTTTTGGATTCATTTATTAAATACAGTATTTCACGTCTGTCTTATAATTAAGTGAGCGTCATATATATTTTTGTCAACTTTATATTTTCGTGTATTTATATGCTTATTCATCTATATTTTCATAAGAATGAATGAAGTGTCCTCGATATATTGGAGACACCTCATTTCGTTCTCATTCTTTTCGTTCTAGTTCTTGTTCTCATTATTTATTATTATTTATTATTATTATTATTATTATTATTATTATTATTATTATTATTATTATTATTATTATTATTATTATTATTATATAATTGACAGTTTTATTTTTTGCTATATTATTATTTTATTATTATTTTAATTATTTTAAATGTCATCATTATATCTATTTTTATTCAAGGGGAAAATGCTAAATCCGTATGGGTATACAGCGCCTTTGCAGTCAGTTATCAGTTTTGATTCATGGAATATCCCTTGACTGTTACTGGAGGTACCTCCAGTACCAGTCTGGTGGTATGTGTGTGATATACAACAGAGACCCAACACCCGGTACCATTAAATCCCCCTCGTTAATATTTAAGGCAAAGTTAATATTTAAGGCAAAGAATTATTTCCTGACCTCCACTGATCTGACCAACGATCTCCTCCTGAAGACTTATAGCCTGACATCTAGTGGCAAGAATATTAATCACATTAACAGTAACTTGATTCGCAAGCGTTTGTAGTGATTCCCACTGATATGAAAGTAAATTATTTTCCTTTAGTAAATTGTGCTGGGTACTGTTTATGGTTTATAAATGAAACAATAAGTTTTGATGCTACAATTTGTCTAATATACTAACCTATGCAAATACTCTACACGTGTTTGTAGTTTATAAAAATGCATCAGAGTTGGTAATGAATATGACCACTGCGCTGTAATATGATCATATTCACGTTCATATAGATTTTTTCTCTCTCCTGATTGTATTATTAATGAACTCTGCATGCTGGGGGGGGAGATGATATACACTTTTATCAACGTTGTCATTGATTTTAAAATATGGCATCTTGTATGATACCTTGTGTAGGTTCCTGATGCCATCTAAATCTGAAATGTAATTAATTTATTGTTGATGTTACGCTGTTAACTCGAATCTGCGGTGATTAATATAATTATTACATTCACGATGAAACAGCCCATAGGGGTCATGCAGCTCCTTGAGAATGAGAGATAATCGCGTGATCCGTGGAAGTGGAGCTGCCTTCATTTCCTTGCTACATAACTTTTTTTTTGAAGGGGGGGGGTGAGGAGCACCAAAATTCCACCTTTGCGACACAATTTTAGATGTTAAATAAGTTTAACATAAATGTTATTGTCATTATCCAGTAGAGGAAATTTCTTTCTCACTGGTGTCATGAGCCACAATTATTCACTTGACTCACGAAATCGTAGTGACACGATTGCAAACAAGCCATACCACGAATTAATGGGGTTAGAACTCGCGATCAGTGTCTCAAAACACCAGACCGTCTCGTTAGCGACGGTCTGGAGTACTGAGACTCTCTGATCGTGGGTTCTAACCCCACCCGTGGTATGGTGTAGTCACTATACTTCTTAGCAAACCTTCTGTTGATAAAATTATGTATTCTATTCAGTGCAACTTGAAGTCTTCTAACATTTTCTACTGTTCGAATCCTTACTATCAGTTTACCAGCCTTTGCAAGCAGTGAAATATAGGAGTAAATAGTGTCTGGTTGATCATTTACATATATCATTTACACATTATTTACATACATTTACATATTCCATTTGCATATGTCACTTGCAGCATGAGTCCCAGAACTAACCTGTCTTGCATCATGGTTCTATCTAGCCAGTTTTAAATCAACCATTTAGGTTTCTACCAACTCGTGGCTAAAGCTCCCGCTTCACACACGGAGGGCCTGGGTTCGATTCCCGGCGCGGTGGAAACATTCCGATGCGTTTCCTTACACCTGTTGTCCTGTTCACCTAGCAGCAAATAGGTACCTGGGTGTTAGTCGACTGGTGTGGGTCGCATCCTGGGGGACAAGATTTGCTGACCCCAATGGAAATAAGTTAGACAGTCCTCGATGACGCACTGACTTTCTTGGTTTATCCTGGGTGGCTAACCCTCCGGGGCTAAAAATCCGAACGAAATCTTATCTTAGAATGGATATAGGACATAGAGGATTCAGGTATTTCCAAAAAAGTGCTTTTGGCTACAACAAGTGTACTTATCAGTAATACTTTACACAAATTTTTATCAAGTCATATTAATGTGTATTATTATTATTATTATTATTATAATCAAGGGGGAAGCACTAAACCCGTAGGATTATACAGCGCCTATGGGGGGATGGAAGGCATTCAGGCTTAATTCAGGGAACTGGAGCACAGATCCAACTGGAGCACAGATCCAATTCCCTAGATCAAGAGCCCCTCACCAGCGTCAAGGAGCCTTCCTTGAGGGGTATTAATGTGTAGCGGCAGTTAAAGTCTGGATTTTTGGGTAAAACTTTTGTACTGTGATTAACTTGTGTGATTTTTCTCTATGCCATTTTTCACCCAGGATTTTTTATTTTTATTTTGAATCAGTGCATCAAGATGGCTTCCATTACATTCTTTCCTAATGTATTTCATTTAATCATTACAAAGTATTGAAAAAAATCTTTCTCGTGACTTTGGTTTATTAAACTTCTCGGTGTCTGCTGTGTCCTCGGAATATTTTCTTTCAATTCAATTAGTCTCTTTCATCATTGTCTGAACCTTTGAGTATCTAATTATTTACGATTTTGTCTCATATTTTCAGGTCTACTGTTAATGTATGAAAAAAAAAAAAAGTTGATTTATATCCTGGTCATCATACTGCAGTTATGGGACCGACCATGATGTTATTATCCTCTCAGCGTTTTCAAGCTTATTTTTATACATTTTAAGGACTGATAACTCCAGTACAGTGGACCCCCGCATAACGATTACCTCCGAATGCGACCAATTATGTAGGTGTATTTATGTAAGTGCGTTTGTACGTGTATGTTTGGGGGTCTGAAATGGACTAATCTACTTCACAATATTTCTTATGGGAACAAATTCGGTCAGTACTGGCACCTGAATATACTTCTGGAGTGAAAAAATATCGTTAACCGGGGGGCCACTGTACTTTATATGCTGTAAATACATTGTCTGGAAACACTTTTATTCTGAGCTCTGATGTCTGTTGTTGAATTTGTGTACTAGCTTTATATAAATAACAAAAAGGCACAATACCTGCCTATATATAGCCGTCCTGCTCCACCTCTGGTTAGTGTGACTTTGTCAATGGTCCAAGTCGGACCGAAACGTCGTCGTAAGCTTCTCTCTTTTATGTGCGGGTTATTTGTGTACTAGCTTTACGCTTGTTGATAATTTTCCTGTGATATTCAGTCTTTGATGTTTTACGAATTTCGTGATTTTTGTCCTCTGGTCTCCTCATCTTGATCTCATTATGACAATTTTTTGGAGATAAACTTCAATAGCAACTTGTTAAACGCTTCGTTTAGAACAGTGGTTCCCAAACTGGGGGTAAATTACCCCCTGGGGGTAATTTAACCATTTTTGGGGGGTAATGGAGGGGTGACAGAAAAAAAGTTATGAATTCTGAAAATCAAGAAAAGAATGCGGTACCCGGTATGAGGATTATTGTTAACTTTGTCTTAGTATATAAAGTTGTAAAGTAAACCTATTATAAGTAATAAAGTTAAACCAAATAACAATAAACATCAAAAACTAATATACAGTATTAGAAAAGAAATATATATAGCTAAGTGTGTGGAAACCCAAAAGTATTTTGACAAGTATGCTTCAGGACAAAAGTCACTCAGTAGCCCAGATCGACCTGTCCAGTACGCGTCACTCACTTCCTGAGGCTGCCTCTATTTCACACTGTCAGTTTATCTGTGAGCATCAGCCGAGGTAGACATAAGCTGGTATGAAGCCAAGAATTCCTAAACTAGCTTCAAGTATGCAACTCCATCCATCCCACTGATGTTCTTGACATCTTTGGTAATAGTCATTAGAGATGCACAATGTTCAAATACAATAAATAAAAGAAAATATCTCAAGTGTTTTAATTTAGCCATATATATCAATAACAACATTTTGTGAAAGGGGTAACATGCTTTATGTGGCATGTTAAATTGGGTAACAAGCTGAAAAAGTTTGGGAACCACTGGTTTAGAAGTTAAAGTATTTCTGTAGTTTTATTACATATTCGTGGGTAGTTGCTTAACTTGAGAGGGCCATACGGCACCGTTAAGCCTATCCCCTGTAGCAATAATAATAATAATAATAATAATAATAATAATAATCATTATTTACTACAAGTACGTGTACATGGTATACAGACCATAGCTGACGTCAGTGATATACTACTATATAGGAAGCCGCTTGTTATGCTGAGCATTTCGGGAAAATTAGGTCAGTGTCCCAGGATGCGACCCACACCAGTCGACTAAACACCTAGGTACCCATTTCACTGATGGTTGAACAACAGGTGTTAAGAAACACGCTGCATATTTCTACCCTGGCTGGGAATCGAACCCAGACACTCGCTGTGTGAAGCGAGAGAACATAAGAACATAAGGAGGAACACTGCTGTAGGCCTGTTGGCCCATACTAGGCAGGTCCTTCACAAATCCAATTCACTAACAGAATAAACGCTATCCAAGTAATAATCTTTAATAATTCTATTTACTCAGCTTCACTTATTCCATATTTATTCCACGCCAAGCATGCTCTATCCATGTGTTTGCTTTAGCAGACCCGTACCCAGGACACCTCAGCAACCAGCTGCTTGTGTAAGACACAGGTGCAACGGTTTGCTATCTTTATTCTCGTAACGTTTCGCCTACACATTTGACTTCTTCAGTCGAATAAAGAGACAACAGAAGCGTAGGTGGTGTAAAGATAATATGGTTTAGAAAGACACGTAAGCAAACACTATAACATATTTATTAGAAAACGTTTCGGTCCTGGAACCTTGATCACTTCTAGAAGTGATCAAGGTTCCAGGACCGAAACGTTTTCTAATAAATATGTTATAGTGTTTGCTTACGTGTCTTTCTAAACCAACTTGTCGGTATTTATTACCAAGGTTTATACCAAAGATAATATAAACATCACCTTCGGCGAAGTAATTTTTAAGTGGTAGTCAGTCTGTGAAGCTGAAGTATGAGAATAGAGACTTGTATACTGCCAAAGATGAGGCGCAGAAAATTTTGAAAATGACCAGAGTGGTGGGGCAGATTAGCAGAAGTTAAATTAGACACATGTGCAACTCTTGGGTATCTTCATTGAGGAAACGTTTCTCCACACAGTGGCCACTGTGTGGCGAAACGTTTCCTCAATAAAGATACCCAAGAATTGCACATGTGTCTAATTTAACAACGTGTCGGTTCTTTGAACCATTCATCTACAAGATTAGCAGAAGGTTACTGGCCCCTGCTCAGTAGGTCCCGCTCAAATTTAACCTTTCTTACTTGTAAACAGTAGTTAAACAATACAGCTGGTTATGTCCTCTGTACCTAGATACCTTTGTCTTGTGTCAGACTAATAAAATTAATTAAATTATATGTAATACTGAGAAGTTGATGAAAAAGACACCCGTGCAGCTGTTTGCTCTATCATCAAAACGTTTCGCTTATACAGTATTCTTCTTCAGTCGAATACAGAGGAGACAGCAGAAGCAGAGGGTATGTAAGGATGATTTAAGCATTCCATCATCCTTGTTACTTGGACCAGTCGTCGATGACCTGCAAACCTACGATCTGTTAACCCAGCTCTCCGACAGATCTCATGCTCTGCTACCAGTTCACCTGCTGCAGAATGGCCAAACATGACTGACCGCAGACAAGGGCTCTAAGCACAATACATCTGATGACCACACTCTGATGACTCTCACTCAGCATGGGATTGTCCAGGTTAAAGAGGAACAGCAACATCATACCGTAACTATCCTCGACATTATGGTTCTAGGATCTTCCAGGAAGACAGTCTTCACTAAAAGATACTCAAAGAAGTTGTTTTCTGTCCAACATCCTATTTGGGGAATTAAATGTTGGATCGGCGTCACCTTTTGACTTCTCGTCTCCACGTGACCAGCACGTAAGTGTTGGTCACGTGGTTCAGGTGCACGCACGTGACCAGCACGTGAGTGCACCAACCAATGAATTACCTGCATGGTTTCCACAGTCTCCTGACACGACCACGATAGCCAGAGGTGAGGATTTGTTCTGTTCTGTGTGGGTGACACGGCAAACACACACACACACACACACACACACACACACACACACACACACACACACACACACACGAACAGGAGAGATAGGAGGGACATAATAATAACATATAAAATATTGAGAGGAACTGGCAAGGTGGACACAGAATGTTCCAGAGATGGGACACAGCAACAAGGGGACACAGTTCGAAGTTGAAGACTCGGATGAATCACAGGGATGTTAGGAAGTATTTCTTCAGTTACAGATAGTCAAGAAGTGGAATAGTTTGGGAAGCGATGTAGTGAAGGCAGGATCCATTCATTGCTTTAAGCAAAGGTATAATAAAGCGGGGCCAAGAGCTATGAATCGACCCCTGCAACCACAACTAGGTGAATATCAAAATGGTATAAAATACCGACAGGTTGTTAGGTAAGACACATATGCAACAGTTAGACAACTTTATTCCGAAACGTTTCGCCTACACAGTAGGCTTCTTCAGTCGAATACAGAAAGTAGGCAGGAACAGTAGAGATGTGAAGACGATGTAATCAGTCCATCACCCTTAAAGTCGTAGAATTTGAGGTTGTCAGTCCCTCGGCCTGGAGAAGTTCAGTTCCATAGTTCAGTTCCTGACTATGGAACTGAACTTCTCCAGGCCGAGGGACTGACAACCTCAAATTCTACGACTTTAAGGGTGATGGACTGATTACATCGTCTTCACATCTCTACTGTTCCTGCCTACTTTCTGTATTCGACTGAAGAAGCCTACTGTGTAGGCGAAACGTTTCGGAATAAAGTTGTCTAACTGTTGCATATGTGTCTTACCTCACAACTAGGTGAGTACACACACACACACACACACACAATATATATATATATATATATATATATATATATATATATATATATATATATATATATATATATATATATATATATATATATGCAAAACAACCACTCTGAAAGAATAGAGAAATTCCAAGCGCTTTCGTGACTACTCACATTATCAAGGAACTATGAAAGTGAAGCATCCAAGGAAGCTATATAAGGGGTCCGGCCAGCACCTCACTATCAGATCCCACAACGGTTAAACACGTGACGCGCGGCGAGCCAACTTGGATAGGTCCTTTGCACAACTCACCCCCAAGTTATTCTACCCAAGAAAATTTAAAAATTATTTGTCCAGTGTATTATTAAATTCTTTCCAAATTCTATTAATTATAAATGGATCTAATTTATATAAACCAAAGGAAATATTCATATTATTGTCAAAACTGCTTTTTATGAAACAAGATTCAATTATATTCCTGTCGACCATGGACTTGCTTGATACTACTTTCTCAACTTTTTGAAAATCAATTGGATGGCTAAAATCTCTTACATGAATAAATAGAGCATTGGAATCTTGTCCACTTCTAATGCTATATTTATGTTGTTTTAATCTTAGTTCGAGATTTTTACCAGTTTGATCGTAATAAACTTTATCGCAAATTTTACAAGGAATCTTATAGACACATCCATCAGCATTTTGGGGGGAATTCTTTATCAAAAGTTTTTTTACTGTATCAAGATTTTTGAATACAACTTTAATATTAAAAGTCTTAAGAAGAGAAGGCATATCAACCAAGTTTTCATGGTAAGGGAGAACCAACATATTTTTAGTTGAATAAGGCTGGTTGCCCCTTTTTGGATTATAAAAAGTGTTTCTAGCAACTTTAAAAGATTTATCAATTACATTTCTTGGGTATTTTAAATCATTACCTATTTCATAAATTTTGGATATTTCCTCATGAAATTTATGAAATAGGTAATGATTTAAAATACCCAAGAAATGTAATTGATAAATCTTTTAAAGTTGCTAGAAACACTTTTTATAATCCAAAAAGGGGCAACCAGCCTTATTCAACTAAAAATATGTTGGTTCTCCCTTACCATGAAAACTTGGTTGATATGCCTTCTCTTCTTAAGACTTTTAATATTAAAGTTGTATTCAAAAATCTTGATACAGTAAAAAAACTTTTGATAAAGAATTCGCCCCAAAATGCTGATGGATGTGTCTATAAGATTCCTTGTAAAATTTGCGATAAAGTTTATTACGATCAAACTGGTAAAAATCTCGAACTAAGATTAAAACAACAAAAATATAGCATTAGAACTGGACAAGATTCCAATGCTCTATTTATTCATGTAAGAGATTTTAACCATCCAATTGATTTTCAAAAAGTTGAGAAAGTAGTATCAAGCAAGTCCATGATCGACAGGAATATAATTGAATCTTGTTTCATAAAAAGCAGTTTTGACAATAATATGAATATTTCCTTTGGTTTATATAAATTAGATCCATTTATAATTAATAGAATTTGGGAAGAATTTAATAATACACTGGACAAATAATTTTTAAATTTTCTTGGGTAGAATAACTTGGGGGTGAGTTGTGCAAAGGACCTATCCAAGTTGGCTCGCCGCGCGTCACGTATTTAACCGTTGTGGGATCTGATAGTGAGGTGCTGGCCGGACCCCTTATATAGCTTCCTTGGATGCTTCACTTTCATAGTTCCTTGATAATGTGAGTAGTCACGAAAGCGCTTGGAATTTCTCTATTCTTTCAGAGTGGTTGTTTTGCATATTTTGAAATCACCTGTTCACTGTGATCTTATTGCATATATATATATATATATATATATATATATATATATATATATATATATATGTTGTGCCGAACAGGTAAAGCTTATACGCATAAAGATATATTTTTTTCATTCATGTTAATGTTAAAATTAATAATTTTGTACCAAAAGAACCTTAGAAAACTTACCTAACGTTATTATAACAAGCGCAATTTAATTTAGCCTAATCCTACTAAATATGTTTTAGATAAGTTTACAGTAATTTAACAATAAACAAACACAATGAAATATATTTTTATCGTTAAGTTTACAATGATTTTTACGAAATTATTGCATGCACAAATTTTAGCTCGCCTTATTCGACAATAAGAGCGTTGTTATTTAAGCCAAAATCGCAAGTTTTATCTATTCGGCGTGACAATTACACACACACACACACACACACAGAGGTCAGTCCTAGGACCAGTGCTGTTTCTGGTATTTGTGAACGACATGACGGAAGGAATAGACTCTGAGGTGTCCCTGTTTGCAGATGACGTGAAGTTGATGAGAAGAGTTCACTCGATCGAAGACCAGGCAGAACTACAAAGGGATCTGGACAGGCTGCAGACCTGGTCCAGCAATTGGCTCCTGGAGTTCAATCCCACCAAGTGCAAAGTCATGAAGATTGGGGAAGGGCAAAGAAGACCGCAGACGGAGTACAGTCTAGGGGGCCAGAGACTACAAACCTCACTCAAGGAAAAAGATCTTGGGGTGAGTATAACATCAGGCACATCTCCAGAAGCGCACATCAACCAAATAACTGCTGCAGCATATGGGCGCCTAGCAAACCTCAGAACAGCATTCCGACATCTTAATAAGGAATCGTTCAGGACCCTGTACACCGTGTACGTTAGGCCCATATTGGAGTATGCGGCACCAGTTTGGAACCCACACCTAGCCAAGCACGTGAAGAAACTAGAGAAAGTGCAAAGGTTTGCAACAAGACTAGTCCCAGAGCTAAGAGGTATGTCCTACGAGGAGAGGTTAAGGGAAATCAACCTGACGACACTGGAGGACAAGAGAGATAGGGGGGACATGATAACGACATACAAAATACTGAGAGGAATTGACAAGGTGGACAAAGACAGGATGTTCCAGAGATTGGACACAGTAACAAGGGGACACAGTTGGAAGTTGAAGACACAGATGAATCACAGGGATGTTAGGAAGTATTTCTTCAGCCACAGAGTAGTCAGTAAGTGGAATAGTTTGGGAAGCGATGTAGTGGAGGCAGGATCCATACATAGCTTTAAGCAGAGGTATGATAAAGCTCACGGTTCAGGGAGAGTGACGTAGTAGCGATCAGTGAAGAGGCGTGGCCAGGAGCTCGGACTCAACCCCCGGAACCTCAACTAGGTGAGTACAACTAGGTGAGTACACACACACACACACACACACACACACACACACACACACACACACACACACACACTATATATATATATATATATATATATATATATATATATATATATATATATATATATATAAACATATACGCAAAGCAACCACTTGGGGAGGGAGTTGAAAGATAGCTCTAGGCCTTTCGTGTTGCAATCACCGCATCAGGTCTTGTCTAACTAATTTATTAACTTTCTTCAGTAAAGCTTTTGAGGCTGTTGACCACGATAAAGAATTTGATATTATTTACTTAGATTTTAGTAAGGCATTTGATAGAGTTCCGCACCAAAGACTGTTGAAGAAAGTAGCAGCTCATGGCATTGGGGGAAGGGTGCTCTCGTGGATCGAATCATGGCTCACAGACAGGAAGCAAAGAGTGTCCATAAATGGGGTTAAATCCGAGTGGGGATCAGTAACAAGTGGCGTTCCACAGGGATCAGTCTTGGGCCCGTTGTTGTTTATAATATATATCAATGATCTTGATGAAGGAATTACTAGTGATATGAGCAAATTCGCCGATGACACGAAGATAGGTAGGATAATTGATTCAAACGTAGATGTTAGGGAACTTCAGGAGGATTTAGACAAACTCTACTCTTGGTCAGAAAAGTGGCAGATGCAGTTCAATGTAGATAAATGCAAGGTTCTGAAGCTCGGGAGTGTCCATAACCCTAGCACTTATAAGTTAAATAATGTAGAACTTAACCATACAGATTGCGAAAAGGACTTGGGGGTTATGGTAAGCAGCAACCTTAAACCAAGACAGCAATGCCTAAGCGTACGTAATAAGGCAAATAGATTACTGGGATTTATATCAAGAAGTGTAAGCAACAGAAGTCCAGAGGTCATACTGCAGCTTTATACATCATTAGTAAGGCCTCACCTAGATTATGCAGCTCAATTCTGGTCTCCATATTACAGAATGGACATAAATTCGTTAGAAAACATTCAGCGTAGGATGACTAAATTAATACATAGCATTAGAAATCTTCCTTATGAAGAAAGATTGAAGACTCTTAAGTTACATTCACTTGTTAGACGAAGAATGAGGGGAGACCTGATCGAAGTGTATAAGTGGAAGATAGGTATTAATAAAGGGGATATTAACAAGGTCTTGAGGATATCTCTCCAAGAGAGAACCCGCAGTAATGGATTTAAATTAGATAAGTTTAGATTTAGAAAGGACATAGGAAAGTATTGGTTTGGAAATAGGGTAGTAGATGAGTGGAACAGTCTACCTAGTTGGGTTATTGAGGCTAGGACTTTGGGTAGTTTCAAATTTAGGTTGGATAAATACATGAGTGGGATGGGTTGGATTTGAGTGGGACTTGCACATCAGAGCTTATTTCTTGGGTAGCATTGAAAATTGGGTAGGTCAAATGTTTGTTAGTGGGATGAATTGTAAAGGACCTGCCTAGTATGGGCCAACAGGCCTGCTGCAGTGTTCCTCCTTTCTTATGTTCTTATGTTCTTGCAATGTTGCAGGAAAGGGATAAAATCAGAGCAAACACTTTCAGATTGCTCCTTTTTTTTTTTTGCTAGAAAAGAAAAACATATATATCAATAAATATATATTTTTTACTGTAAAAAATTATTATGGGGCAGATTAATGACAGTGTTTTGCCAATTATTGCACAAGTAATCAACAGTGCAAGTTTATACAGTAAAAGGGTATCAGAAACACTTCTCTGCCTCACCCACATATAAATGTAAGAGCATCACTGCAGCTAGCAGCTTGACAAGGGACAACACGAGTAACCACGTGAAGACAGCAACACGCTTGCATAGTGAGACGTAGTGCAAGCGAGGATGACAGAGAACACAAGCGTGCTAGACTCACAGCTTCCTTTGACTTACCTCAATATCCAGGTTGTGAAGGCAGATTCCTTAGAGGACATCCTCCGTGAGTGAGCGAACTTCCCATTAATCTCGTTCAGGTATGAAGAACAATTTTCATATGTCCGACACAATACAGAAGAGGCGAACAGAATTAATAAGGAACGAGGTCAAGCAAGGTGATGTGACAGAGGTGGGAGTGGGAGACAGGCCAGTGTTGCACCTGACATGCAGTGACCTTGCTGACCCTGCCTTGAAGAGGCATTAACCTTGGTCACACTACGCATGTCACATAGCCACATGACGTAATATAAAATTATGTAATATAACATTATTTGATAACGTATTAACAGAATCAGTTGACATATTATTTTCTTTGCACGAATTATTCCTCTAACAAATATTAATATACCCTTAATAAATAACATTGATAATAACAAAAATGGTCACAATACGTGACTGGAACAATACACAAATTACCCGCATATAGAAGAGAGAAGCTTACAACGACGTTTCGGTCCGACTTGGACCATTTACAATGATAACAATGATAATGGTGATAACAAGATAATGTAAAATATATATAACTATGAAAATAACATTTTTCGTTGCTGGTTACAGTTTGTACACATCACAGGTATGTGGAGACTTACCCACCTCTCCAACCATGACTGTACTCGTGACCTGTGACTGTAACTCGAAGGCTCGACCACTAATCAAAGAACAGCTTAATGCTGTATTAGACATATTCAGGATGGCAGGTATCGACAGCATTAATGATTCAATTTATGACTATATTGGTTCGGATAGCTAAAATAAATAAATGAAAATCATAAATGGTAAAAAAAAAAACATAAAAATTGTATGGTTTATTTGCAATCGTGTCATTACGATTTCTTAAGTCATAAAAATTGTGTCTGATTTACATTCGGAAGCTTTTGTCCTCGTTCCAAAGTTGCACGTAGGTGGATGTATCATGTATTGTCCTATGTTCATCTAATATTCATCAATATTCATGTAATATATACGTACATGAATAATCTATGGTCTTTTTCCCTAGGATTACTCAACATTCAGCTAACACCCAGATAGTCTACATGTATAATCTATGGTTCTCTTCCCTAGGATGCCGCTTGCAACACTCAGCTAACATCCAGAAACATGTATAACTTATGCTACTCTCCCCTCTAATACAACTCACAGAATTCCGCTAACATCCAGATATACGTATAATCTATGGTCCTCGTCCCCAGGATGGCACACACAACAATCAGCTAACATACAGATACACGTATAACCTAGGGTCCTCGTCCCCAGGATGGCACACACAACAATCATATAACATCCAGGTTCACGTGTAACTGAAGTCCTCATCCCCGTAATGTTACATCGAGGTCCTGGAATAAATGAAGCTCACGTGAAGCCTTTCCAGGATAAAATTACCGAACGTTGGACACTTGTCTCTTTAATTAATTGTATACCTGGTTTGTACAGCCTGGTAGCTAAGTGGGTTTCATTTTAAGAAAATGTACTTAACACCTGCCACTTAAGAATCGAACCCAGAGTGCCCGGGTTCGATTCCCGGCGGGGTGGAAACATTTCGACCTGTTTACACCTGCTGTCATGTTCACCTAGCAGCAAATAGGCACCTGGGTGTTAGTCGACTGGCGTGGATCGCATCCTGGGGGACAAGATTGAGAACCCCAATGGAAATAAGTTAGACAGTCCTCGATGACGCACTGACTTTCTTCGGCTATCCTGGGTGGCTAACCCTCCGGGGTTAAAAATCCGAAGAAAATCTTATCTTAAAGAGTCAATAGTTCAGAAAAGATTACCCCTCAGGGAAGGTTCCTTGACGCTGGTGAGGGACCCTTGAGTGTGAATACCTTCCATCCCACCCCCACAGGCGCTGCATAGCCCCTACGGGTTTAGCGCTCCATCACGATTATGATAATCAAAGACGATTATTATTACCAGGTATACACAGCAAGAGCAAACAGCACAAAGAAACGAGAGTGCATACCCTGGTATCTGCACCAGCTGCCTGCACTAGTTGATGAAATGTAAGGGAATGCAGTCGCCCAGCGTGCAGGAATTTCCAATATTTGCAATTCCGTTTATTGTTGTTCTCCTCCATGCGTGTTCCCTCTCAGAGAGACCTGACATAATGATGTCCTCCCTGTCAGGGAGATTCACTTTAATGATGTCCTCCCTGTCAGGGAGACTCACTTTAATGATGTACTCCCTGTCAGGAGGACTCACTTTAATGATGTACTCCCTGTCAGGGAGACTCACTTTAATGATGTACTCCCTGTCAGGGAGACTCACTTTAATGATGTACTCCCTGTCAGGGAGACTCACTTTAATGATGTACTCCCTGTCAGGGAGACTCACTTTAATGATGTACTCCCTGTCAGGGAGACTCACTTTAATGATGTACTCCCTGTCAGGGAGACTCACTTTAATGATGTACTCCCTGTCAGGGAGACTCACTTTAATGATGTACTCCCTGTCAGGGAGACTCACTTTAATGATGTACTCCCTGTCAGGGAGACTCACTTTAATGATGTACTCCCTGTCAGGGAGACTCACTTTAATGATGTACTCCCTGTCAGGGAGACTCACTTTAATGATGTACTCTCTGACAGAGAGAGATTCACTTTAATGATGTTCTCCCTGAAAGGGAGATTCACCTTGCTGATGTCTTCCCGTATAAAGAGATACAATAATTGTCTTTTTCCACAGGGAAACACCAGGTATGACGTCCATTTTGTGATACAGTGACCAGAGCTGTGCCTAATTTTCATCTTGTCGGTATTGTATACCATTCATGTTCAACTTGTCAGACACTGTAACATCATGGAATCTTGGTTCAGAGGACATCTACATAACCTTCTTCGCGGCTACTACTACTACTACTACTACTACTACTACTACTACTACTACTACTACTACTACTACTGCTACTACTACTACTACTACTACCACCACCACCATTATTAACCCGTGCCTCGGGTATGACCTACTTCCACTGGGGAATCCCACCTACCAGTGACTATGCCCTCGTCTGCTACCCGTCCCTACCTACCTGACGCCTATATAAGCGCCAGCCTCTCATGCCTCCCAACGCACCAAACTACACCTCTACAAATCCCTAATACGTCCTCTGATAACTTACTCTCCTCTAGCCCTCTCTCTTGCAGCTAAAACAAACTTAAACTGCAGCGTGTCCAGAACAAGGCGCTGCGCTGGGTGCTTAATGTCAGATGGGAGGACTTCGCCACAAGCAAGTCTCTCCATGCCCAATTAGACATCCCTGCGCTGAATCTGTACTGGAAGACGCTCAGTGACAGACAGATAGACAAACTTGAGACACGACATGACTACTGGACCCCTCTCCTTGAAGACATTCGCAGACCCACAAGCCAACACAACCTTTCCTACTCCTTGCATGATCCTGCTCCTAACCCTATTTACAAATAACCTTGGATTCTTGTCAGGTACCTTGCACTGTTGGTTCTCTGACCCACGTTCGCCTTTGATGCTGGGTTAAACCCTGGCTCAATTTCTACACTCCTCTATTGCGCTAATCTTCACCTGTCCCGTCTTCCCCGCTCACCCTACCAACAGAAGAGCCTACTATTCCTGCTCTCAATATCTGTCCCACGATCGCCTTACCTGCTAGATTAAGCCCTGGCTCTATTTCTTCAACTAGGAACACTCCTCTCCAGCGCTATTCTTCGTCTGTCCCGTCTTCCCCGTTCATCCCATTGGGATCGTACCTGCACTTGTTCGTTCGTTCGTTCGCCTCTGCTCGAGATCACCGCTCACCTAGCTACTGGCAAAACACAGTTGCTCTACACTCAAGAAGTCTCCCTTCGATCCCCGCTGGGGATAGGGAATTGATATTCTACAAGCGTCACCTCCTTTCTCACAATGCTGTCGTATCATGTGAAGATCAAGCCTGTGAATGGAGTAATCAATGACTCCTCGAAGGTAGCTTTAGCTACCGCCATTAGGACCTGTCTGCAGGTCAAATTTACGGCAATCCACTTTGTGAAGGACTCCTTCATTGTCGTCTGCACAGACGACATTGAAGCATCAACACTAATGGACGACTCTTCAATCAAGGCCCTACAAAAACGACAATTCACAATATCCCCGTCTCCATTCTTGAAGGCGAAACGTTCGGTCTTTGTGAAAAGACTAGACAAGATCGTCACCTCTCTCTCAACTGAAGTACTGAAGACATCTAAAGAGGAACAAAACACCTGGGCCTCGGTAGATAGCATCTCCAAGATCCCTAACGCCTCATCTATGCTGGAGATTACATTCTCAGACATCTCCATAGCTGCCGAAGCTCTCTCTGACGGTCTGGCCATCTCATATTAACAGTCACCCAAGTCATATAGAACCAGAACGGTTCACATGCATTTCCCACTGCTGGACCTGCTACTCCGATAATCACACCACGAAGGATTGCCCCATCAAAGATAAGAAGTTTAGTTCAAAATGTGGATATGATGGACACGAATTCAGATCTTGCACCATCACTACGGCTCCAGCATGTCTTAACTGTAAGGGTAATCATCATACCCTTGCAGCTAAGTGCCCATTCAGGAAAAAAATCATATTGAAGAAAACTAAAGATCTGAAGAACATCTCCAGGTCACCGACATACGCTGCAATAACCAAACTACAAGCAGACACCACCAAGATTCTACACGCCACTCTATAGACACCTTCGCCCAGCAACTCCCTCTCTCCACTCCCTAAGGTGCTGTACTGCATGGTGTATGCACACCTTGCAAACGCAGCAAACCCCGGCACTTTCAACACCACTATTAACGAACTATTCTGTCTGAAAAACATGCCTGCCTTCGATTGTCCGGACTCCACACCTTCAGCAGACATCCTCAAGATCCTTCCCAACGCCGTGAACTTTACTGCATCTGCAGACCTGTCTCCTGCCCAAGCAACTGCTCCGGTAGCTTCTATAACCACTTCCACCGCCGACAACGTTGATCATGTTGCCCCAACCACCGTATCCCTCTTTTCCCAACCTGCTGTTACACCACCATTGCACCTCTCCACTGCTCCTGTCGACTCTGTCACCTGCTAGCACCATTGTAGATTCGCCCAATGAATCCACTCCTGAAGAAGAGGAAGATAGCGACGACTCCAGTACGCCCTCATGGAAAAACCTTACCTCTACGAAAGCCTCAGTGCTGGAACAATCAAGTATGCCTGCGAATCACCTCTTCACTTCACACTCACCCAGGCTCTTGAGTTCATCAAACCTCTACGTTTCACCTTCAGTAACAAGACTAAACTATACCACCTCTCCAGGAGCAACTTTTAAAAGCTTGAAAATGGCTCCACTGCAAATCTGCCTCCACAATTACTCCTTGGTAGATAAGATACATAGGCAACATTTAGGCAACATTATTTCGAAACTTTTCGCCTACACAGTAGGCTTCTTCAGTCGAGTACAGAAAGTAGGCGGGAGCAGTAGAGATGTGAAGACGATGTAATCAGTCCATCACCCTTGAAGTCGTAGATTTGAGGTTGTCAGTCCCTCAGCCTGGAGAAGTTCTGTTCCAAAGTCTGGAACTAACTGGAGAAGTTAGTTCCAGACTTTGGAACAGAACTTCTCCAGGCTGAGGGACTGATTACCTCATCTTTTGTATATAGTTCTACTGTCTTGGAGTTGTCCTAGAATCTGTATTGGTAAAGCCTCTGGACGGCGAAACGTCTACAATAAAGATACCCAGATGTTGCACATGTGTCTTAACTTTCATCTTGTCGGTAGTGTATACCTTTCTTGCACCACCCTTGTCTGTGCCGAGTACAGATCTCGGATTTCCTGCTCTATTTCTGCAACACTGCAAGCTCCTGATGTGTTGATTGCAACACGAAAGGCTTAGAGCTATCATTCAACTTCCACTGTGGTTATTGTGCATCTTGTGTCGCTGGTTCGCGATTATTGCATAATTGTGATAGGTGTGTATCTTACACATTGTAGCAGGAGTCTGCTGTACATACTGTGGCAATTGTGGATGTACCAATTGTGACGCATAATGCTGTGCATAGTATGACAAGTGTCTGCTGTGCACACTAAACAAGCTGTATGCTGTCAAACTACGGCAGATATATACTGCTTAAAGACATTTTTTTTAGTTACCGTGTTTTCTGGCGTATAAGGCGCACGAGCATGTGGGACATACAAGACGATGTTTCAAAGTAGATGTAACGAAACGTTAGTAAACAACTGCTAATGAATATCCCAAAGCCTACCTTTCACCCTGACCTTGAGCATATAAGGCGCAGGGTGATTTTTCCAAGACTTTTTGTGGGGAAAAAGGGCGTCTTATATGCAGCAAAATACGGTAAGTGCTGATAGATGACAAACAGATTTGTTTTAGAATCTCGCTATTGTATTATAATAGAAACAGAACACAGACGTGAAGTGTGAAGCTGACGTTGCTCCGGTTACCAGAGCGCGCGCCATTGTTGGCACACAAGGAGACAGGACAGCAAGGCCTTTGATGGTCCTCGAGTTTAATATAAGCATATTGCTTCCACACTGCGTGGTGGAGATCGTAGAGAAGAACTCTTAAATGAAATGGTATTAATAATAGGCGGGAGCCACGGTAAGTATAGCAGACACTGCCATAGTTGTGTACAGCAGGCACCTGTCATCGTATTTACAGCAGACACCTGTTATCGTATTTACAGCAGATACCTGTCAGAGTGTGTGCAGCACACAACTGCCAGATTGTGTACAACAGACATCTGTCATAGTGTCACCAGAAAATACCTGATCCTATGCATAGCAGACATCCGTCACAGTGTGTACAGCAAACACCTGCTAATATTGTATAGTACACATCAGCCATAGTGCGTACAGTAGACATTTACCACAGTGTAGAAGATACATGCCATAGTGTGTAGAGCAGACACCTGCAACAGTGTGTACAGAATACACCTGTCATAGTGTGTACCAAAGGCATTTGTAGGGTGTAAACAGCAAATACCTGTCACTGGGTGTAGAGCAGACACCTGGCACAGAATGTACAGTAGACACCTGCCTCAGTGAATACAGCAGACACCTGTCATAGTATGTACAGCAAACAACTGCCATTTTATATAAAGCATAGGTCCAGAGATTATACCACAGCTCTATACATCATTAGTAAAGCCTTAGATTATGCAGCTCAGTTCTGGTCTCCATACTTCATGTTGATGAATGAGACATTTGGGAAACACTTTGGTATCTGCATTTTGGAAAAGTTTCGCTAGCCAGTAGCTTCATCAGTCTATTACAGAGATAAACAATAGCAGATGAGAAAGAGCTTGAGTTAATCAGTTCCTTAGCCTGGAGATGATGTATTCAGTCTATCACTCTTGATAGAAGTCAATCAGTCACTCACAGATAAGACCCCACGATGGGTGACTGGGAAATGGGGATAGTGAAAGAATGGTGCGAGAGTGGAAAGGTTGAACCAGCAGCACAGAGTTATCGAGGAGTGGTCTTGGCTTTCGGCAGCTCTTAAATGTCGGACTTTCGAAGGCTTGTGCATCACACTGAGTCCAGTAGCTATAACAAGGTTATAGCGGAGGTAGAAGCAGGATCAGGGTAGTATCAGTGAGTAGAAGGTAACGTTCCAGAGGTTCACCCCTGCAGAGGGCAGGAGTGAACATTCCATTTTTGGTCGTAATGGTTTAATGGTTTACATTAGAGTTGTAGCATTCGTGATTGATGATGCTTTCATCACCACTGTTATTAAAACAATCTCTCTCTCTCTCTCTCTCTCTCTCTCTCTCTCTCTCTCTCTCTCTCTCTCTCTCTCTCTCTCTCTCTTCCCATTGAAGTGGAAGGGGATTAATATTACACGTAAGTTTCTTTTAAAATTATTCCTAAGGTTATATTATTTATCAGTAATGGATATATCATTTTCTTGGAAATATAAAAGACACCAAAATGATATAAAATACTCAATAAGCAGATCGGCTTAACACTCCTAAAAAATAGTTTACCATTTTCATCACTGCCAGCGTCCCCTCACACCCTGACATGACTCTACTGTAATGATGTGTATCCTTTGTTTTGAACCGTGGTACGTAAAATACACTCTGCAGTATTTAAGTATGTGTGGGGTAAGAACAGTGAATGATTATGTGGGAAAACGTTAATGTTACAGGTGAAGCATTGTGAGTTTGATCTGATAGACATAGGCAGAAAATCCTTGTGTGTGCTTACATAGATTAATTAAGGATGTCGGAACATTTCATGACAATGTATATATATATATATATATATATATATATATATATATATATATATATATATATATATATATATATATATATATATATATATATATATATATATATATAGTGTTCAAAAGAAATAAAATTTGGACAGAATGTATTAAGAAATGGTGTGTGTGTGTGTGTGCCAGACGTGGTTCGTATTATTGTCGGAGCACTGTATGAGCATTGCATCTATTATATAGATAGAATTGAATACAAACAGTAATAACTAAATTGAGAAATGTACTTAAATACCGAGAGTTTTTGTTTTATATACAAGGCATTTTACCATCCAAAACTATTCTCATCATGAAAACAGCAGAGGAACGCGTCAAAGATGTGGATTATTAGGTACAGCTTTCCATGTGATTTATTTTCGTAATATACATACTGGTGGAAGAATTTGGATGAGGAATGTGTTGCCACACGTTGCACTGCAAGAAGTACAGTAATTACCTACTATAACTTGTTAATTATTTTTGTCAAACGAAGACGTGGAAAAAGCATTAACTTCTCTGGTGGCTGATTATGTATATTTTATTAAACAGTGCATAATTAAGTTGTTTTCCTGTTCATTATCACGACTTAAAAGAACAAGAACTGATTGATTCATTTCATGTAAAATGTAGAAGGCAAAAGATTACATAATGATATGTGATTCTTTATATAATATATATATATATATATATATTATAATATATATATATATATATATATATATATTTTATATATATATAATATATATATATATATAGTCGGCCGAATAGGCAGAACTTGCGATCTTGGCTTAAATAGCAACGCTCATCTTGCCATATAGGACAAGTGAAAATTTGTGAATGCAATAATTTCGCCAAAATCATTCTGAACCTAACGAAAAAAATATATTTCACTGTGTTTGTTTAGTATTAAATTATTGTTTATCTGGAGTTTATCTGGAGAGAGTTCCGGGGGTCAACGCCCCCGCGGCCCGGTCTGTGACCAGGCCTCCTTAGGTCAGTGTCCCAGGATGCGACCCACACCAGTCGACTAACACCCAGGTACCCATTTTACTGATGGGGAACATAGACAACAGGTGGAAAGAAACACGTCCAATGGAAATAAATGGTATAAAATACCGACACAATGGAAATATAAACACAAATGCAGTATAATGTGATCCTTTATTGACAACGTTTCACCCACGCAGTGGGCCTTTTCAAGTCACACACGGATCTACCTGGGGTTGGAAGGTTAGGGAGTATTTATAGTTCAGAACGTTGAGGTCGGGGTGAAGATTGCTGCATCAATGATTACCGGGTGGGGTTATAGAGTCTTGGGTAGCTAGGCGGGGATATTGGACAAGTTGTGAGTAGACCTTCTGCAGTGTTCTATGTTCTTATGTGGGATAGCGATGAAGAAGTTTCTTGCGAGTGGTTCAGCTATGTTATAAAGCCATTGTTCTGGTTGAAATTGTTGGTTAAGAGATAAACGATGATTCCAGGATTCTTCTGTATTGAGTGTTGTCTTCTGTGGCTATAAGTCTTGAGTTTCTGTAGTTAATTAAATGGTTGTGTGAATTGCGATGTTGTACACAGGCATTCCTTGTATCGTCAGTCCTGCTTGCATATTGGTGTTCTGAAATACGTGTTTGGAGGTCTCTTGATGTTTCGCCCACGTATAATTTGTTGCAGTCATTACAAGGGATTATGTATACCCCTGCAGAGGATGGAGGCTTGTCCTGTCTACTACTGGTGATGTCCTTGATGGTCGTGGTTGTGGAGGTAGATACTTGGAATGATGTGGAAAAAGACACTTATGTACAGTTCAGGACATTCATTAAAGGAAACGTTTCGCCACGAGTGGCTTCTTCAGTCCTAATACAGAGAAAACTAAGAAAACACACATATATATTCACCAATGTCCCAGTTGATCAAGCCATTGATCTTCTTCGCAGGGTGATTAAAGATGATACAGAGTTACCTGTACCCCGCCAAGATTTTGTGAGCCTTGTCGAACTTTGTGTTCGTTATAACTGTTTTAGGTTCGAGGACAAGAAGTACAAACAACTCTTCGGACTAGCCATGGGATCCCCCCTTAGTGCAGTTCTTGCCAATTTATATATGGAGGACCTGGAATCAAGAAGGATCCTCAATAACATCCCTCGTTCAGTTACTTGGATGCGGTACGTAGATGATATTTTGGTCATTGTACCCAAAAATCTTGACGTACAGGACATCCTCAAACCCATCAACACTCTGGAACCTTTACTATTAAATTTACTCTAGAGGAGGAGAAGGAAACCAGTTACCTTTTCTCGACTTTCTCTTACGCACAGGGGAAAACAAAACTTTCTTTAAAGTCTACCGGAAGCCTACCTACAAGAATGATCTTCTACATTTCTTCTCTCACCATGACACAAGAACTAAAAGAGGGGTAGTTATTGGCTTCTTTCTGAGAGCCACAGAATTTCCAGTCCGCAGTTCCTCGAAGAAGAATGACATACATCACCAACTCTTTTAGTTCACTACACTTTCCCCTACACTTCATACGTGACTGCAGGAAACGTGCAACACGTATCCTCAGAAAGCCCAACACCTATCAAATTGAAGAAAAGCCTCCAAGTTACATCGTTTTCCCGGGTCAGCAACGTTGCCACTAATGTTTAAAAAAATGTTTGACAGAAAACGGGCTAAAATATCTACCAGCTCTTAAAACTACTATTAGGAACCTGATATAAAAACCCAAGCATGATTCTGGCACAAGTGCAGGAATCTACACTATACCATGTGGGGGTGTGACAAGGTATATGTAGGGGAAACAGCCAGAACTCTGGACATTAGGATAGCAGAACACAAAAATGCTTGCAGAAATGATGACCGCAAAAACGCATGTGTTCAACATAGAGACGATGTTGGACACCTCATGAAATTCAGTGAAGCTAAACTAGTTATTAAAGAAGACGACTTGAGACGGAGAAAATGCATTGAAGCTGCACTAATTTCTGTCAGTAACACTATAAAGCAAAAATCCGGTAGTTACAGTATTTCAAAATTACTAAGCAAGAGGATATTACCCATCCTGGGAACTGGTGTTACTTAAGAACATAAGAACATAAGAAAGGAGGAACACTGCAGCAGGCCTGTTGGCCCATACTAGGCAGGTCCTTTACAATTCATCCCACTAACAAAACATTTGACCAACCCAATTTTCAATGCTACCCAAGAAACAAGCTCCGATGTGCAAGTCCCTCTCAAATCCAACCCCTCCCACTCATGTACTTATCCAACCTAAATTTGAAACTACCCAAAGTCCTAGCCTCAATAACCCAACTAGGTAGACTGTTCCACTCATCAACTACCCTATTTCCAAACCAATACTTTCCTATGTCCTTTCTAAATCTAAACTTATCTAATTTAAATCCATTACTGCGGTTCTCTCTTGGGGAGATATCCTCAAGACCTTGTTAATATCCCCTTTATTAATACCTATCTTCCACTTATACACTTCGATCAGGTCTCCCCTCATTCTTCGTCTAACAAGTGAATGTAACTTAAGAGTCCCTTTAATCTTTCTTCATAAGGAAGATTTCTAATGCTATGTATTAATTTAGTCATCCTACGCTGAAAAGTTTTCTAACGAATTTATGTCCATTCTGTAATATGGAGACAGAACTGAGCTGCATAATCTAGGTGAAGGCCTTACTAATGATGTATAAAGCTGCAGTAAAGACCTCTGGACTTCTGTTGCTTACACTTTTTGATATAAATCCCAGTAATCTATTTGCCTTTTACTACGCTTAGGCATTGCTGTCTTGGTTTAAGGTTGCTGCTTTCCATAACCCCCCAAATCCTTTTCGCAATCTGTATGGCTAAGTTCTACATTATTTAACTTATAAGTGCTAGGGTTATGGACACTCCCGAGCTTCAGAACCTTGCATTTATCTACATTGAACTGCTCTGCCACTTTTCTGACCAAGAGTAGAGTTTGTCTAAATCCCCTGAAGTTCCCTAACATCTACGTTTTTAATCAATTATCCTACCTTCTTCGTGTCCCTCGGCGAATTTCTTCATATCACTAGTAATTCCTTCATCAAGATCATTGATAATATATTATAAACAACAAAGGGCCCAAGACTGATCCCTGTGGAACGCCACTTGTTACTGGGTCCCCACTCGGGATTTAAACCCCATTTATGGACACTCTCTGCTTCCTGTCTGTGAGCCATGATTCGATCCACGAGAGCACCCTTCCCCCAATGCCATGAGCTGCCACTTTCTTTAACAGTCTATGGTGCGGAACTCTATCAAAAGCCTTACTAAAATCTAAGTAAAAAATACAAATTCTTTATTGTGGTCAACAGCCCCAAAGCTTTACTGAAGAAAGTTAATAAATTAGTTAGACAGACCGGCCTCTTGTGAATCCATGTGGATACCTTAATCAAGCTATCTTATCAAGATGGCTTCTTATAATCTCACTATAATTGACTCTAGTAATTTGCCCACAATTGAGGTCAGGCTTATTGGGCCGGGAATTTGACGGTAGCACTTGTCCCCTTTTAAAAATAGGAATTACATTAGCCATCTTCCACATATCAACACTACACCTGTTTGAAGAGATAAATTAAAAATATTAGTTAATGGTTCACAGACTTCCATTTTGCATTCCTTAAGAACCCTTGAAAAAACCTCATCAGGACCCGGTGACTTATTTTGCTTCAGTCGTCTATCTGCTTCACAACCATTTCACTAGTGACTGTGATGTTACATAATTTATCTTCTTCTGATCCACTATAAAAATTAATTACCGGAATATTATTAGTGTCTTCCTGTGTAAAAACCGAGAGAAAATAATTATTTAAAATCGAGCACATTTCATTCTCTTTGTCAGTAAGATGCCCATAGTTATTTTTAAGGGGACCTATCTTATCTCTGACTTTTGTTCTATAGACCTGGAAAAAACTTTTTGGGTTAGTTTTTAGAATCCCTAGCAACTTTAATTTCATAGTCCCTTTTAGCTTTTCTTATCCCCTTTTTAATGTCCCTCTTAATATCAATATACTGATTCATAAGATGAAGCTCGCCTCTTTTGATACGCCTATAAATTCCTTTCTTATGCCCTAGTAGATATTTCAGCCTATTATTCATCCATTTTGGGTCATTTCTATTTGATCTAATTTCCTTATAAGGGATAAACGTTCTTTGAGCAGCATGTATTGTGTTCAGAAAACTGTCATATTGATAGCTCTCTTCGTTACCCCAGTCAACAGATGATAAGTGTTCTCTAAGCCCATCGTAATCTGCTAAGCGAAAATCTGGGACTGTTACTGAGTTATCCCTACTTCCATTCAATGCTAAATGTAATTGATTTGTGGTCGCTAGCACCCAGTTCCTCTGAAATTTCTAAATTATTAACAAGGGATTCATTGTTTGCCATAACTAAGTCAAGCAGGTTATTTCCCCTTGTAGGTTCTGTCACAAACTGCTTCAAAAAACAATCCTGAACTACTTCTAAGAAATCGCATGATTCTAAATTCCCAGTCAAGAAATTCCAATCAATATGACTAAAGTTAAAGTCTCCTAGAATTACTACATTATCGTGCGTTGTGGCCCTAACAATTTCCTCCCATAGTAGTCTTCCCTGGTCCCTATCTAAATTTGGGGAACGGTATATCACACCAAAAATTAATTTTTCATGCCCCTCTGAAAATTCTATCCAAACAGACTCTGTATGTGTTACTTCAGACTTAATACCCGTTTTTATGCAACAGTTCAAGCGATCTCGGACATACAATGCCACCCCACCCCCCTTCCCGACACTTCTATCTACTTGGAACAATTTAAAACCCTGAATGTGACATTCTGCAGGCATGTCCCGACTTTTTGAATTAAACCACGTCTCAGTAATGGCAAATACATCTATGTTACCTGCACTAAGCAACTAGTCTCAACTCGTCCATCTTATTCCTAGCACTGCGACATTTGTGTAAATAAATATTTAATGACCCTCCTCTCTCTTTACCCTTCCTGCTCCTTTCTGTTATTCCACTAAACCTATTACTGTCCTTGTCAATTAGTGCCACTGGCTTCCAATATCCACCTCATTTTGCCTATTACTAGTTCTCCTAGTACTCATGTTACTACCCTGCGACTTCCCAGTTTTCCCGCCAAAACCCATACCACAAAATATTCCTAGTTTAAAGACCTAACAGCTCCCTCCACTGCGTTGGCCAGTGCCCCACCCCCACACCTAGATAAGTGAAAACCCCAACCCCCGGGATACAAGGGCATTTCTGCCCCAAAAAGAGGTCCCATTTTTCCAAAGAATGTTTCCGCATTTTCCTTACAAATATTTTTCCCCCACAATTACACCCAAATTTCTCTGGACACCCTTTATTTCCAAAATTTCCCCCCTTGGGGAAAATGCCACATATGAAAAGGGTTTTCCCCCCCTTCCCCCCTAAATTTTTCTATTGCTGACCCCATACCTGCTAATCAGGCCTCACTCCCCGTCCCGCCAACATCGTTTCCTCCAGAAATGAGACAGATAAAGGATTGCTCCCATTACCTCTCATGATTTTCATCCAGACGGGGAACAATATCCCTTCATCCCCGCCCCCCCAAAACACACTTCTGCCTTCCCACTTTCCCCTTTCCTTTTAAGAAAAATGCCCTATCCCCGGTAAACCCAATCTGGCTATTTCCCCCAAAAACAAAAATTTTTTTTAAACCCTTCCCTTGGCCCTCGTTTCCCTCGTGATGCCCGAGTAGTCGAAACCCCATTCGCCAGGTGCATTTCAACCCCTTTAAAAATTCGTCAAAGGGCGTTCCGATGGGCTTCGTTGGGGGGCCCCTAGGGATTCTTGGGTCACGTCCCGCCAAAATTTCTTCTTTTGGTGCTCTTGTGGGGGGGGATTCCCCGTAGAAAACTCACTTTCGTCAGGTAGCACCGAGAATGAGTTTGGGGAAATTTCCCCCGGTAGTCTTTTGGTTTTTTGTTGTTTTTTTGCCTCTCCAACCCCTTTTCTTTTTATTTCAGCTTGGTTCCCTGTTTCCCGGCCACTGACCAAGCTCCCCCCCTTTTTCCTGGGGGCCCACAACAAAAGGGGTTATTTCGAATCCTCTTGTTTTTTCCTCCGTCAATCGCCCTAATCCCCCCTTTAGCAACTCTGAGCCTTTTTCTCAAATTGCTGGTTAAAATTGTTTTAAAAGAAAGGGGATCCTGGTACAGATTCACAGAGAGCACACCAAAAAAGGGCCTTTTACAGAGCTAAGTACAAAGTCACCACTGAGCCCAAGTACCCCGTCACCACTGACTAAGTACCCCCCCACCACAGCTAAGTACACGTCCCCCATCAAAACTAAGTACACTTACCACCACATATGTTTTTTTTGTTCTTAAAAGGTATAAAATACCGACACAATGGAAATATAACACAAATTTCAGTATAAGTGATCCTTTTTTACAACGTTTCAAACCCCCCACGTGGGTTTTTCAAAACACCCCCCCCTTGATGCCCGCAGGGGCCCTCTCTAGCCCCCACCTCCTTATTCCATTTTTTACCCATACTTCTACCCAAAAAAATGGACAAAAAATATGATTGGGGGGGGCTGGGTTTTATTGGGTTTTCAAGGGGGGTTTGGGGGTTGTTTCTTGAGTAGCTTTTGGGGGGGGGGGGGAGATGTCGTTTTGATTTTGGACCTGCCTCGTATGGGCCATGGGCCTTCTGCAGTGTTCCTAATTCTTTTTGTTCCCTTTTGTACTACACACCAACCCCCCCGCACGCAACACCTACCTGACTCCCGCCAATATATATGGTGTTTTTTTTCTTAGTTTTTTTTCTGATTAGGATGAAGAAGCCACCCGTGGCCGAAAAGTTTCCTTTAAAAAATGTTCCCCGAACTGTAAAATAAGTGTCTTTTTTTCCCCATTTTTCGGTTCACCATACCAAATTTTCCCCCACTTGGAAAAGATGTTTTTTGGGAAAGATGTTGGAAACATGTTTGGGAATGGGTTGGTGGGAAGGGGCAAAAGTATTTTTTCTCGGCAGTGCTTCTCCTGGGGTGTTGAAAGGGTTTTTTTTAAAGCTCCCTCCCCCCCCCCCGCAGTCCCGATGAAGTGACGGGATAGTGGAGTTTGGAAAAAAACTTGGGTTTAATTTTAGTGCTTTTTCCTCAAAGGGAAATCGTTGCTGGGAGATTCTGGGGTGCCCCCAAAAACCCAAAAGGGTGATTTAAAAAAAAGGCTTTTTTCCTTTCGTTTCCCCAGAATTCAGCCCGCAACGATTTTCAATTTATATTCCCCGTCCCCCAGGACTTGCTTGATACTAATTTCCCAAAATTTTTGAAAATCAAAAAAGTCCTTTGGGCGACAAAGGGAAAATTTTTGGAAAACTTGTTTCAAAAAAAGCAGTTTTTTACAATAATATGAATATTTTCCTTTTGGTTTTTATAAAATTTTAAACCATTTATAAAATTTAAAAGAATTTGGGAAGAAATTTTAAAAAATACACGGACAAAAAAATCTTTTAAAAAATTTTTTTTCTTGGGTTGAATTTGTTTGTGGGGGTGGTAGTGCCAAGGACCCTTTTCCCAAATTGGGTCGGGGGCGCGTCAGGGGTTTAAACCCCTTGTGGGATTTTGGTTTTTGGGGGGGCCGGCCAGACCCCCTTTTTACTTCCTTGGGGGGTGGGGTTTTACCTTTTTCATAGGGGGGTTCCTTTTTTTGTTGGGGGGGGGTCAACCGGGGAAAAGGGGGGGTTTGGGGGTTTTTTTTTTTGGGTGGTTGTTTTGGTTTTTGTTGTTTTGTGGTTTTTGCTTTATTTATTTTTTTATTTTTTTTTTTTTATTGTTTTTTTCTTTTTTTTTTTTTTTTTATTTTTTTTTTTTTAATTTTTTTTTTTGTTTTTTATTTATGTTTTTATATATATATATATATATATAAAAAATATATGTAAAAATATATTTTATTTTATATTATATATATAAAATATAGTAAAATATTTTAATTTTATTTCTTTTTTTAAATAATATATATATATATAAATATAATTAAAAAATATAATATAATAATTATATATATATAAATATATAAATATATTATTTTTATATATATATATATTTTTATTTATTTTTATATATATATATACATATATATATATTTTATATTATATATAAAAAAATTTATATATATATTTTAAATAAAATAAATAATTATATATAATTAAAATACACAAAAATATATATTATAAAATATATTTAATAATAAATTATATTTTAATATATATATATCTAAATATTTTTTAAATATATATATTTTTAAATATTTTTATTTTAAAAATTTTATATATAATTTTTAAATATATTTTTTAAAATTTTATTTTTTAAAAAATTTTAATAAATATAAAATATATTTAAAAAAATTAAAATATTTATTATATAAAATATATATATATTTAAAATTTTATATTATATTTTTTATTATATATATTAAATATATATAAATAAAATATATTTTATAATTTATAAAATATATTTAAATATATATTAAAAATATATATTTAAATATAAAAAAAAATTATATTATATAAAATATTAATAAAAATTTTATATATTATAAATATATAATTTATATAAATATATAAATAAAATATTTTTAAATATATATAAAATATATATAATATAAAAATAAATTTTTAAATAAATATATAAAATATAAATTTTTATAAATAAAAATATTTTATAATAAAATATATAAATATTAATATAAAAAAATAATTATAAATAATAAATACCCAATTTTAAAATAAAAAAATATAAAAATATATAATTTTTTTATATAAAAATAATATAAAAAATATTTTGTATATAAATTAATATATTTTAAAATATAATTTTTATATATATATATAAATATATTTAAAAAAAATATAAATTATATATAAAATTTTTAATAAATATTTTAATTTATAACCTATTTAAATAAAAAATAAATATATATTAAAAATTTTATTATATTTAAAATATATAAATATAAATAATATAAATATTTATAAATATATATTAATTTTAATATATATTATAAAAACTGGAAAATAAAAATTTTAAAACAACTTTTTTATATCATTTTTTTATTAAAATTCTTAAAAAATACCCCCCCAAATTTAATAGGGGGAATTTCCCTTTTTCCTTTTCCAAACCCAAAAAATTTTTCCAATTTTTTTTTTAATATAATTTAAAATTTAAAAAAATTTTAAAATTAAAAATTTTATTAAAATCAAAGGGCTTCCCCAAAGCCCGGGGAAACCGGGCGAAAAAAAGTTAAAAGGGGTTTTTAACTTCCCGTGGAAAACTGGGTGAGCCAAAGGGTTATTGGCCCCCCCCCCCCCCCCCCCCCCGGGAATGTTCCGTTTGCCAAAACCTCCCTCCCTTTTTTAAAAAGGGCCCTTTGGTTTCTGGACAAACAGTTTGGGGGAAAGGTTTTAAACGGAATTGTTTTTCAAGAAAAGCTCTTAAGGGGGGCTTTAACAAGCTTTGGGCAACCCCCGGCAGAAAAGTGGAGAAAAAAGTTGGTGGGTTTGGGGCGTTCAGGTTTTTTTAAGGGGTCCCCGGTTTAAAGGCCTAATGGGGTTTTTTTTTATAAGTCTGCCAAACCTCTGGTTTGGGTTTTTAAAAAAGGGGAAAATTAAAAAAAAGGGGGGGTTAACTGGTTTTAAAAACAGTTTGAATAACCCGTTTTAACAGGCAAAAATTAAAACCGTTCCCCCTGGAATTCTTGAATTGGAGGCCAAATTATTTAAATCAATTTTCCCAAAAACTTTCTAAAAAACCCAAGCGAATATTGACAAAAAAAAAACCCCCCCCAATATATATAATTATATATATAATATATATATATACATAAATAATATATACATATATATATATATTTATTTTATATATATATATATATATATATATATATTATATATATATATATATATATATAATTCGTCACGGCAGTATGCACGGTGATTGCCCCGGCATAATGGCGTGACGAAAATCAAAGATCTACCATACAGGGGTCTTTTCTCATCAGTGCATTCTTCTGGGTAGTAGCCATTGGTATAATGTCACGGCCTGCCGCCACACTTCACAGTGACGGGAAGTGTTGCATGTTTGTCTCTTATCCATCCCATCTTTTGTCCAGTGTTCCCTTTGGTTCTGGAGCTATACATGTTTGATTATGGGTAAAAGGAAGTGTTTAACACCTGAAACTATAGCTCAAATCATAGGGCTTCACAAAGCTGGGCACCAGACGAAAGAAATAGTGGAGAATGTTGGTGTGTGTGAGCGTTCAGTGAGGAACTGGGTGCAGCGTTTCAAGGCTGATGGCGGTGTTGAATTACCGTCTGCCAAACCTCGGCCTGGCCCCTCGAAGAAGACATCTATTCGTACCTTAACTGTGTTCAAGAAGCAGTTAGAGAGTAACTGCTTCTTTAACACGGCACATACGTGAGCAATGAGAAGTCTCTGTGAAGTGTGGAGGCATTCCATGACATCATGCTAATGGCTGCTACCCAGCAGAATGCATTGACGAGAAAAGATCCCCCCCAGTATGGTAGGCCTTTGATTTACGTCATGGTATTATGACAGGGCGCTCACCCGGTATAAAGCCATAACGTGTGTGTGTAATTTTATGTGTATATAGATATGCGCATCAACATCTGTTTGTATACGTGATTTCATAAATTAAGAAAATTAAAAAACGAGAGAGCTCAGACTGACAGATTTCAGCACTATGTACGACCCATAACCTGTGTGATGATATGACAGGCAAACATTAATACCATTTTGTTCCCACTGTGTAACTATCATATAGATTAGAGCAGCAGCTTATTGATTAATACAATTTGCCTAAATACAAAATGAACATAAACAGACACATAGACGCACATATATCGACAAAGACACAATCACACACACACACACACACACACACACACACACACACACACACACACACACACACACACACACGTACACACATACACACTTTACAATCCTAATTACTGAATACTCAGTATTTATAGTTATCATATTTATTAAAGAGTCATTGTCAAATAATCGTAACTAAAGCACACCTCTTCCTTCCTCTCTCTGACTTTTCTCCCTCACTCCCTACATCACCTCCCTCCATACCTCGCCTCCCTCTATGCTTCACCTCCCTCCATATTTCACCTCACTCCATACTTCACCTCACCTTCATGCTTCACCTCCCTACATGCTTCACTTGCCTACATGCTTCACTTCCCTACATGTTTCACCTCCCTACATGTTTCACCTCCCTACATGTTTCACCTCCCTACATGCTTCACCTCCCTACATGCTTCACCTCCCTACATGCTTCACCTCCCTAATTGTTCCACCTCCCTACATGCTTCACTTCCCTACATGCTTCACCTCCCTACATGTTTCACCTCCCTACATGCTTCACTTCCCTACATGCTTAACTTCCCTACATGTTTCACATCCTTACATGCTTCACCTCCCTACATGCTTCACCTCCCTACATGCTTCACCTCCCTACTTGTTCCACCTCCCTACATGCTTCACTTCCCTACATGCTTCACCTTCCTACTTGTTCCACCTCCCTACATGCTTCACTTCCCTACATGCTTCACCTCCCTACTTGTTCCACCTCACTACATGTTTCACCTCCCTACATGCTTAACTTCCCTACATGTTTCACATCCTTACATGCTTCACCTTCCTACTTGTTCCACTTCCCTACATGCTTCACCTCCCTACTTGTTCCACCTCCCTACATGCTTCACTTCCCTACTTGTTCCACTTCCCTACATGTTTCACCTCCCTACATGTTTCACCTCCCTACATGCTTCACCTCCCTACTTGTTCCACCTCCCTACATGCTTCACCTCCATACATGCTTCACCTCCCTACATGCTTCACTTCCCTACATGTTTCACCTCCCTACATGTTTCACCTCCCTACATGCTTCACCTCCCTACATGTTTCACCTCCCTATATGCTTCACCTCCCTACATGCTTCACCTCCCTACATGTTTCACCTCCCTACTTGTTTCACCTCCCTACTTGTTCCACCTCCCTACATGCTTCACTTCCCTACATGCTTCACTTCCCTACATGCTTAACTTCCCTACATGCTTCACCTCCCTACATGCTTCAGTTCCCTACATGTTTCACCTCCCTACATGCTTCACCTCCCCTACATGCTTCACCTCCCCTGCATGCTTCACCTCCCCTACATGCTTCACCTCCCCTACATGCTTCACCTCCCTACATGCTTCACCTCCCCTACATGCTTCACCTCCCCTACATGCTTCACCTTCCCTACATGCTTCACCTCCCCTACATGCTTCACCTCCCCTACATGCTTCACCTCCCCTACATGCTTTCACCTCCCTACATGTTTCACCTCCCCTACATGCTTCACCTCCCTACATGCTTCACCTCCCTACATGCTTCACCTCCCTCACATGCTTCACCTCCCCTACATGCTTCACCTTCCCTACATGCTTCACCTCCCCTACATGCTTCACCTCCCCTACATCCTTCACCTCCCTACATGCTTTCACCTCCCCTACATGCTTCACCTCCCTACATGTTCAAACTCCCCTACATGCTTCACCTCCCCTACATGCTTCACCTCCCTACATGCTTCACCTCCCCTACATGCTTCACCTCCCCTACATGCTTCACCTCCCTACATGTTTCACCTCCCCTACATGCTTCACCTCCACTACATGCTTCACCTCCCCTACATGCTTCACCTCCCCTACATGCTTCACCTCCCCTACATGCTTCACCTCCCTACATGTTTCACCTCCCCTACATGCTTCACCTCCCCTACATGTTTCACCTCCCCTACATGCTTCACCTCCCTACATGCTTCACCTCCCCTACATGCTTCACCTCCCTACATGCTTCACTTCCCCTACATGTTTCACCTCCCCTACATGTTTCACCTCCTTACATGTTTCACCTCCCTACATGCTTCACCTCCCCTACATGCTTCACCTCCCTACATGTTTCACCTCCCCTACATGCTTCACCTCCCCTACATGCTTCACCTCCCTACATGTTTCACCTCCCCTACATGCTTCACCTCCCTACATGCTTCACCTCCCCTACATGCTTCACCTCCCCTACATGCTTCACCTCCCTACATGCTTCACCTCCCCTACATGCTTCACCTCCCTACATGCTTCACTTCCCCTACATGTTTCACCTCCCTACATGCTTCACCTCCCCTACATGCTTCACCTCCCTACATGCTTCACCTCCCTACATGCTTCACCTCCCTACATGCTTCACCTCCCTACATGCTTCACTTCCCTACATGTTTCACCTCCCTACATGCTTCACCTCCCCTACATGCTTCACCTCCCCTACATGCTTCACCTCCCTACATGCTTCACCTCCCCTACATGCTTCACCTCCCCTACATGCTTCACCTCCCTACATGCTTCACTTCCCCTACATGCTTCACCTCCCTACATGCTTCACCTCCCCTACATGCTTCACCTCCCTACATGCTTCACCTCCCTACATGTTTCACCTCCCTACATGCTTCACCTCCCTACATGTTTCACCTCCCTATATGCTTCACCTCCCTACATGCTTAACTTCCCTACATGTTTCACCTCCCTACATGCTTCACCTCCCTACATGCTTCAGTTCCCTACATGCTTCACCTCCCGTTCATGCTTCAGTTCCCTACATGCTTCAGTTCCCTACATGTTTCACCTCCCTACATGCTTCACCTCCCCTACATGCTTCACCTCCCATACATGCTTCACCTCCCCTACATGCTTCACCTCCCCTACATGCTTCACCTCCCCTACATGCTTCACCTCCCTACATGCTTCACCTCCCCTACATGCTTCACCTCCCCTACATGCTTCACCTCCCTACATGCTTCACTTCCTCTACATGCTTCACCTCCCTACATGCTTCACCTCCCCTACATGCTTCACCTCCCTACATGCTTCACCTCCCTACATGTTTCCACCTCCCTACATGCTTCACCTCCCTACATGTTTCACCTCCCTATATGCTTCACCTCCCTACATGCTTAACTTCCCTACATGTTTCACCTCCCTACATGCTTCACCTCCCTACATGCTTCAGTCCCTACATGCTTACCTCCCTTCATGCTTCAGTTCCCTACATGCTTCAGTTCCCTACATGTTTCACCTCCCTACATGCTTCACCTCCCTACATGCTTCACCTCCCTACATGCTCACCCCCTACATGCTTCACCTCCCTACATGCTTCACCTCCCCTACATGCTTCACCTCCCTACATGCTTCACCTCCCCTACATGCTTCACCTCCCTACATGCTCACCTCCCTACATGCTTCACCTCCCCTACATGCTTCACCTCCCTACATGCTTCACCTCCCATACATGCTTCACCTCCCCTACATGCTTCACCTCCCCTACATGCTTCACCTCCCTACATGCTTCACCTCCCTACATGCTTCACCTCCCTACATGCTTCACCTCCCCTACATGCTTTACTCCCTACATGCTTCCCTCCTACATGCTTCACCTCCCCTACATGCTTCACCCCCTACATGCTTCACCCCCTACATGCTTCACCTCCCCTACATGCTTCACCTCCCTACATGCTTCACCTCCCCTACATGCTTCACCTCCCTACATGCTTCACCTCCCCTACATGCTTCACCTCCCCTACATGCTTCACCTCCCCTACATGCTTCACCTCCCTACATGCTTCACCTCCCTACATGCTTCACCTCCCCTACATGCTTTACCTCCCCTACATGCTTCACCTCCCTACATGCTTCACCTCCCCTACATGCTTCACCCCCTACATGCTTCACCTCCCCTACATGCTTTACCTCCCCTACATGCTTCACCTCCCTACATGCTTCACCTCCCTACATGCTTCACCCCCTACATGCTTCACCTCCCCTACATGCTTCACCTCCCTACATGCTTCACCTCCCCTACATGCTTCACCTCCCCTACATGCTTCACTCCTACATGCTTCACTCCCTACATGCTTCACCCCCTACATGCTCACCTCCCCTACATGCTTCACCTCCCTACATGCTTCACCTCCCCTACATGCTTCACCTCCCCTACATGCTTCACCTCCCTACATGCTTCACCTCCCTACATGCTTCACCTCCCCTACATGCTTCACCTCCCCTACATGCTTCACCTCCCTACATGCTTCACCCCCTACAGCTTCACCCCTACATGCTTCACCTCCCCTACATGCTTCACTCCCTACATGCTTCCCCCTACATGCTTCACCCCCTACATGCTTCACCTCCCCTACATGCTTCACCTCCCTACATGCTTCACCTCCCCTACATGCTTCACCTCCCTACATGCTTCACCTCCCCTACATGCTTCACCTCCCCTACATGCTTCACCTCCCCTACATGCTTCACCTCCCCTACATGCTTCACTCCCCTACATGCTTCACCCCCTACATGCTTCACTCCCCACAGCTTCACCCCTACATGCTTCACCTCTCCCTACATGCTTCACCTCCCTACATGCTTCACCCTCCCCTACATGCTTCACCTCCCTACATGCTTCACCTCCCCTACATGCTTCACTCCCCTACATGCTTCACCTCCCTACATGCTTCACCTCCCTACATGCTTCACCTCCCTACATGCTTCACCCCTACATGCTCACTCCCCTACATGCTTCACCTCCCTACATGCTTCACCTCCCCTACATGCTTCACCTCCCCTACATGCTTCACCTCCCCTACATGCTTCACCTCCTACATGCTTCACTACATGCTTCACCTCCCCTACATGCTTCACCTCCCTACATGCTTCACCTCCCCTACATGCTTCACCTCCCTACATGCTTCACCTCCCTACATGCTTCACCTCCCCTACATGCTTCACCTACCTACATGCTTCACCCCTACATGCTTCACCCCCTACATGCTTCACCTCCCTACATGCTTCACCCCTACATGCTCACCCCCTACATGCTTCACCTCCCTACATGCTTCACCTCCCTACATGCTTCACCCCCCTACATGCTTCACTCCTACATGCTTCACCCCCTACATGCTTCACCTCCCTACATGCTTCACCTCCCTACATGCTTCACCTCCCCTACATGCTTCACCTACCCTACATGCTTACCTCCCTACATGCTTCACCTCCTACATGCTTCACCCCTACATGCTTCACCCCTACATGCTTCCACCTACCCCTACATGCTTCACCTCCCCTACATGCTTCACCTCCCTACATGCTTCACCTCCCCTACATGCTTCACCTCCCCTACATGCTTCACCTCCCTACATGCTTCACCCCCCTACATGCTTCACCCCTACATGCTTCACCCCCTACATGCTTCACCTCCCCTACATGCTTCACCTCCCCTACATGCTTCACCTCCTACATGCTTCCTCCCTACATGCTTCACCTCCCTACATGCTTCACCTCCCCTACATGCTTCACCTCCCCTACATGCTTCACCTCCCTACATGCTTCACCCCCTACATGCTTCACCCCTACATGCTTCACCCCTACATGCTCACCCCTATGCTCCCCTACATGCTTCACCTCCCCTACATGCTTCACCTCCCCTACATGCTTCACCCCTACATGCTTCACCCCTACATGCTTCACCTCCCCTACATGCTTCACCTCCCTACATGCTTCACCTCCCCTACATGCTTCACCTACCTACATGCTTCACCCCCTACATGCTTCACTCCCTACATGCTTCACCTCCTACATGCTTCACCTCCCTACATGCTTCACCTCCCCTACATGCTTCACCTCCCTACATGCTTCACCTCCTACATGCTTCACCTCCCTACATGCTTCACCTCCCCTACATGCTTCACCTCCCTACATCTTCACCTCCCTACATGCTTCACCTCCCCTACATGCTTCACCTCCCCTACATGCTTCACCTCCCTACATGCTTCACCTCCCCTACATGCTTCACCTCCTACATACATGCTCTCACCCCTACATGCTTCACCTCCAATGCTTCACCTCCCTACATGCTTCACCTCCCCTACATGCTTCACCTACCTCACATGCTTCACCCCCTACATGCTTCACTCCCCTACATGCTTCACCTCCCTACATGCTTCATCCACTGCTTTACCCCTACATGCTTCACCTCCCTACATGCTTCACCTCCCTACATGCTTCACCTCCCCTACATGCTTCACCCACTCTCACCTCCTACATGCTTCACCTCCACCTACTATGCTTCACCTCCCTACATGCTTCACCTCCCCTACATGCTTCACCTCCCTACATGCTTCACCTCCCTACATGCTTCACCTCCCCTACATGCTTCACCTCCCCTACATGCTTCACCTCCCTACATGCTTCACCTCCCTACATGCTTCACCTCCCCTACATGCTTCACCTCCCCTACATGCTTCACCTCCCCTACATGCTTCACCTCCCTACATGCTTCACTCCCCTACATGCTTCACCTCCCCTACATGCTTCACCTCCCCTACATGCTTCACCTCCCCTACATGCTTCACCTCCCTACATGCTTCACTCCTACATGTCACCCCCCTACATGCTTCACCTCCCCTACATGCTTCACCTCCCCTACATGCTTCACCTCCCCTACATGCTTCACCTCCCCTACATGCTTCACCCCCTACATGCTTCACCCCCTACATGCTTCACCCCCTACATGCTTCACCTCCCCTACATGCTTCACCCCCTACATGCTTCACCTCCTACATGCTTCACCTCCCTACATGCTTCACTCCCTACATGCTTCACCTCCCTACATGCTTCACCCCCCTACATGCTTCACCTCCCTACATGCTTCACCTCCCTACATGCTTCACTCCTACATGCTTCACTCCCTACATGCTTCACCTCCCCTACATGCTTCACCCTCTGCTCCCCCTACATGCTTCACCTCCCCTACATGCTTCACCTCCCCTACATGCTTCACCTCCCCTACATGCTTCACCTCCCCTACATGCTTCACCTCCCTACATGCTTCACCTCCCCTACATGCTTCACCCCTACATCTTCACTCCCTACATGCTTCACCTCCCTACATGCTTCACCTCCCCTACATGCTTCACCTCCCTACATGCTTCACCCCCTACATGCTTCACCTCCCCTACATGCTTCACCTCCCTACATGCTTCACCTCCCTACATGCTTCACCTCCCCTACATGCTTCACCTCCCTACATGCTTCACCTCCCTACATGCTTCACCTACATAGCTTCACCTCCCCTACATGCTTCACCTCCCTACATGCTTCACCTCCCCTACATGCTTCACCTCCCTACATGCTTCACCTCCCCTACATGCTTCACCTACCCTACATGCTTCACCTCCCTACATGCTTCACCTCCCTACATGCTTCACCTCCCTACATGCTTCACCTCCCCTACATGCTTCACCTCCCCTACATGCTTCACCTCCCTACATGCTTCACCTCCCTACATGCTTCACCTCCTACAGCTTCACCCCTACATGCTTCACCTCCCTACATGCTTCACCTCCCCTACATGCTTCACCTCCCTACATGCTTCACCTCCCCTACATGCTTCACCTCCTACATGTCCTCCTACATGCTTCACCTCCCCTACATGCTTCACCTCCCTACATGCTTCACCTCCCCTACATGCTTCACCTCCTTACATGCTTCACCTCCCTACATGCTTCACCTCCCTACATGCTTTCACCTCCTCCTACATGCTCACCTCCCCTACATGCTTCACCTCCCCTATTACATGCTTCACCTCCCTACATGCTTCACCTCCCCTACATGCTTCACCTCCCCTACATGCTTCACCTCCCCTACATGCTTCACCTCCCTACATGCTTCACCTCCCTACATGCTTCACCTCCCCTACATGCTTCACCTCCCTACATGCTTCACCTCCCCTACATGCTTCACCTCCCCTACATGCTTCACCTCCCTACATGCTTCACCTCCCCTACATGCTTCACCTCCCTACATGCTTCACCTCCCCTACATGCTTCACCTCCTACATGCTTCACCTTCCTACATGCTTCACCTCCCTACATGCTTCACCTCCCCTACATGCTTCACCTCCCTACATGCTTCACCTCCCCTACATGCTTCACCTCACCCTACATGCTTCACCTCCCTACATGCTTCACCTCCCTACATGCTTCACCTACCCTACATGCTTCACCTCCCTACATGCTTCACCTCCCTACATGCTTCACCTCCCCACATGCTTCACCCCCCTACATGCTTCACCTCCCCTACATGCTTCACCTCACCTACATGCTTCACCTCCTACATGCTTCACCTCCCTACATGCTTCAGCTCCCTACATGCTTCACCTCCCCTACATGCTTCACCTCCCTACATGCTTCACCTCCCTACATGCTTCACCGTCCCCTACATGCTTCACCTCCCCTACATGCTTCACCCCCTCTGCTTCAACCTCCCTACATGCTTTCCTTCCCTACATTCTTCACCTACCTAATGCGTTCACTCCCTAATGTTACTGCTGCTAAATGCTTCAGTCCCTTCACATGTAATCACCTCCCTACAAGCTTCACCCCACACGATGCTATCAATACACCTACATGCTTTCACTCCCTGCAGTTTACATTAACGTTCCCAAGTACATGTTCACACTATCAGTGTCAACTCCCAACATTCTTCACATACTCATGTTACCTCTACATGCAATCCTACTATGCCCATACCTTAGCATGCTTTCACCTTCATGCTTTCCCACTAATTTCACCTGACACATGCTTACATTACATGACTTCAGCAACGACGATGTTCACGTAGTCAAAGCTTGGACACCTAAACGATGACATGCTTCACCTAGCCACTACATGCTTGAGGAACCTACACATTATCACTTACAGGAACCACAGTACGTAGACATGTTCATCTCCTTAAAGCTTCACCATTTCCTAATGCTGTCACCACCACTACAGGGTTCAGGACCTACGCATACATGTTCACAATGGAAACATGTTACTCCTAGCATGCATTTCACCTGCCTAAATGCTTCGACCGTTACCCTAGTATTTGCGACACAGTCAGGGCCTACACTGTTCAACGTACTAATGGATAATCACATGAACGAAATGTAACCACAAGTTCATGACCTGCGCAAATGCTCTGAATACCCTACAGTTAAATATCATGAATGTGCAAGGGCAGTAGCAATAGACAAAGTAATCACTCAACTCCATCAAGTCTTGAACATCTACCACACACCTGAGCCACCAATAACCCAGATATGCCATGAGGGATACTTTCGACATCATTAACCTGACGTTAGCAATACTTCACAAGTACCTACATAGTTAAAAGGTCAAGGAAAAGAAATTCAAGTGACATAAGCAGTCAGAATAAGGTTTGTCATCATTCAGACTCAAACTGACAACATTGAAAGACAACGTATAAAATACTGAGAGGAATTGATAGGGTGGATAGGGACAGAAAGTTTCTGAGACGTGACACAACAACAAGGGGTCATTACAGGAAGTTGAAAATTCAGATGAGTCACAGAGATGTTAGGAAGTATTTCTTCAGTCATAGATTTGTCGGAGAGTAAAGCAATCTGGAGAGTGATGTAGTGGAGGCAGGATCCATGAATAGTTTTAAGAAGAGGTAAGATAAGCTGATGGAGCAGGGAGAGAGTGGACCTAGTATTGGCCAGTAAGTGGCGGAGCCAGGAGCTATGAATCGACCCCTGCAACCACATTTAGGTAAGAATAATTAGGTGAGTACACACCACATTCTACCCTACCTTACGTTATATTGAATGACATTTAATATCAATAATATTTGATATATTATATCTCATGACTGATTACTCCATGGTAGTTTAAGGCTATACACGAGGTGTTAGTTTCAGTCTCAAGTAGCTTTATTGCCTCTCAGCTGCATAAACGGAAGTTTAAGGCTGCGATTAACCGGTACAGTACAGTAACCTACCATAACTTATGCCTAGCACAGGCTGTTAGGATTGCTGACACTGTTACCTTCGGTAGATTTAAAAAATGGCTGAAAATCGGGACTATATTTGCTGTCTTCCACACCTCAGGCAGTTGCTCTGTTAAGATAGGTTAATTCAAGATTGTTGTTAGTGGCACACACAATGCTTCTGCTCTCTCTCATTGCCTTGGCGAGAGATATTATTTGAGCCCACCGCCTTTGAAGTATCCAACTTCCCCTAGCAGGTTCTTCACCTCATCCTCGGTCGTGTGCAGTGTGCCCAGCATTTGTTGGTGCATCCTACCACCTCGGTTTTCTGGGAGCCTCTCTGTTTCCACTGTGAATACCTCCCTGAATCTTGAGGTGAGCCCTTCACATACCTCCTGGTCGTTCCCTGAGAGCTCCTCTCCTTCCTCATCCTGATTAAATGTTCCATGGCTGTTATTTTTCTATTGAAGTGGCTTTTGATGCTGTCATTCTCGTATTGACACTGGGCTTCTATCCTCATCCATGCATTTTCATTTCTGGCTCTTCGACTTCATTCCCTGTTTTCCTGAGTCCTTTGCCTTCTATACTTTTTCCATGATTTGGCCTCTAAACCCTCTTCGTAAACATGGGCTCAATTTGGTCTTCCCGTTGTTTCTGTTACCCTTTGGTACGAAATTCTCTACCGCCTCCCTGCACTTTGTGGTTACGTGTTCCTTCATTTCTTTTAGTCTTTCCCTCTAGCTCGCTTAACCACTGCACTTCATGCAGGAATTGTCTTACACTTGTGCAGTCCCCTTTTTGGAAGTTGGCTTCTCCGATCCAGTGTGTGTGTGTACTCACCTAATTGTACTCGCCTAATTGTGGTTGCAGGGGTCGAGACAGCTCCTGGCCCCGCATCTTCACTGATCGCTACTAGGTCTTCTCCCTCTCTGCTTCCTGAGCTTTGTCATACCTCCTCTTAAAACTATGTATGGTTCCTGCCTCCACTACTTCACTTGCTAGGCTATTCCACTTCCTGACGACTCTATGACTGAAGAAATACTTCCTTAAGTCCCTGTGACTCGTCTGAGTCTTCAGCTTCCAGTTGTGACCCCTTGTTTCTGTGTCCCCTCTCTGCAACATCCTGTCTCTGTTCACCTTGTCTATTCCCCGCAGTATCTTGTATGTCGTGTGTATGTGTGTGTGTGTGTGTGTGTGTGTGTGTGTGTGTGAGGTGGCTGGATAAAGGACTGATACCTGACATGGCCCAGTATGTCTTCTGTTGTGCTCGTAGATACTTATCCTCTCATGTCTCTCGCTGTAATGAGAGATGTTCCCACGACAGTAGCTACAGTCTGACCGTTATCACTTATACCATACATACAGTATATGACATACATTCAGTATAAATAAATACATGTAGACTATATATGAAGCAAATTCTTATATCGTCATGAATTATTTTGTTTAGAATATAATGACCACCCATTATCATTTCGCAAGGAAAATAAGCATCTAACTCGTTGATTGGGGGAGAGAGAGAGAGAGAGAGAGAGAGAGAGAGAGAGATGGTGCGGGAGAGAACAACGACTTGCATAATAGACACATATGCAACATTTAGGTATCTTTATTTCGAAACGTTTCGCCTACACAGTAGGCTTCTCCAGTCGAAATAAAGATACCTAAATGTTGCATACGTGTCTTACCTAATAACCTGTCGGTATTTTATACCATTTTAATGTCGACTTGCATAATACTTGTTCTATTCTCTTAACACCCATAAAAATTTGACTCTTCCAAAATGCGATCATTATTAACAAGAAAACTGACTAAATTTAGAAGTGCTGTTTAGAACTGGTTCTCAGCACCACTACTAACACCATCACACAATATTGTGATTTAGAAAGTGTCAGAACCAACACAGTCTTCCATTAAGTTCAAGATTCCTTTTTTAAATTATTACTAAATAAACTTTATGATTTCGGATATACTTGCCCAACAACTCCCGCTCTAATACAACTCAGGCATTAATTACGTGCTCCCTGCAGCTCGGGCAGCACCTGGGGTCTCCCTGTACATATTCTCTGTGTTTTCTAATCTGAGTTGGATAGGAAAAACCAGTGGATGGAGATACATCTCTTTAATTTATGTCCTAGATACTGCGTGTTTCTTTCTTACATCCTAGTCGATGTTAATCACCATTTGTTACCTCAGGAAGAGAGAGAGAGAGAGAGAGAGAGAGAGAGAGAGAGAGAGAGAGAGAGAGAGGCTTATCAGACTTATCAAAGTTCGATAATACGAAAAATCACAATGACACACAACTAACCATGATTATCGATTTGATATTGTTCGTCAGAGAGAATGATGTATAATAACATAATTCTCCTTCCATACTTTACATCAGGTCCTAAGCTGAAACATAATACCTAACAACACAGGTAGATATCGACAACCCATTTGCCAATCATCGCCTTCGTTACAATGCTAATTGTGCTGATACGTGTATTCTCTCATAAGTATATACTGTTTACTAGGTCGAGGAGTTACCACATGTCTCCTTCGAACTTAATTCGCCTAACCTTATTTATATGCCGTGCCAAACTGGTAAAATTGGTCAGTTAGCAAGAACTCATTTAAAATTCAGTCCTTTCTAAAATTTCTTCTTATACGTTTAAAGATATAGTATTTGTTTTAATTTATGTTAATGTATAAGTTAATAAGTTTGTACCAAAAGAACCTTAGAAAACTTATCTAACCTTATTACAACAAGCGCAATTTAATTTGTCCTAATCCTACTAAATATAATTTAGATAAGTTTACAATAATTTAATAACAGACAGACACAATGAAATATATTTTTTTCTTTTGGTTCAAGAATGAATTTTGCGAAATTAATGCATACACAAATTTTCGCTTGCCTTATTCGGAAAGAAGAGCGTTGCTATTTAAGCCAAATGGCTTGTGTGTGTGTGTGTATGTGTGTGTGTGTGTGTGTGTGTGTGTGTGTGTGTGTGTGTGTGTGTGTGTGTGTGTGAGTGTGTGTGAGTGTGAGTGTGCGTGTGTGTGTGCGTGTGTATGTGCAAAACAACCAATGTGAACTTAGTGGTTGAACTTCCAAGTGAACTTCCAAGCGCTTTCGTGATTTCTCGCATTATCACGTTAACGCAAAAATAATAGAATAACCGACAGCTTATTAGGTTGAGATATCACCTCACATACGACCTTTCACCCGACCCAGTATGATATGGGTGGGATGGTCAAGGTAAGTGTCAAGTGAAAATTATACTGGCCATGTCAAATAATAATAATAATAATAATAATAATAATAATAATAATAATAATAATAATAATAATACAAGGTATACAGTCCTAGCTGATATCAATCACATACTACTATATAGAAAGCCGCTTATTGTGCAGAGCATTTCGAGCAAATTAGGTTAGTATTGTCCCAGGATGCGACCCACACCAGTCGACTAACACCCAGGTACCCATTTTACTGATGGGGAACATAGACAACCGGTGTAAAGAAACACGCCCAATGTTTGTACCCTCGCCGGGAATCGAACCCGGACCCTCGCTGTGTGAAGCGAGAGCTTTAGCCAACAGGCCTCGGGGCACCTTAGATACACCTTTCACATTTTTTGGAGAATTCTTAATCAAATGATTTTTTTTTACTGTAACAAGATTTTTAAATACAATTTTTTTTTAAATTCTTAAGTAGATAAAATATATGAAGAAGGTTTTCATTGTAAGCGAGAATTGTGCACAGCAAATACTCAAGGAAATGGGTGACTGTCACTTAAGCTGAAGCCACTTACTGCCTTGTCCTTGATTCTTCTTGCTCGGAAATTGTTGCTCTTAGGTGGGCTCTGTGCTGGTGGTTAAGCTCTCGCTTCACACGGGGGGCCTGGGTTCGATTCCAGCCAGGTTTAAACATTGGACGTGTTTTCTTTCCACTGTTGTCTATGTCCCATCAGTAAAAATGGGTACTGGTGTTAGTCGACTGTGTGTGGTCGCATCCTGGACACTGACCTAAGGAGGCCTGTAAGACGGCTCGGGCGTTACCCGGAACTCTCTCGATAAACCCAGAAGACGCTTCTTAAAGGGAAGGGATTGTGCTTTATGGGTAGTTTAATGCAGTCCCTTTCAATTTGTCAGCTGGTCTACATACTCTCCACAGGTCAAGTGACAACAATGTGCTGGCACCATTGGATATGTAAGTCGCATTAACTAGCTGTTGCACTTGAAGATGTCAGTTCCTGGGTCTTGATGAAGCTAACATGGGAGAAGGTGACTCTATTTACTGGAATCAGATACGAGTACAAAGTTGAGGGCATGGTCACAAGTGAATGCATGCCAGATTTGGGTTAGAGTTCGCAATATGTTGTAGCTTATCTTTATATCGAGATTCCGGTTGTGATCAGATGTATCATATATAATAAAATGGATACCACAAGTTGAGACTTGGAACATACGTCATACCGCGAATCTTGTTTAAGACGTTCTCCATGAGTATCTTTTTCAGTTCTCTACGAGATATCATGAAGACATGAAGATCGGAAAAGTCCTCATCCTATGAAGTGTTCAGTACATTATAGTGAGAATCTGACATACAGGAGTGAACACGAACGATCGATAACATGCAGCAGGTAAAAGGGTCGTCACAGCCGGGCGGTGTCCACTGGTGGAAGTGGATCATTCCCAAGAAATAAACCACAGATGAACGAATAACTCTCAGAAGATATTATCTCTACGATGATTCATTGGTGTTGCTGTGTTGAACAAGTATCCGCACAAGTATCCGTATACAGTCTCCACATGTTAATAAATTAGGCACATGGTAACACGTAGAATGTTTATTTTAAAAACATTTTGCCAATTAGTTGTTGTTTTTTCAGTTCATTTCAGAGATTATATACGGAATACAGTTGAAGATGATATAATCAGTTCCTTAGTCTATAAGAAGCTGGAAGATGAGGTAAAGAAATTATTTTCCAAATTTTGATGAAGTGTTCACTGTCGTAGTCTTGATGAATCTGAAGCACTGCAGGAAAATATACCCATATATACTGGAATAAGATGAAGTGCAGCAATTGAACTTAACAGTTGGGCGATGCCCTTTAATATATAAGGATCCAATTCTGCAATTAAAAGTACTTAACTACTTAAAGGATAGGACTGATTACCTCATCTTTAACTTTCTTCAGTACATAATTTCCATTGCACTAAAATAAACTAAAGGTACGCGTAACATTTTCAACGCATATATTACTGCTTATTCATTAACTTGACGGTACTGTATACCGTTGACATAATGATACGTGTCTGACACTGGAACACTTGCTTACCAGAAGATCTCTTCTACAGCGTATGCTAATCTTTGGCCAACTCTTTAGCATGACCTACTACTACTAGTGAGTACCGCCCACCTGTGGTGATGTCTTCAGTTGCTGCACCTCATTTGACTCCAGTCTATAAGGGCCCATCTTCCTACCACTGTTTCAGAGTCATGGAGAATAGGATACCTTCTTCAGAGTCGAGAAAATGACTATCTCACCTATAACTGTCTTCTGTATGTTATCTAGCTATTACAAAAAAAAAAAACGACAAATCGTCTATAAAATAAAGATACTCAGGTGTTCGGCGTAATGTTTCATTCATGAACTTGACTTTATTGCATTACCTTAATGTATTGAGGATCACGCAGGGCTACTATCCACTTCTATTCGTGACTCTCCTCCACTTCTCCAAGATCCCACAATTTAACTTTCTCCGTTTTTCTCTCTCTGAGTACGTCAGTCTTCCCTTGCTAGTGAATAATCAGGATTCTCCATGAACTTCAACAATGAATGTGCTAATACAAGTTACTTAATGGCCCATATGACAACCCTTGACAATCAATCCCCATTCTACCTGTGTATCACATCCTGCACCTTCTTCATTGCCATTTCTTCCACCTGATTACATACAGGATGCTTATTGCTTTGTAGATTCTGATTTCTCCATAGACTCCGACCATCACCCAGGTATCTCAAACCCGGTAGAATGTTTAAAGAAACTCCCTCACCTGACATAACCATTCAATACCACAGCCACAAGACTTAAATTAGAACTAACTTTAGCCTTTCTTTTGCTGCCTCACTGCAGCCTACTGATCTGGTTTCGCAATCCTAACACTTTAAATTCTTACCCGGTTCCACCGAAGCCTCATTTCATCTAGCATAACTCGCCTACAAAATTTTTATTGACTTCATTTATATAAGAAATGTAAATTTTACAGTGGAATATTAGAGGATACAGTGGGATTAGGGAGAGCTTCAGGTGATGATTTCTCAGTTTACTCCTATATGCGTTTGTCTTCAAAAAACTGAACTTCGGCAGGTTACTGGCTTTCCTATCTCTGGTTACATTCTAATACAGTCTGTTCATCCTCACCCCCGTTCCTCTTACAATGAAAGTGCACCTCTAGTGCACAGTGATATTCCGTGTACCAAACTGTTTCTTCAACCTTCATTCCATTATTCCTTACTTCTCATTCCCATGTTATCAGATACCAAACAATGCCTAGATTCAATCATTCCTTAAACGAGATTTTAATCATCATTATCTTGAGGGTGGATCTCATTGTGGTTCGTGGTAGCTTGTGTAATTTATGTTTTAAATACTGGGACTCCGACTCATAAAGATAAAAACGCACAATACCGTGACTGGAACAATATACAATATACAGAAGAAATAAACTGATGCCTAGTTAAAGGTCCAAATCGGACAGAAATATCGTCATAAGTTTCTTTCTCCTATGTGCTAGTTATTTGTGTATTACTCCGACCCAAGTATATCATCGAAATCATACCCCTTTCTTCATTTGTTGATTTACGCATCGTCTGCCGTACTAGACAGTGAATACGACGGAGGAAACTGATCTTCATGAGAGAGAATACTTCTCTCTCTTTACATGTTACACTTTTCCATTTTTCGTCTTTCTCTACTTCTTAGATTAGTTATCACATTTATCTGTAAGATCTCTTCTTTCAGCTGCTGAATGAAATAAATGTGCTCTCTTGTATTCACGGACTGAGCTAAGGTCATTCGACTCGAACACATTCTGCTCGCTCTCGTGTCATACAAGTAGCCAAACATGCATGTTGACGTGAATGTGTCTCCACTTGAAGCGCGACCACTGGGTGGAACAGAAGGCTCACAAGGAGTAACGGTTTCGGGAAATTAGTTACTTATAGCCTGATTTCCCACAACCACTTCTGTGAAGAGCAGGTTTGGAAGAAAATAGGAAAATTAGCAGATAAGTACTCTTCTTCAGCAGCTACAGTTCATTACGGTGCTAATGTAGAATTAACGGAATCATTTAAAGTCGCAAATGCAAAAGGATGCCATTTTCCCCAGGTTTCTGTACGTCACGCCTGTTTCCTGACACTTCCTTCACTCTAAATCCATTCCGAAATCTTTTGCATTTGACTTCAGTGTTTGTGAAGATGAACCACGTAATGCTCTTGCGTTGGCGCTGCGACAGATGGGCCCAATGATGGATATGTTCTCATGCTTCAGCATTTACTCTCTTCAGTCTTAGATTCATTATATATTTCTTTAATCATGTCTTGTCTGCAGGAGAAGTACTCGTAAGTGCATGTCTGATGTGGTTCTTCCATTTCTAGAACCAAGCATATGCCGGGCCGTGACACCACCCATTACAGACTCATAGTTCTTACTAGTTACCAATACTTTTCCACTTCTTTCTTCCTCTCCTCGTCCCGTCCCGGTCCCCCTCTCCTATATATATTGACTCCTTCATTTTCGTGTGCTGTATGATTTGTAAATAGCTTATTACGACCTAAACGTCGTAATAAGCTTCTCTCCCACCTATGTGAGGGTTATTTGTGTATTTGTGAGTTAATGGAAACGATGGATAACAGGAGACTATTGTGGTGCTTGGATACTCACAGCTATATACCCCAGCTTTAACTTGAATACAGAAGTAGCCGTTCTAGTACTGATCTGCTAAGTCGACTCAATTTCTACATTTGCAATGCCTTTGCCAAATGTTGATTTATGGTGGCAGTCTTTTTCGACATACAGAAAACTTATGCTAGTATAAGGCGTTATCATACATCAGGTCCATTCTGTTGCCTACAAGACCAACTCTCGCTTTTTGTATAATCCATCTTGATACATCAACACTTTAATTCCTGTTCAATAATAGATTTTCTTCATACTTTGATCAAGTAGAAGGGTGTTTAACAAGGATTCATTCTTAGCACAACCCATTTTGTATTAGTTATTGATGATCTACCTAAGTACTACAGAGAATATGTTCATCATAATATGTGGATGATTTTACCAATGTTTGTGCTCTCACAAATACTGAGTAAATGCCCACCATCGTGCAGAGTGCAATCGACTGTGCATTTAGATGAGCTACATGACATGACGTCAAATTCTCGGTATCTAAAGCGAACTCAATTTTAATTATTCGACGCCCTGTTAGTCCCTATTTCATGCTCTCCCCGTATTGCTCCTTTATCCTGGTCTTCCAAACTGCTATATATTTTAGCCTTCACTTTGAATGGAGAATGGCATGGAAATTACCAGGGACAGTCCAAAGAGCTATGTATCTTAAACTGAATTCTCTAAAAAAAAATAACATTTATCTTGATAAATTAGACACATGTGCAACTCTTATAATCTTTTTGGGAACGTGTTTCGCCACACAGTGGCTTCATCATTCATACATAAGAACTTGAAGAAAGAGAGATATGGTATAGTCCCCCAACCTTGAGTCGATGTTTCAGTTCATCATCTTGGTAGAATCGGCGATGAGCGAGAAGCAACTTATAACCGTATGGCAGAGAGTGTTAGCAGTCATAGGTAATGTCACATTTGTCAATGTGGAAGATGTGTTGTTTCAATTAGCAGCGAGAATTCCTAGTATTAAGATCCAAGAAGTTGCAGTGCTGACAGTTGTAGATAATGTTCCGAACATTCATCTACAACATTTATCTTGGGGACGGACTAATTGGAGTTCCTTTCATACTGCAATGGCTCTCTTTTTGCTACGGGATTCATGTTATTCATCTGCACAAACATTCTATACCGTGAGAAAGTATGGTGATACCACAATATATACTCTTCTATTTCACTGTATTGGACGAAAAAGCCATCGGCGAATGTTTCTAATAATGCCAGAACTGTACAAATGTTTTCGCAATCTCTACAAACTGAGGAGTCGTGAAATTAAATTTGCCTACGAGATTAACTACGGAGTATGTCCTCTTGCAGAAGGTCCTTGTAGGAAGAGGACACATAAAGGATGAAAGCACAATACGTACTGGAACATAACAAATAACCATCACTAGAGAGAGAAAACTTATAACGACTTAGTCTTGGACCATTCACAAGTCACACTGACAGAAGGGAGTGAATGAGCCAGTATATACAGGCGAGGACTGGGACGGGAGAAAGAGAGGAAGAACAAGAAGTAATGGTAATGCTGATAGTGGAAGTAGTTATTATGATAATCAGGGGAAAGCTCTAAACCCGAAGGAATTATACAGCGCCTGTGGTGGGGGGGATGGAAGGTATTCAGGCTCAATTCAGGGAACTGAAGTACAAATCCAATTCCCTAGATCAAGAGCTCCTTGTCAGGAACCTCCCATAAAGGGAGAAGAAGTTAGTAGTAGTAGTAGTAGTAGTAGTAGTAGTAGTAGTGGTAGTAAAGTACACATGTGCAACTAAAGTATCATCATTAATATTTTGAAGTGTACGAGAAAGCGTTTTCTTTACTTATTGAATATAAATTAATATCACCGTTTATTCAATAAGACTGACAAATCGACACTTATGCCAGCAACAGTAACATGAACCTGACATTCACGAAACTAACCCAAAGGTGAAAATCTGACGAGTCTAACTTTTTAAAACGAGTTCACTGTACTGATAAATTTTCCTGCCCACAAACACAAGCAAATGGGTACTATCCTCGGTATAACATATATCAGCCAGTATACTATACTGAAGTTGTTCAGAAGAAGTAAACTGTAATTCTGTTGCGTGAATTTTTCTTCTTTTTTTTCATGTTCTTTATATTCTTCTTCCAATTTTCTTCTTTCTTCTTCCAAATTTTCAATGCTTGTGTTTAGTAACAATTATTTTGGAGCAGTTGGCATGTGCCTGTGACCTGTGATCAAAGTTGTTGAACACATTCTCGGAAGCTTGGAATGGCTACGATAACCTCCAAAATCCTCAGCAGCTTGGCTTGAAACGTTAACAAAACATGCCTCCTAATTCGACGATAATACAGAGTATAATTCATGTGTGTAGGTGCAGCTCTGGCAATTTTATGTGCGGAATTTTGATTCCCTTTAATTCAGGTTTAATAAATTACAGTTTCAGCATTTAAAGGCCGATGCTTCATTATATAGCATGATAGAATCCTTTATGTTTTGTATATGTGCGGATAAATTTACTAATAGAGTAAAATGGGTAAAATAAAAAAAACTGGAATCGTTGGAGTCCATGCTATAACTGGAAAATGACACATTTGATAGGCTTCAAATTTGCACCACTGGTGTGGTTTTCTGAACACAAGGTTAGTACTGTTCTTGGGTGACATATGCCCCAGTTTGCTAAATTTATTAAAAATAATGATATTTAATTATCTTCAATAGCTAAAGAATGCTTCTCCAAAAAGAATAAACAGACACAATACAGTGACTGGAACAATACAGTGACTGGAACAATACACAAATAACTCACACACGGAGACTCAAACTTTCGACGACGTTTCGGTTTAACCTGGACTTTTATCAAGGCAAACACAAGCGCGAAGGGAAGGAAGCCAGAATATATAGGAGAGAGGTGGTGGGGCAGGTAGCGTATCGAGAGGAAATAATATTAATGAGGTAGTGGTAGTAGTAGTAGTAGTAGTAGTAGTAGTAGTGGAAATAGTAGCAATAATAATAGCAGGGCAGGGGGTGTGTAGACCAAGTGTTCACAGTGAAACATAAAGGTGAACAGTATGTAGATAAAGTTCATGTGCCATTTATGGATTTAGAAAACGCGCATGACAGAGTTGATAGGGAGCGCGTGGGATTAAAAGATAAAGAATCTAACACAAAGTGGGAGTTGTCACAGCTGCTCTTTGCTGATGACACTGTGCTTTTGGTAGATTCTGAAGAGAAGTTGCAGAGGTTGGTTGATGAGTTTGTTAGGGTATGTAAAAGAAGGATATTTTAAGTGAATATACGAAAGAGTAAGGTGATGAGGATAACAAAAAAAAAAAACAGATAATGATAGATTGGATATCAGACTGGAGGGAGTATAGAGGAAGTGAATATATTCGGATATTTAGGAGTGGACTTGTCAGCAGAGAGGTCTATGAAAGACGAAGTGAATCACAGAATTGAAGAAAGGAAAAAGGCGAGTGGTGCACTGAGGAGTCTGTTGAGACAACGAACGTTTTCCATGGAAGCAAAAAGGGGAATGTGTGAGAGTATAGTTGTACCAATGCTCTAATATGTGTGTGAAGCAAGGGTGGTGAATATTGCAACCAGGAGAAGACTGGAGGCAGTGGAGATGTGTCTGAGGGCGATGTGCAGTGTGAATAGAATGCAGAGAATCTGTAGTTTGGATATTAGGAGGAAGTGCGGGGTTACTAAAAGCATTATCCAGAGGGCTGAGGAGGGGTTGAGGTGGTTCCGACATGTAGAGAGGATGGAACGAAATAGAATGACCTGGAGAGCGCATAAATCTGTAGTGGAAGAAAGGAGGGGTAGGGGTCGACCTTGGAAAAGTTGGAGGGAGGGGGTAAAGGAGGTTTTGTGTGCGAGGGGCTTGGACTTCCAGGAATCATGCGCGATCGTGTTAGACAGGAGCAAGTGGAGAGAAGTGGTTTTAGGACTTGTCGTGCTGTTGGAATGTGAGCAAAGTAACATTTATGAAAGGATTCAGTGAAATCTGCAGGCCGAACTTGAGTCCTGGAGATGGGAAGTACAGTACCGGCACTCTGAAGGAGGCGAATTGATAAGTTGCAGTTTTATAACTGTAGTGTAGGCACGCCTCTGGCAATACAGTGATAGAGAGAATGATGAAAGTGTTTCTTCTTTTCCGGGTCACCCTGCCTTGGTGGGAAGCGGCTGATGTGTTAATAAAAAAGATAAAAAACTAAGTAGAAAAAGCTGAAGTGGCAATAAAAAGGTATTAGTGGTAAGGAAGAAAAGAAGAAAGGGTGGAGACTTAGCAAGGAGATTGTAGTAGTAGTAGCAGCAGCATAAGTGAGAACAAAGAGGAGCACTGCAGGAGAACTAATGACCCAAGAGGGTAAAACCAAATCCGAATGGGACAAAATCCCATTGGACAGAACCGACCTAAGCAGACAGGAAAGGCAAAGAAAATATTGGAAAGAAGAAGAGGTAATGAGATTAGAAGATATTGATCAGGTCAGGTCACGAGTGTTCTGAAGTTTGCAACATATGACAATGCAATGAGAAAGGAAGGCATCTACAGAGACAAAGCCAAGACGAAGATTCATATCAAGAATGTTGTGTTTAAGGGATTCTTCAATAAGACGGCGTCTGTGAAAGCTAGACGAAGGACAGAGAATTCTAGCAGAGAACCAGTTAACAGGATGACTGTGATCTCTAACAAGTAGTGTAGGCAAGTCTAATATTTCTTTTGTGCTCTTTCAGTCTGTCAAAAACAGAGCGGCCAGTTTCTCCAAAGCATCTGAGAGAATAAGAGGAGCAAGAAATAGAAGAAATGGAAGCATCAGTGGCAGAAGGAGAGGTACAAACTACATAAATAAGAAGGGTAATCGTTTGGCGACAAAAAAAAAATTGAGGTCTAAGGAACGGAGAGTGTTGTTAGGATTAGGGAGACTGGAAATATAAGGAAAGCAAAATATTAGAGAGTTCGGAAGAGAAGGAAGCCATACTATGAGCAAAATAAAATGAAAAAGTAGGAGGAAGAAACAAATCAGGCAACTTCTTAAAGGTATTACTTTTGGGATATATAATAATAATAATAATATTATTATTATTATTTTATTAATAATAATAATACAGTGATTGAGAAGTCGTCTCATTAAAAGCTTGTTCTGTAAACTTCATTTATTAACAGTGATCACCATTTTCTTTAAACTTATTTCAAGATCTCATTCAGTTCCTCTGCCGTAGGTGTTGTATACAGCTCCCTCAGGTCCTCTATACAGCTCCCTAAGGTGTTGTATACATCTCCCTCAGGCGTACTTTTAGTTTATCCATTACTACTTCGGAGTCCACACGTACACACTGAGGTATCTCCTCTCCATAAAGCCACCATCTCAAGCTGTAAACAGACCTTGAAATGCTTTATCACAATTTCCGTTTTAATCAGTTCCACATATTTGAAGTCTGAAAACCTTATACTTTATTTACATTTTCTTATATTTTATCCTCTGTAGCGGTATGTTAACCTCTGTATACCAATATTTATGCCTGATACTCAATAGCAGCAACACAGCAACAGCTGGTAGTATGTCAGGCAGCACAATGTATTTCACAGTACAAAATAGCATTGGTTCATCAGTGCTTGATGCTTCTTAAGCTGGAGAAGGAACTGCTACTTTACGGCCTGATTTTATCCCACTCAGTTCTTAAAAGGAACTCTCTTATTATCCCATATTCTCTTACTGTGTATGCTATTTACTAGTAATTAGTTTTGAAATCGTAATCTACGGATTTCTAACTTGATCAAATTTTTGAAGTTGAGATTCGCCACTGTCAAGCAAGTGTTAGGTAATAACACTATTAAATTTCACTGTTGTACAACTTCGGTATCCTGTCTTAGCAGTGAAACACAAAATTGATATATTGCTTCTATTTCTATCTATCTTTTAATCATACTTCCTCCCAAGAAATTGAAAGAGGATACAGTGATCACTGTAAATCACTGCAGTCAACACAATAATCTTTGTATTGATTTATCACGCAACAAATGACAGTGACACAGAAATTTCAGTAGCATTTGAGGAGAGCCACGAACACCAGGAGAAAGCTGTGAGAACTAGTATTGTAAAGTTTAACAGTAATTATGATAAAAAATACGAAACACCACTGTTACGACTTAATCTTCACCGTAACAATAGGGGCACAAATAACTCCATTTTTTTTGTTAGCTTTATTTTATTACCAATCATTTAGCTTCATTGGTATTTGGTTAGTGAATTAAAATAACCACAAGCAATTATAAATGAAACACTATACAGCAAGAAACCCAATCTTAAGTTCAAATTCTCATTAACAGAGTATGATAAAATAATTTCAATTAATAATCTACTCTTTTAGAAAGGTCTAGGGTAACGAAATAGTTATCTTTTATAAGTGACATGAATTACCAGACTAATGGCAAAGGCAAGACTTTGTATAAAGTTTTAGTTTAAGCTAGGAGCTTTGGGTTGAAGACCCGTACCGAGTCAGAGCTAGGAGCTGACTGACTCACTCAACTACTTCATAGTCAGACTTCAGCTCTGCCAGAAGGCGACGCGTGGCGTCAATTCTAGAACCACCAATTGGTCACTACAGTAGTGGTTACACATTCGTAATACCTATCCTAATAATAATATAATATAATATTATAGTTATAATAATCATGGGGAAAGATATAATATACAATATAATACAATGAGAGTACTTTTGATTCATACTGTACCCGATAATAATATATAGTCGAACCTGCTTTATCTAGCTAGTAATAAAGTGGTTCGCGATATATTATTACAGAACTTATTTTAACCAGGCCTTTTATTTTTGTATATAATGGAGTGAAGTAGGGGCGCGTAACAACCACAAATAATTATTACGACTAGATAAAGTATACTTAGAAAACAAAAGAGAAATAATAATAACAATATTTTTATGACACTAATAAAAATAATTCTGATAAGAAATGTAAGAAAATGAATAAGAACAAGTGAAGAAACTAGGTAATATCCATCAAAACTTGGTAAATATTGCATACTATTGAGCCGTATTGACCCTTGTGTGATATATACATTCATACATTTCACATTATCTCTAACTGCATTAATATATTTCTATCATTTTCACAATTTCCGGACTGGCTATCCTTCTATAAGTAAACACCAAAATAATATAAATAAAGCGATAAAAAAAGCTATTCTCTAACTCTTTTCCTTCCAGGTGTTAACAAATCTTTCTCACCTTCGTTGATGATTGGAGGATTTTGATGCTGGTGACGGGATCTTGTTCCAAGGAATGTAAGACTTTTTTCTTTCCAGTTATTCCACAGGAATGTGAAGAATAATCAAAGTTAAAAATGATGAATAGTTAATATTGTGTTTAACACTGAAGTTATAACTAAATAAAATAATGACTCATTGAAAAAGGAAAGACAATAATAAGGAACGAACAAGAAATAAATATTAAACCAGTAGTTAAACCAGAGTCTGGAGGCTTCAGAGTCGTCAGTGTTGACCACTGTACCACAGAGTCGTCAGTGTTGACCACTGTACCACAGAGTCGTCAGTGTTGACCACTGTACCACAGAGTCGTCAGTGTTGACCACTGTACCACAGAGTCGCCAGTGTTGACCACTGTACCACAGAGTCGCCAGTGTTGACCACTGTACCACAGAGTCGTCAGTGTTGACCACTGTACCACAGTGGTCAGTGTTCGCATCGCTATTGGGCCGTGCGGACGTGCTGCGCAGTAGCTCCTGATTGAGTTGGCTTTTGCGCAGTGTTGACGTGTACTTGGCTCTGTGAAGACCTGTTTGCGCGCTCTCTAGAATTGAAGCAAGATGCCCTCCATCGAGCAACTTTACCAACAGCTTAAGGAAAGAATTGAGGTTGGCGAATATGGAAATTCGGCGAATGACCGAGGAAAACAAAAAGATTGGGAGTAGTCCCCTGTTTTGAGTCCTCGGGTTTCAAGAAGGGAAACTGGTCAGTGGCTGGACAGCAGGGAAAGAGTTGACGATCAAGAGCGATGGAAAGGAAAGAAACGATTGAAGAAGAAGAGTGCCGTGGAAACTGTTGTGGAAACATCCAAACATTCTCAGTGCTACCCGACGAATGTGAGTCGACTACTGGGAACACACACGAAAGGGACATTAAGGAAGGTACGAATATTGTTGTGTTGGGGATAGCCAAGTTAGGTTTTTGGGTTTTGGGCGTTCGCTGAAGGACAGAGAAGGAGAAAAGGAGTTTGCTTTCCTGGGGCTGGGATGGAGGGATATTGTAGCCGTCTGGATGCATAATCAGAGGTAATGGGACATCCTATTATCTGTCTCCAGTGCTGGAGGGGCAACGATGTTGGCAGACGAGAGTGAGGGAACCTGATTAGAGGTATAGGTCAGCAATAGAAATAATTAGAAGTAAGGGTTGGGATACCCATTCATATGTGGTATTTGTTGCCAAGGAGGGGAGTGGAAATGAAGTTGTTGTCCAGGGCAATGGTGTCAATTGCTGGCTGGACAAATACAGTAAGGAAAATTTTAGGCGGTGAACATTCATTGACAACTAGGGAGACCTTTCTATGGCAGAAATACAAAGTTTAAAGTAGGGATGGGGTCTCATTATCTGAGGGGGGTGGGTGGAGCACTGGCAACTGAGTGGAGGGAAGCGTATTTACGGACTTTTAAACAAGGAATGTTAGTGGTATGGGTTTTTGTGTCAGGACAACAGTGAAGTCCCAGTGTAGTAATATTACGAGTTCTAGGGGAACTAGTAATAATAAGAACGAGATAGATATTGAAAAGCAGGGACCTTGGGTGATAAGGACAGTAATAGGTTTAGTAGAAAAATAGAAATGAGCAGGAAGGGTAAAGAGAAAGGAGAGTCTTTCAATGTTTATTATGCTAATTGCCGTAGTGCTAGGAATAAGATGGACGAGTTGAGATTAGTTGCTAGTGTAGGTAACATTGATGTATTTGCCTTAACTGAGACGTGGTTTAATTCAAAAAGTCGGAACATGCCTGCGGAATGTCATATTCAGGGTTTTAAATTGTTCCAAGAAGATAGAAGTATTGGGAGGGGGGGTGGGGTGGCATTGTATGTCCGAGATCGCTTGAACTGTTGCATAAAAACGGGTATTAAGTCTGAAGTAACACATACAGAGTCTGTTTGGATAGAATTTTCAGAGGGGCATGAAAAACTGATTTTAGGAGTGATATACCGTCCCCCAAACTTAGATAGGGACCAAGGGAAACTACTATGGGAGGAAATTGTTAAGGCCACAAGGCACGATAATGTAGTAATTCTAGGAGACTTTAACTTTAGTCATGTTGATTGGAATTTCTTGACTGGGAATTTAGAATCATACGACTTCTTAGAAGTATTTCAGGATTGTTTTTTGAAGCAGTTTGTGACGAACCTACAAGGGGAAATAACCTGCTTGACTTAGTTATGGCAAACAATGAATCCCTTCTTAATAATTTAGAAAATTTCAGAGGAACTGGGTGCTAGCGACCACAAATCAATTACATTTAGCATTGAATGGAAGTATGATATAGAGCGATAACTCAGTAACAGTCCCAGATTTTCGCTTAGCAGATTACGATGGGCTTAGAGAACACTTATCATCTGTTGACTGGGGTAACGAAGAGAGCTATCAATATGACAGTTTTCTGAACACTATACATGCTGCTCAAAGAGCGTTTATCCCATATAAAGAAATTAGATCAAATAGAAATGCCAAAATGGTAATAATAGGCTCAAATATTTACTAGGGCATAAGAAAGGAATTTATAGGCGTTCAAAAGGTGAGGTCATCTTATGAATCAGATTATTGACATAAGAGGACATTAAATATGGGGATAAGAAAAGCTAAAAGGGACTATGAATTAAAGTGTGGAGGGATTCTAAACTAACGCGCAAAAAGTTTTTCTCAGGACTTAGAACAAACTGTAGAGATAAGATAGGTCCCTTAAAAAATGGGCACCTTACTGACAAAGTGAATGAAATGTGCTTGATTTAAATAATTCATTTTCTCTCAGTTTTACAATGGAAGACACTAAAAATATCCAGTAATTAATTTTTACAGTGGCTAGAAAGATATATTATTGTAGACATCACAGTCACTAGTGAGATGGATTTGGAGCAGATAGGACAGACTGAACTCAAAATAGTTACGCCGGGTCCTGATGGGTTTTTCCAAGGGTTCTTAAGGAAGGCAAAAATGGAACTCTGTGAAAACCATTAATCTAATATTTTAATTTATCTCTTCAAAAGGTTATGTCTGTATTGGCATGATGGCTAATGTAACTCCTATTTTAAAAACAGGGACATGTCTTACCGTTCAAATTAACGCCCAAAAGCCTGACCTCAATTGTAGGCAATATTATTAGTCAATAAAGCAGATTTAGGTATAGAAGCCGATCTCGATAAGCATGCTTGATTAAATGATACCAGCAAAGGATTCAAAGTAGCTATGTCTAAAACTAATTAATTAACTTTTTCCAGTAAGACTTTTGAGGCTGTACACAATAAAGGAATTAAGATAGTAATTACTTAGATTTTAGTAGGCTTTTGATAGAGTTCCGCACCATAGACTGTTAAGAAAGTGGCAGTTCATGGCATTGGGGGAAAAAGTGCTCTCGTGGATCGAGTCATGGCTCACTGACAGGAAGCAGAGAGTGTCCATAAATGGGGTTAAATCCGAGTGGGGATCGTAACAATGGCGTTCCACAGGGATCAGTCTTGGGCCCGTTGTTGTTTATAATATATATCAATGATCTTGATGAGGGAATTACTAGTGATATGAGAAAAATTCGCCGAGGACACAAAGATAGGTAGGATAATTGATTCAAACGTAGATGTTATGGAACTTCAGGAGGATTTAAACAAACTCTATTCTTGGTCAGAAAAGTGGCAGATGCAGTTCAATGTAGATAATGCAAGGTTCTGAAGCTTGGAGTGCCCATAACCCTAGTACTTATAAAATAAATGATGTAGAACTTGCCATACAGATTGCGAAAAGGACCCTTGGGGGTTATGGTGAGCACAACCTTAAACCAAGCAGCAATGCCTAAGCGTACGTTTTAAGGCAAAAGATTACTGGGATTATTATCAAGAAGGTAAGCACAGAAGTCCAGAGGTCATACTGCCAGCTTTGTACATCATTAGTAAGGCCTCACCTAGATTATGCAGCTCAGTTCTGGTCTCCGTATTACAAAATGGACTAAATTCGTTAGAAAACATTCAGCGTAGGATGACTAAATTAATACATAGCATTAGAAAACTTCCTTATGAAGAAAGATTGAAGACTCTTAAGTTACGTTCACTTGTTAGACGAAGAATGAGGGGAGACCTGATCGAAGTGTAAAAAGTGGAAGATAGGTATTTAAAAAAGGGGATATTAATAAGGTCTTGAGGATGTCTCTCCAAGAGAGAACCCGCAGTAATGGATTTAAATTAGATAAGTTTAAGATTTAGGGAAAAGGGCATAGGAAAGTATTGGTTTGGAAATAGGGTAGTTGATGAGTGGAACAGTCTACCTAGTTGGGTTATTGAGGCTGGGACTTTGGGTAGTTTCAAATCTAGGTTGGATAAGTACATGAGTGGGAGGGGTTGGATTTGAGTGGGACTTTCACATCAGAGCTTATTTCTTGGGTGGCATTGAAAACTGGGTTGGGCAAATGTTTGTTAGTGGGATGAATTGTAAAGGACCTGCCTAGTATGGGCCACCAGGCCTCCTGCAGTGTTCCTCCTTTCTTATGTTCTTATGTTCTTATGAGTCGTCAGTGTTGACCACTGTACCAGAGTCGTCAGTGTTGACCACTGTACCACAGAGTCGTCAGTGTTGACCACTGTACCACAGAGTCGTCAGTGTTGACCACTGTACCACAGAGTTGTCAGTGTTGACCACTGTACCACAGAATCGTCAATGTTGACCAATGTATCACAGAATCGTCAGTGTTGACCACTGTACCACAGAGTTGTCAGTGTTGACCACTGTACCACAGAATCGTCAGTGTTGACCACTGTACCACAGAGTCGTCAGTGTTGACCACTGTACCACAGAGTCGTCAGCGTTGACCACTGTACCACAGAATCGTCAATGTTGACCAATGTATCACAGAATCGTCAGTGTTGACCACTGTACCACAGAGTCGTCAGTGTTGACCACTGGATCACAGAGTCGTCAGTGTTGACCATTGTTCCACAAAGTCGTCAACGTTGACCACTGTTCCAAAAAGTCGCCAGTGTTGGCCACTATTCCACAAAGTCGTCATTGTTGACCACTGTTCCACAGAATCGTCAGTGTTGACCACTGTACCACAAAGACTTCAGTGTTGACCACAGTTCTGTAAAGTCGTCATTGTTGACCACTGTTCCACAGAGTCGTCATTGTTGACCACTGTTCCACAAAGTCGTCAGTGTTGATCACTGCATCACAGAGTCATCAGTGTTGACCACTGTTCCATAAAGTCGTCAGTGTTGACCACTGTTCCACAAAGTCGTCAGTGTTGACCACTATACCACAGAGTCGTCAGTGTTGACCACTGTACCACAGAGTCGTCAGTGTTGACCACTGTACCACAGAGTCGTCAGTGTTGACCACTGTACCACAGAGTCGTCAGTGTTGACCACTGTACCACAGAGTCGTCAGTGTTGACCACTGTACCACAGAGTCGTCAGTGTTGACCACTGTACCACAGAGTCGTCAGTGTTGACCACTGTACCACAGAGTCGTCAGTGTTGACAACTGCACCACAGGGGTGTCATTGTTGACCACTGAACCCCAGAGGTGTCAGTGTTGACCATTTTACCACAAAGTCGTCAGTGTTGACCATTGTACCAGAGTCGTCAGTGGTGACCACTGAACCACAGGGTCGTTGGTGTTGACCACTGTACCACAGTTGTCTATGTTGACCACTGTACCACAGAGTCGTCAATCTTGATCACTGTACCACAGAGTCGTCAGTGTTAACCACTCTATCACAGAGTCATCTATGTTGACCACTTTAGCACAGAGTCGTCAATATCGACCACTGTACCACAGAATAGTCAGTGTTGACCACTGTACCACAGAGTTGTCAGTGTTGACCACTGCACCACAGAGTCGTTAGTGTTGACCACTGTACCGCAAAGTCGTCTGTGTTGACCACTGTACCACAGAATCCTCAGTGTCGACCACTACCACAGAGTCGTCAGCGTTAACCATTGTACCACAGAGTAGTCAGTGTTGACCACTGTACCACAGAGTTGTCAGTGTTGACCACCGGACCACAAAGGTGTCAGTGTTGGCCACTGTAACACAAAGGTGTCATTGTTGACCACTGCAGCACAGAGTCGTCAGCGTTGACCACTGTACCACAGACTCCTCATTGTTGACCACTGCACTACAGTCGACAGTGTTGACCATTGTACCACAGAGTCGTCAGGGTTGACCACTGCATCACAGAGTTGTCAGTGTTGACCACTGTACCACAGAGTCGTCAGGGTTGACCACTGCATCACAGAGTTGTCAGTGTAGGCCACTCTACCACAGAGTCGTCATTGGTCATCACTGCACCACAGAGGTGTCAGTGTTGACCCTCGAGTACTACCCAAGTCTCTGACTTGGGTAGTACTCAAAGGAAAAGAACCGCCTAATCAAATTGACTTTCAAGTCAGAAATGATGCGAAACGAAATCCTGCACCGAAAATCGCTTAAAAATGTTCCCAAAAATACCAACAAGTACCTCGTCCACGACAGAACATGAAAAGTATTGGAACAACTGAAAGAAAGAGTAAGAATGTGACAGAGGCAGGAAAGGGAAGACAGGGCAGTTATGGAAGACAAAGGAGTGCAGCCTCACAAGGAACAGCAAAGACAACTACCAACAGCATCCCCTCAACCCCTACCACCCCACACCAACCAAACAAAATATCCAGGGTCGAATCAGACTCCAAACCCACAGTCCCCCGCAGCACTAATGCTGTCACACCAACCTGCCTACCACACCCACAGCCAGCACCAACCTCACCATCCCCCATAACACAGTTCTAGAAAGAAAGCTGAAGGTATGGTACACTATTGCAGATGGAATTACAAATAAGAATGAGTGGCAGGAAAGAATCACTGAGGCATCCCTGGATATCATAACACTCACAGAGACAAAGTTCGCGGAAGTGATAACAGTTACAATCTTCCCATCTAATTATCAAATCCTGAGGAAAGACATGGAGAGCAGAGGAGGAGGGAGGAGTTGCATTGCTCATCACAACCCAAAGGAGTTTTCAGGAGATGAGAGGACTAGTCAGAGGAGTAGCGGATCACTACACAGCAGGAACACTTCATACTGGGGGTCCAAAAGTCATGATAGCAGTGATGTAAAACCCACCACCGAACAGCAGGAACTCAAGACAGGAATGCACACACACACCCACATACACATATCCATACACAGACACGTAACACACACACACATACACACACACACACACACACACACACACACACACACACACACACACACACACACACTCACACACACACACAACACACACACACACACACATACACACACACACACACACAACACACACACACACACACACACACACATACACACACACACCCATACACACACATACATACATACACACACACACACTACGGAAGTAAGACACGAGAGAGAGGGGTGGGCAGAGTGCATTTTCTTGGATTAATAGTGATAATGATTATATAATAATATCTATATGTCTACAAGTACATACATAAGGTATACAGCCTAGCTGACATCAATGACATACTACTACACAGAAAGCCGATTGTTATGCAGAGCACTTCGGACAAATTAGGTCAGTTTTGTCCAAGGATGCGATCCACACCAGTCGACTAACTCCCAGATACCCATTTTACTGATGGGGAACATAGACAATCGGTGTAAGGAAACACGCCCAATGTTTCTACCCTAGCCGGGAATCGACCCCAAGCCCTCACCGTGTGAAGCGAGAGCTTTAACCACCAGGCTAAGGGGCACCAGTACAAGAAGGCCTTCGACACAGTTCCTCATAAGAGATTAGTGCAAAAGCTATAGGATCAGGCACGCATAACAGGAAGGGCACTGCAATGGATCAGAGAATACCTGACAGGGAGGTAACAACGAGTCATAGTACGTGACGAGGTGCCAGAGTGGGCACCTGTGACGAGCAGGATTCAAAAGGGTCAGTCCTAGGACCAGTGCTATTTTTGGTATATGTAAATGACATGACGGAAGGGATAGACTCAGAAGTGTCCTTGTTTGCAGATGATGTAAAGTTTATGAGAAGAATTAAATCGCCTGAGGATCAGGTAGGACTACAAAGACATCTGGAAAGGCTGGAAGCCTGGTTCTGCAATTGGTTCCTCGAATTTAACCCTGCCAAAGGCAAAGATAGGGGAAGGCCAAAGAATACCGCAGACAGAGTATAGGCTAGGTGGCCAAAGACTCTAAACGTCACTCAAGGAAAAGGATCTTGTGGTGTATATAATACCGAACACATCTCCTGAGACACACATGAACCAGATAACTGCTGCGGCATATGGGGCCCTGGCAAAAATAAGAATAGCGTTCCGACACCTGGTTAAGCACGTCAGGAAATTAGAGAATGTGCAAAGGTTTTCAATAGGACTAGTTCCAGAGCTAAGGGGAATGTCCTACGAAGAAAGGTTAAGGAAAATTGGCCTGACGACACTGGGGGACAAGAGGGTTAGGGGAGACATGATCACGATATACAAAATACTGAGAGGAATTGACAGGGTGGACAGAAACAAGGGGTCACAATTGGAAGTTGAAGACTCGGATGAGTCAGAGGGATGTTAGGAAGTATTTCTATAATCATAGAGTTGTCAGGAAGTGGAATAGTCTGGCAAGTGACGTAGTGAAGGCAGGAACTATACATAGTTCTAAGACGAGGTATGATTAAGCTCATGGAGCAGGGAGGAGAGGACCTAGTAGCGATCAGTAAAGAGGCAGGGTCAGAAGCTATGACTCGACCCCTGCAACCACAAATAGGTGAGCATACACACACACACACACACACACACACACACACACACACACACACACACACACACACACACACACACATACATACACACACACAACTCACACACACACACACACACACACACAACACACACACACACACATACATACACACACACACATACATACACACACACACATACACACACACACACACACACACACACACACACACACACACATACATACACACACACACATACACACACACACACACACACACACACACACACACCAAACACACACATAATACCCACCTCAAAACCCCCCCCCCACACACACACACACACACAAAAAAAAAAAACACAACACCACACACACACACGAAACAAAAATTCAGGGAAAAAAAACTAAACACGCGAGACCAAAAACCTAGAATAAAAAAAATAAAAAAAAATTGGGGCTTGCTGGGGGGCAAACTGTCCCTCCCATGACTTCTTTTTTAACCCCCCTTTTACCATGTCAGGGTACTTTTTTGTGGTGTGAATTGAAAACCCCTAATTTTTCATTTTGTGTGTTGAAAATTTATCTTTTTTAAAATGTGAGAAAAAATTTTTTTTTTTCAAAGAGGGAAAATTTATTTGATAATATTTCAAAAAAATTTTTTTTCTGCCTTTTAAATATTGATTTTATTTTTTGGGAGAAAAATATGAATTTTATGATTAATTAACACAGAGTTTTTTTTTAAATTAAACTTACCTTTCCAGGCTTCAGTCTTTACACCCCCTCACCAAGCTCAGTCTCCTACCTCCCCACCAGGGCTTCTTTTCCCTACACCCCTATCAAGCTTCAGTCCCCCTACCTCGCTCACCAGGGCTTCATCTCCTCACTCCCTCTTCAAGCTTCAGTCTCCAACACCCTCCCCCGGGGCTTCAGTCTCCACACCCCCCAAACCAGTTCTCCTACACTCCTCATCAAGCTTCAGTCTCCTACACCCCTTCAGGGTTTTCAGTCTCCTACACCCCTCACAGGTTCGCCCTAACCCTTTTCCCAGGGCTTCATCTCCTACCCCCTCCCCAGGGCTTCAGTTCCTACACTCCCTCACGACTTCGTCTCCTACACTCCTCACCAGGGCTTCATCCCCTACACCCCTCACCAGAGCTTCAGTCTCCTAAAATCCTCACCAGGGTTTCAGTCCCCTACACTCCCTCACAAACTTAGTTCCTACCTCCTCCCAGGGCTTCGTCCCCTACCCCCTCACAAACTCAGTCTCCTACACCCCCTCACCAGGGCTTCAGTCTCCCACTCCCCCCCAGGTTCATCCCCTACATCCCTCCCCAGGGTTCAGTTCCTACACTCCCTCACCAGGGTTTCGTCTCCTACCTCCCTAAAAACCCGGGGCTTCGTCTCTACACCCCCCTCCCAGCTTCAGTCTCCTACACTCCCTCACCAGGGCTTCAGTCTCCTACACCCCCTCCCAAGCTTCAGTTCCTACACCCCCCACCAGGGCTTCAGCCCCTACATCCCTCACCAGAGCTTCAGTCTCCTACACCCCCTCACCAGAGCTTCTTCCCTACACCCCCTCACCAAGCTTCTCTCCTACACCCCCCACCAGAGCTTCATTCCCTCACCCCTCCCCAAGCTTCATCCCTACACTCCCTCCCCAGGTTTCAGTCCCCAACCCCTCCCTCACCAGAGCTTATCCCCCCTCCCACCCCTACCAAGCTTCAGTTCCTCCCACTCCCTCACCAGAGCTTCATCTCCACACCCCCCTCCCAAGCTTCATCTCCCACTCCCTCACCAAGCTTCATTTCCCTACCCCCCCTCACCAGAGCTTCAGCTTTCCCCCCCCTTTACACTCCCTCACCAAGTTTCAGTCTCCTACCCCCTCACCAGGCTTCGTCTCCTACACTCCTTCACCAGGGCTTCATCCCCACACCCCCTCACCAGAGTTTAGTCTCCACCCCCCTTTCACCAAGGCCACCCCACACCCCACCAGAGCTTTCAGTCTTACACCCCTCCCAGGCTTCAGTCTCCTAAAACTCCTTCACCAGGGGTTTTCATCTCCTGCACCCCTCACCGGCTTCAGTTCCTACACTCCCTCCCCAAGTTTCAGTTCCTAATCCCTCACCAGAGCTTCATCTCCACACTCCCCCCAAGCTTCGCCCTCCTACACCCCCTCACCAGAGCTTCACTCTCCACACTCCCTCACCAGAGCTTCGTCCCCTACACCCCCTCACCAAGCTTCAGTCTCCTCCCCCCCACCAGAGCTTCAGTCTCCTACACTCCCTCACCAGGGCTTCAGTCTCCTACACTCCCTCACCAGAGCTTCAGTCTCCTACACTCCCTCACCAGAGCTTCAGCCTCCTACACTCCCTCACCAGAGCTTCAGTCTCCTACACTCCCTCACCAGAGCTTTCTCCCTACACTCCCTCCCCAGAGTTAGTCCCCCTACCCCCCCTCCCCAGGCTTCAGCTCCTCCCCCCTCACCAGACTTCAGTCTCCTCATCCCCACCAGGCTCAGTCCCCACACTCCCTCAAAAGAGTTTCAGTCTCCACACTCCCTCCCAAGCTTCAGTCTCCTACACTCCCTCACCAGGTTCAGTTCCTAATCCCTCACAAGGCTTCACCTCCAACTCCCCACCGAGCTTCACTCTCCTCACCCCCCCAAAGTTTTTCAGTCCCCTCACTCCCTCACCAGAGCTTCACTCTCCTACACCCCCTCACCAGACTTCACCCCTCCTCCCCCCTCACCAAGCTTCATCTCCTACATCCCTCACCAGAGTTTCATCTCCTACACTCCCCACCAGAGCTTCAGTCTCCTACACCCCTCAAAAAGAGCTTCAGTCCCCTACACTCCCCACCGGCCCTCGTCTCCTCACTCCCTCACCAGAGCTTCAGTCTCCTACACTCCCTCAAGGAGTTTCATAAATTTACACCCCTCACCAAGCTTCGTCTCCTACACTCCCTCCCCAAGCTTCAGTCTCCTACACTCCCTCCCAAAAGGCTTCAGTCTCCTACACTCCCTCCCCCCAAAGCTTCAGTCCCCTACACTCCCTCACAGAGTTTTCAGTCCCCACACCCCCCTACAAGAGTTCATCCCCACACTCCCTCACAAGAGCCAGTCTCCTACCCCCCCTCACCAGAGCCTCTCCCCTAACTCCCTCCAAACTTCCGTATCCCACTCCTCACCAGAGCTTCATCTCCTACATCCTCACAAGACTTCGTCCCACACTCCCTCACAAGAGTTTCGTCTCCTTCACCCCCCCAGAGCTTCGTTCCACACTCCCTCAAAAAGCTTTCAGTCTCCTACATCCCTCCCGAGCTTCAGTCTCCTACACTCCCCACCGGTTCAGCCCTACACCCCCTCACCAGAGTTTCAGTTCCTACACTCCCCACAAGAGCTTCATCTCCTACACTCCCCACAAAGTTCATCTTACCCCCCTACCAAGCTTCATTTCCCTACACCCCCCTCCCCGAGCTTCAGTCTCCTACACCCCCCTCACAAACTTCACCTCCACACTCCCTCACAAGACTTCAGTCTCCTACACCCTCAAAGAGCTTCATCTCCTACACTCCTCACAAGGTTTCAGTCTCCTACACTCCCTACAAAGTTTCGTCCCACACCCCCTACAAAGCTTCAGTCCCCTAACCCCCTCACAGAGCTCAGTCTCCACACTCCCTCACCAGAGTTTCGTTCCCCACACCCTCACAAGGCTTCAGTCCCTACCTCCCCACCAGAGCTTCATTTCCCCTACACTCCCTACAAGACTTCAGTCTCCTACACTCCTCAAAAGAGCTTCGTCTCCCACCCCAGGTTTCGTCTCCTCACTCCCTCACCAGGTTTCACTCTCCTACCTCCCTCACCAGATTTTTCAGTCCCCCACACTCCCTCACGAGGCTTCATCTCTCACCCCCCACCAGAGCTTCAGTCAATTACACCCCTCCCCAGAGCTTCATCTCCTCCCTCCCCACCAGAGTTCAGTCCCTACACTCCCTCACCAGGCTTCAGTCTCCTACCTCCTCACCAAGCTTTCAGTCTCCACACTCCTCACCAAGCTTCAGTCTCACCCCTCCCCAAGCTTCAGTCTCCTACACTCCCTCACCAGAGCTTCATCCCTCACTCCCTCACCGAACTCAGTTCCTACACCCCCTCACCAGAGTTTAGTCCCCTACACCCCCTCCCCCAACTTCAGTCTCCTACACCCCTCACAAGAGCTTGTTCCTACACTTCCTCACAAGAGCTTCATTTCCCCTACACTCCCTTACAAGAGCTTCATCTCCTCCTCCTCACAAGAGCTTCAGTCTCCTACATCCCCACAAAGCTTCAGTCTCCTCCCTTCCCCACAAGAGCTTCATTTCCCCTCCCACTCCCCACAAGAGCTTCAGTCTCCACATCCCCACAAGAGCTTCATCCCTACACTTCCTCAAAAGGCTTCATTTCCCCTACATCCTTACAAGAGCTTCATCTCCTACACCCCTCACCAAAAAGCTTCAGTCTCCCACCCCTCACAAGAGTCAGTCTCCTAATTTTCCTCACAAGAGCTTCAGTCTCCTACACTCCTTAAAAGATTCAGTCTCCTACACTCCCCTCACAAGAGCTTCAGTCTCCTACACCCCCTCACCAATTCAGTCTCCTACCCCCCTCACCAGAGCTTCATTTTACACTCCCTCACCAAATCAGTCTCCTACACCCCCACCAGAGTTTCAGTCCCCTACACTCCCCACCAGAGCTTCATTTCCCTACACCCCCTCACCAAGTTCATCTCCTACACCCCCTCCCCGAGCTTCATTTCCCTACACTCCCTCACCAAGCTTCATTCCTCCTACACTCCCCACCAGAGCTTCATTCTCCTACACTCCCTCACCAGAAACTTCAGTTCCCCCCATCCCTCCCCAGAGCTTCAGTCTCCTACACTCCCTCACCAGAGCTTCAGTCTCCTACACTCCCTCACAAGAGCTTCAGTCTCCTACACTCCCTCACAAGAGCTTCAGTCTCCTACACTCCCTCACAAGAGCTTCAGTCTCCTACACTCCCTCACCAAAGCTTCATCCCCACCTCCCTCACAAGGCTTCATTCTCACCCCTCAAAAGAGCTTCAGTCCCTACACCCCTCACAAGAGCTTCAGTCCCCTACACCCCCTCAAAGACTTCAGTCTCCTACACTTCCTCAAAAGAGCTTCGTTCCTAATCCCTTAAAAAGAGCTTCAGTCTCCACACTCCCTCACCAGAGTTTTCAGTCTCCTCACCCCCACAAGGCTTCAGTCTCCTACAATTCCTCCAAGACTTCATCTCCTAAACCCTTACAAGAGCTTCGTCTCCTCACTCCCCAAAAAGCTTCGTCTCCTACACTCCTCACCAAGTTCAGTCTCCTCACTCCCCCAAAAGAGCTTATTCCCCCTACCTCCCTCCCCAGAGCTTCATCTCCTACACTCCCTCAACCAGGCTTCAGTCTCCTACATCCTCCCAGAGTTTCATTTCCCCACACTCCCTCCAAGATTTCAGTCTCCTACACTCCTCACAAGATTTCATCTCCTACATCCCTACCAAAAGCTTCAGTCCCCCTACACTCCCCTCACCAAGCTTCGTCTCCTAACTCCCTCAAAAGAGTTTCACTCCCCTACACTCCCTCAAAGGCTTCAGTCTCCACATCCCTCCAAGAGCTTCAGTCTCCCCCTCCCTCAAAAGAGCTTCACTCCTACACTCCCCCACAAGAGCTTATCTCCTACACTCCCTCCAAGAGCTTCGTTCCTACACCCCCTCACAAGAGCATCAGTCTCCACACTCCCTCACCAGAGCTTCTGTCCCCCTACACCCTCACAAAGCTTCATCTCCTACTCCCCCTCCCAGAGCTTCGTCTCCTACCCCCTCACAAGAGTTCAGTCTCCTACATCCCCTCACAAGAGCTTCATCCCCTACATCACCAGGCTTCATCTCCTACACTCCCTCACCAAGCTTCACTCCCCTACACTCCCCTCACCAGAGTTTCAGTCTCCTACATCCCTCACAGAGCTTCAGTCTCCACACTCCCTCACCAGAGCTTCAGCTTTTCACTCCCTCACCAAGCTTCATCCCCTACACTCCCTCACCAGGCTTCTTCCTACACCCCCTCACCAGAGCTTCAGTCTCTACACTCCCCCCAGGCTTCAGTCTCCACACTCCCTCACCAAGCTTCATCCCCTACACCCCCTCCCCAAGTTTCAGTCTTACACCCCCCTCACCAAGCTTATTCTCCTCACCCCCTCACCAGAATTTCAGTCTCCTACACCCCCTCCCCAGAGTTTCATTTCCCCCTACACTCCCTCACCAAGCTTCAGTCTCCAAAACCCTCCCTCACAAAGCTTCGTCCCCTACCTTTTTCCCCACAAGACTTCAGTCTCCTCACCCCTTAAAAAGGTTTCATCCCTACACTCCCTCAAAAGAGCTTCAGTCTCCTACATCCCTCACAAGAGCTTCAGTCTCCCTACACTCCTCAAAAGAGCTTCAGTCTCCTACATCCCCAAAAGAGTTCGTTCCTACACCCCCACAAGAGTTTCGTCCCCTACACTTCCTCAAAAGAGCTTCAGTCCCCCTACCTCCCTTACAAGAGCTTCAGTCTCTAACTCCCTCACCAGAGCTTCATTCCTACACTCCCTCACAAGAGCTTCATTCCTCCCTTTCCTCAAAAGGCCAGTCTCCTCACTCCCTTACAAGACTTCATCTCCTCACTCCCCCACAAAGTTTCATCTCCTCACACCGACTCAGGGATCCAAACTCCTGAAAAAGCTTTTAAACTTCCTCGAGTTTAAAAATCTTTCCCATTACATTTGCAAGACTCTGGCCACGTTTTTTCCCCGATACCACATAAATTTTGCAAAATTTACAAAAATATAAAATCATTTTTTTCTCTATAAGGTTTCAAAAATTTCCCACACTTTAAAAGTAACTATTCCCCCTTTTCATTGCTCCTGAACATTACATATCATGGAAACAATCGTCCCGGATAAAATCAGTTTCGATTTGCAAACATATTTTCCCCAATTCTTTCGTATACTATTATCCTTTCCAAAAAGGTAAAACTTCGCGACTTTCTTGCGGTAATGAAGAGTCTAGAGCAACTCAGCTCCCGAATCTTCCAATTATTAAAGTTGACACATGCCCGGCTGCAGGCGGGGGCCTATCCTTGCATATAGCGAGGCTAACTTTTGAATCCTGAATTTCCCCCTCTGTTTTCGTACGGGGCAAAAGCCCCAATGTGTGAGGTGATCCCCACCCCGCATCAATGTAGAAAATGTGGGCTTCGGGGACCTGGAAAATATCAGGTCGGTGGGAGAAGCCCATTTGTGGTGCAGCTGACCATAGCATCCATCTTTCAGCCAAACCCCTTCCCCTTGCTTAAAGAGGCGCACCCCCGCGTTTTTTCTTGGGGCCCGATTTTTTAAAAGGAAAAGAAATCCGTTGTCTTAAAGAGAAAAGGGTTCCTTACGCATTGCAGTTTTCTATCTTTCCCCGGCTCTTTTATTCCCGGGTCGCTAGACGATCCCCGACCCCGGTGTGCCCGCTTCCAAATTGCCCCGTATCCCTTTCTTCAACATCAACTTTGTTCCCAAACCCCTTTTTTGGGTTGGGGTCTCTAGTTTCCCAAACCCCATACATTGTCTTACTTTTTTCATTTTTCCCCCCACATGTTTCAACTCTACGGGGGCCCCCTTCTATTAAATTAACGCCACACAACCTTCCCAAAGTTTTCTCTACATTTCGTCCAAATCTCCTTCAGACCCCCGACCACTAATATTTCCCAAAATTATTCTTTCCCCTTCTGAGTTTTCCTATATGTTGAAGTATCGGATATGTCGTGGGGTTCATCCCCCCTGAGGTACAGTTGCTCCCTTGCCGCCCCCTTTGGAAATTTTTTTTTTGCCAAGAGACCCTTACCCTTCTTTGGTGTTTCCGTTGCCTTTCCATTTTTTTCACGTGAATGACATTAAATCTTGTCCAACAAGACTGAAAATGCACTTGACCCCATCTTTACTAACAATGATGATCGATACATAATATAACCGTATCAAAGACAATACACTCGATCCAAATAATAAGGAAGATATGTATGCACATCCCTGACCGCAAAGTGCGAACGTTAAAAGGGGGGCTTCACCAAAATTTAAATTCAGTAACGAAACTACTGTGCGATCAGGTTTAGTTATTCCCCAAAAAAAACAAGCTGGAAAAAATATCCAAACACGGGCCCGAACCCCTGAATTAAAAAATTAACACCGTGGAATTTTGGTTGTCAAGGGACATTTCCTTTTAAAAAATAGGAACAAAGTGTAAAATAGAGAGAGAGACGCTCCCTATACAGGCCCCAAGGGAAAGAATCACTACTGCTGAAAGGGGCCCGTATATCGAAATATGAAGTGAGGGGATGTCAGAGAAATAGCAAATATCGAACCCGAAATTTTAAGGGAAACGACAGAAACAAAAAGTCGGAAAAAACTAAAAAACCATAAGGAAATTGAAAAAAACCCAAAAAATTTCATTTCATGCCCAAAAACTAAAGGGAAAGCAACATTAGTATTTGGGTCCCTGCTGACGATTCGGACTTAACAGATCAGCAAAGAAAGAGTGAATTAAGGGGCCCAGTTACTCAGTGTTTAGCGAGCATAACTTTGAAAATACAAAAATGACATGTATCACTCTGCCCAGGGGCCCCGATCGTGGAACCGTGTTCACCAAGAACTGCAAGAAGCCCCTGTCATGTGCCTTTAGCATTTTATAGAGATGGAGCATGGGCACAGGGGTCATCCCACAGTTATTATAAAGCAACAGACATGGCCCCACTCCACAAAGGGGGCAGTAAAGCAACTGCAAAAAAAATTACAGACCGATAGCACTAACGTCCCATATAAAAATCTTTGAAATCATTCGAAGAAACAAGATCGGCACCCACCTAGATACCCATTAGTTACACAATCCAGGGCAACATGGGTTTGAAGAGGGTCGTTCCTGCCTGTCCCAGCTACTGGACCACTATGACAAGGTCTTGGATGCTCTGGAGATGTATACACAGACTTTGAAAAAGCCTTCGACAAGTGCGACCATGGTATAATAGCGCACAAAATGCTTGATAAAGGAATAACAGGAAAAGTTGGTAGCTTGATCAATAACTTTCTAAGAAATAGAACACAGAGAGTAATAGTAAACAGAGTAAAGTCTGAGGCGGCTGCAGTGAGAGGCTGTGTTCCACAAAGCACAGTACTTGCTCCCATCCTGTTCTTCATCCTCTTATCTGACATAGACAGAGATGTAAGCCACAACACCGTATCTACCTTTACAGGTGACATCCGAATTTACATAACGGTATCCTCCATCGAAGAAACTGCAAGACCCCAAGCAGACATCAACCAAATCTGTAAATGGGCAGTGGAAAACAATATGAAGTTCAGTGAAGAAAAATTTCAATTACTCCGATATGGAAAACTTGAGGAAATTAAAACTATATCGGAGAATAAAGCAAATTCCAACCAGACAATAGAGCGGAAAACTAATGTGAAGGACCTGGGAGTGATAATGTCAGAGGATCTCACTTTCAAAAATCACCAAAATGTATCTACTACAAAAATGATAGGAATGTAGATTAATGGTTCAGAGAACAGACATGTTGATAAATTAAACACATGTGCAACACTTGGGTATCTTTAATGAGGAAACGTTTCGCCACACAGTGGCTTCGTCAGTCCATACAAAGAAGAATGGTGAAGAACAGGAGGATTTTGAGGTAATCAATCCCTCAGCCTTTCAGCCTTGAGTCGATGTGGTCTTTTCAGGATTGATGGACTGGCCACATCGACTCAAGGCTGAGGGACTGATTATCTCAAACTCCTCCTGTTCTTCACCATTCTCCTTTGTATGGACTGATGAACCCACTGTGTGGCGAAACGTTTCCTCATTAAAGATACCCAAGTGTTGCACATGTGTCTAATTTATCAAAACTGATACGATGGATAATGAGAACCCTCAAAACTAATGATACCAAGCCCACGATGAATCTCTTCAAATCGCTTGCTCTCTCTCTCTAGGCTGGAAAATTGTTGTACGATAACGGCACCTTTCAAGGCAGGCGATATTGATAACCTGGAGAGTGTACGGAGAACCTTCACGGCACACATAGGTACGATAAAGCACTTTTTTAGTATTGGGAACGGTTGAAGTCCCTTGACTTGTATTCCCTGGAACGCATTCGGGAAAGATACATGATAATATACACATGGAAAAATCCTAGAGGGATTAGTACCAAATCTACACACGAAAATCACTCCCTACGAAAGCAAAAGACTCGGCAGGAGATGCAACATTTTCTCCAGTGATAAGCAAGGGCACCACGAGTATACTAAGAGGCAACGCAATAAATGTCAGGGACTCAAAATTGTTCAACTGCCTCCCAACGTACATGAGGGGGATTACTAATAGACCCCTGACTGTCTTCACGAAGATGCTGGTCAGGCACCTAAAGTCAACACCTAACCAGCAGGGCCAGCAGTAACAGCCTGATTGATCAGGCCCTGATTCACCACGAGGCCTGGTCACAGACCGGGCCGCGGGAGAGTTGACCCCCCAAACCCTCTGCAGGTATACTCCAAGTATACCTCCTCTTGTTCTCTTATTAGGAGATTTTAATGCTAATCTTTTCGTCTGGGGAGGGTCTCACTGTGACTTTAATGGCGATTAGTTAGAGGTTATTTTCACTTCACTTTCCCTCAGTGTTTTAAATACGGGTACTGCCTCTCATTTTGACACTTGCAGTCAAACTCAATTTACTTCTCCTCAACTGCACTTGACTTTATCTGGTCTGTGCTCCCTGATTTACATGACAGCACTTTCCTATCGTACTTCTCATTCGTGAGCAGTTCAAACTGCCCACCTTGGCAGTTTGAACTGCCGTTTGAACGCGTCAAACTGTTTTTAATGAAGAACTTTCTCCTTTGTCCTTCCTTGCTGATCAGTTACAACTATTTTTGTCCTCGGTTTTAACCTGCTGCATGGCGTCGACATCTTTACAATAGGACGACAGAGCGACTGATTGACTTTAAGCGGGCGAGGGCGGTTGCTGATATGTAATCTGTGACGCTAAACGCACTTGTTGGAGGGATTATGTTTCAACTGTCGCTTTGATTTTCTCCATGAGTGCAATTTGAAAAAAAAAATAGGAAATTGAGTGGCAGGTACTCTGCAGACTCGGTTCCCGTTCTTAGGTTTGCCGGTGTCAGCACTGTACGCCCTCTTCAAGTTGCCACAGAAATTGAAAATCATGTTGTCAGTATCGCCCAGGGGCTCCATCTAGTCCCCTCGTTTCTTTCCTTCCAAGTCTGCCAGAGAGTTAATGCCTTTAGACTTTTCTTCTGGTAGAAGAGAGTCTGATAATGTGCCTATCTGCTCGCTGACTGTCAACAGTATTCATATTCATATGCTTCAAAATTTGCATCCGTAACCCTTGTAGTCCTCTTACGTTTTTTGAATCTTGTCTGGCCGCAATGAGTGAGTTTTATCATATCTGTGGAAAACTCCCGGTGTTCTGCTTTTTCGTAAACAGGGTACTTCGAGTCATGATACCTCCCACTATCGTCCCTTGCTCTTACCAGTGCAGTTTGCAAGCTGATGGAACGTCTGGTAAACAGATGTTTGGTGTGGTATTTAGACACACACGATAGTTAAGTTTAATACCTTCATAATGCACCCCATACCCATCCTGTCCAGGGACTGAGCCATAAAGGTCTGATAGCTGAACAAGTTACAAAGGTAATGAACCATTCACTCGTCTACACCTGATCACAATTGCAATGAGTTATTATGCAAATGTTACCTTTATTTATAGTGAACAAAGTCAGGATATTTTTCCAGGATGGTTTATAATACGTATACCACTGTGGATAACATACTGTGACATATCTTGAACATTTCTGAGTGAGTTGTCTCTGAATTCACTAATTTTATCCCATTCCAGTACATAATGACGCAGGGTGTGACAGTAGTCCATCTGGTAAAGGTAACATTTTGTTTGGTCTACATCTGGTGGTGGTGATTTAACCTGCCAAAGATACTTGTAACCCAGCCGGAGCCGGGCGGTAGTGACATCCAAGAGTCTGCGTACTGTGTTGGACGCACCATGAACATGTGGCTCCTCCTGCATGATAGAATGATGATAGATGGACTGACTAGTCTCAGTCTCCCTCAGTTTGGTATTATTGTTCTCAAACTGCTGATTGACTAGCCAAGATTGTAATCTACTCCCTCTTTGAAAGCATATAACTTAGCCAATTCATCGGTTCTATCATGCATCGGAAGACCAATGTGAGATGGAATCCACGATAGGTACACTCTGACTCCACTGTCCACAGTCCTAGCATACCTGTGTCTGGTTTCTGACCCAAGCATACCACAAGTGATAACATGAGAGCATTTATGGATGACAGAGAGTTGGTTATAATTAAAGTGTAAACCTTCGATACACGAACGCATTTGAGTGCAAGGAGTATGGCAAACAGTTCAGTTTGAAGGGTAGAGGCCCAGTTATTGATATGTGCTCCAATTTCTTTATGAGAGCCATCACTCTGTATGACACCAGCACTACCAGCTGCACCAGTGGATTGGTGCAACTTCAAGACGAAGCTTTGGCTGTGATTTTTTTTTTTTTTTTTGGGGGGGGGGGTGGAGATACACATAGATCATGTATCTGGTTTATGCTTCTGTGCAAGGGTTTGCAGGGGTTTGCCTGAGCGTATTGACCCCATTGACATTTCTTTCAGTAATACGATCTCTAATGCTTGGAATATCAAGTTCTTTCCTCCTATTTAAAAATTTGGCAGTACACGAGCATCCTAGGATGATCCTTATTGCTTCGTTCTCTCCAGTTTGTCCAGCCCTTCAAGATTCCAGTCAGACACAAGAGCAAGTAGTGGCACAGCATAATCAACCAATGGTCTAATAAGCAAAATACATCATTTTCACAATTTTAATATTTGCACCATACCTAGGATGGAAACCTGCCACAACTCTAAGTGTTCTCAGCCTTTCTTTGTATTGGCTACAAAGTCTCGTTACAACAGGTCCAAGTAATGGGATCTCAAAGCCTAGATACCTGTATCTGGTTTCATATTCTAGTCGAGAACCATCATGCAACTGGATATAGTCTTTCCACTCGTCAATTTGGATGGCCTTCTTAAGTAAATTATAATCACAAATGATCTGTGGTGATAAATGGCATAGATATTTAATGCTGTCCCAGAAAATAACATGCCTAACCTGGTAGCCCAAGTATCAGAGGGACAGTCACAGAGGGTAACGGTATTTTCGAACCTAATAAGGTAAGACGTTATATTGTCACCCTCTGTGAAGGCAGGTAAGTTAGACGTAGGTACACTGGAATTAGCTGGGTGCCTTTCCAATATGCCCTTTTCTATTTTCTGTTGTGAGAATGCTAATTTCTTATTTTCCAACTCAAGCGCGTTCTTTCTCACTCACGGTCACTCTAGGTCTTTACGTTCTCTATCTTTTGCTGTTTCTTCACTATCTCTTTCTTTTGATTTTTCTTCACGTTCCCTATCTTCTGCTCTTTCTTCACTTTCTCATTCTTTTGCTCTTCCTTCACGTTCAAGTCCTTCACGGTTCTTTTTTTTCTTTATTTTTCTCTCAATTCTCTCTCCTTTCTCTCTCTCAATTCTTTCTCTCTCCTTATTTTCTTCTCTAACTCATCCTTTCTTTCCTGGATCTTTTTGACAACGAAAGCTTCTAAATTTTGACCAGTTATATCCAAATTCATTCCCCATGTTCATCCAGAGATAATATTCTTCCATTTTCACAAAATACTTAAAATACCAGGGAAAATGAAACGAATATTAAAGAAAACGGAAGATTCTGTTCCTGCACCGATGAAACTGTAAACAGAATACAGTCCCTTGACCATCCACTCTTCCTACTAACTAATCAGGGGTGTCCTACAACAATTCCTCGACAGAATAAATAAGAGCTCAATATAGAAAATTGTCTGTGGAAAACCTCGGGTCTTTAGGGCTTAATCTTCCAAAATCCTAGAAGCTCAAAAACAAAAGTGGCAGTTGTAACTGTTATAACATTTTGAATTACTATACAGTAAAACAATGACAACTATCACCATATCTTCTAAATACCTTAGCTGGTGTCCTACCATGGAGAATAAATACTCGTTGCTGGTTGTAACGGTCTGTTGCTTCGGTCTTCACAATAGGCTTCGATGTTGATGTTCAGATGGCGTTCCACACACTTGTATCCTGGCCAGGTCGCCAGTGTGAAAGTCCTTTCAGACCCTCAAAGAGAAATTGAAAGGACCGCCTCCTCCTCTTGAAAAGAAATCGTAGAAAAACAAATTATAAAAAAATAAGATAAAAAATTTTTACTTAAAGATACGTAAAACTCTTATAAAATATAAAGCAAATAAATATGAATTTGTCCTGTCTGAAGCAAATGATGGGAAAATTAAATAGATAAATAAATCAATGAAGCAAGGCTAAAATATAAATATATCAGAAAGATGGTCTTCCGATTTTTGCGGGCGGTATTGACAAGACGCTCCGGAATCGCTGGTGTGTATAGAGAAGCCGGTTGTAGCGCTCTATGGTCACTGATGGTCGCGACTGTTGTGGAGTCCGGCCCCAGAAGTTACCAACGCCCATCACAATACACAACTGGCAGCGTAATTAATGGACTTTGGCTGCCGATCCATGTAGTAAACTGCAGATCAGCCACAGATGTATAGGGAAAATGTAGAGTTCCCTAAACGAAGGATGTTGAAGAAATGGATGATCAATCTCAAGGTTACATAAGAACATAAGAAAGAAGGAACACTGCAACAGGCCTACTGACCCATGCGGAGCAGGTCCATGTCCCTCCCCACGGATTAGATCAATGACCCTCCCCCCCTCCCGGATTAGCCCAATGACCCATCCAGTCTGATCATCTCCACTCAAGGATGGAGCACTACACCAGACCCAGCAGCACAAGCTAGTAGTCAGGTCTAACTCACACCCACTCATGTATTTATCTAACCTATTTTTAAAACTACACAACGTTTTAGCCTCAATAACTGTACTCGGGAGTTTGTTCCACTCATCCACAACTCTATTACCAAACCAGTGCTTTCCTATATCCTTTCTGAATCTGAATTTTTCCAACTTGAAACCATTGCTGCGAGTCCTGTCTCGGCTGGAAATTTTCAGCACGCTATTTACATCCCCTTTATTTATTCCTGCTTTCCATTTATACACCTCGATCATATCCCCCATAATTCTACACCTTTAGAGAGAGAGTGCAGATTCAGGGCCCTCAGTCTATCCTCATAGGGAAGATTTCTGATACATGGGATCATCTTTGTCATCCTCCTCTTGTACGTTTTCCAGAGCATTTATATCCATTCTGTAATACGGTGACCAGAACTGAGCAGCATAGTCTAAATGAGGCCTAACCAAGGATATATAGAGTTGAAGAACAACCTGAGGACTTCTATTATTTATACTTCTAGATATGAAGCCAAGAATTCTGTTAGCTTTATTGCGAACACTAATGCACTGTTGTCTTGGTTTTAGATTACTGCTAACCAGAACTCCTAAATCCTTTTTGCAATCAGTAGTATTAAGATCTACATTATTTAGTTTATATGTGGCATGGTTATTTACCTGTCCAACATTTAGAACTTTGCATTTGTCAATATTAAACTGCATCTGCCACTTCTCCGACCATTGCATCATTCTATTCAAATCATCCTGGAGTGCTCTAGTGTCCTCATTAGAATGAATTGGACGACCTATTTTGGTGTCATCAGCAAGTTTGCTTATGTCGCTATTTATTCCCTCATCTATGTCGTTTATGTAAATTGTGAACAACAACGGGCCTAACACTGACCCCTGAGGAACACCGCTTGAGACGTGCCCCCATTCTGATTTCTCCCCATTTATGCAAACTCTCTGCTGCCTATTTGTCAGCCATGCCTATACCCAGGAAAAAATTTCTCCTCCTATTCCGTGTTCCTTAAGTTTCCTCAATAGCCTCTGATGTGGAACTCTATCGAAAGCCTTACTGAAGTCCATATACACAATATCATATTCATTACCATGATCTACCTCCTCAAACACCTTAGTGAAAAAAGTTAGTAAATTCGTAAGACAGGAACGCCCCTTTGTAAACCGTGTTGAGAATCATTGATCAATCTGTGCCTATGAAGATGGCTACGAATTGCTTCGGCAATTATTGATTCCATAAATTTTCCTACTATGGAGGTAAGGCTTATTGGTCTATAGTTCGAAGCCAAGGACCTGTCACCTGCCTTGTAAATAGGTATTACATTTGCCATTTTCCACTTATCAGGCACTATGCCAGTTTGTAGTGATATGCTAAAAAGATTAGCCAAAGGTATGCTAAGTTCCTCTTTACATTCCTTTAGCACCCTTACAAACAGTTCATCAGGACTTGGGGATTTGTTAGGTTTTAGTTTCTCTATTTGTCTGAGGACCATGTCACTAGTTACTGCAATCGTACATAGTTTATTATCATCCTGTTCTACATAATCTATTATTTCAGGAATATCGCTAGTATTTTCCTGGGTGAAAACTGAGAGGAAGTATGTATTTAAAATTTCACACATATCCTTATCACTGTGAGTAATCTGACCAGAGTTACTCTTAAGTGGGCCAGTCTTGTTCCTAATCATACTTCTGTATACCTGAAATAACCCTTTTGGGTTAGTCTTTGAATCCCTTGCGACCTTAGCCTTATAATCCCGTTTTGCTTTTCTTATTCGTTTCTTTATTTCTCTCTTTAATTGAATATATTGATTTCTTAACTGCCCATCCCCTCTTTTGATACACCTATATATGCCTCTCTTTTGACCAATAAGGTGTTTTAATCTATTGTTCATCCATTTGGGGTCATTTTTGTTAGATCTAATTTCCCTACTCGGAACAAAAGTTGTCTGGGCAACTAGAGCTATGCTCTGAAAAAAGTCAAATTGGCAACCAAGATCACCTACCTGACCCATAGTCAGGACATCCCACCCAGGTAATTTTTCAGTCCCATGAAGTCGGCCAAGCGAAAATCTGGGACCGACATTTGATTGCAGTTATCTGGTAATTCCAGAATAAAAAAAACTAAGTATTTGTGAATTTTCCCCAAGCTCACCAAACCTCAAATTATTAATTATGAATTTTTGTTGGAAGAACCAAGTCAGAGATTTTTTCCTCAGTTGGTTTTTCCAACTGTTCAAAAAACAACCCGAACCGTATCAAGAAAGTCACAGACTAAAGTTTTCCTTTCATATTGTTAATCAATTTGTCAAAAAGTTAAAATTCCCCCCATTATCACAAAATTTTCTATCTAATCCTTATGTTTTTCGTCCCCAAACACTTTTGCACCCCCAAAAGGGGGGTTTGGGGGCCTATAAATCAACCCAAAAATTTTGCATGCCCCTCGAAAAACGGGCCCAAAAGTTCTGTGGTTGTTGTTTTAATCTATACATGTCTAAGACAAAAATTTTTAAATTTTTCTCGACATACATCGCAACCCCACCCCCTTCCTGTGACTTTACTTTGGGGAATATTTTTAAAACCCCTGTATTTTCATTCGAAGGGCATTTCTCTATCTTTCAGGTTAACCAGGTCTCGTTATACCAATAATTTATTTAAACCTACACTTGCAAGTATTTTACTATCTATCTTATTTTTTTAAACCCCCTTTTGTAGTAAACCAAAGGGGAGCTGTCACTCGTTCCTCTACTACCTCTTGTTTGTTGATCAATTGTTTGCCTTACTAGCAACTTATTTTAAATATTTTTTTTTAAACTTCCCGGGGTCCCCCGGAAATAACTGCTGTTTTTAACCCTAAATCTGCACCTGATTTTTTCCCCCAAACACCCTCCCTTTTAAAACCCTATCATTTAAATTCCCTGAAAGTCATCAATTCCCTCTAAATTTTAATTGGCTAATGAACCATCCCACCCCGAGAGATAACCCCACCCCTTTGCTACATTCACGTTCCCAAAAGAATGGTCCCAGTTATCAATGAAGGGGATTGCAAGCCCTTTCCCTTACCTTTGCCGAATTTTTATCCAATTGCCCAGACATCCTTATTGCCCCTCCTTTCTAGCAAGATGTACATTGATGGGATCCCTCCCTTAACCTAACTATTTCTATGGCTGCCCTGAATTAAACCAGCGCCCTTTTCCCGCCCTTCCCAAGGCATTACCCCCCAAAGACAGATAATGGGCTTTTTTCCCAAATCCCTCCATATATTACCAACCTGCTGATTTGTCCCCAACACCACTCCAGGAAGAAAACCTCCTTCTGACCTTTCGTCTCTTTTACAAAATGCACGGCCAAATATTTACCGAGAATCGCCACTATTAAAATTTTCTTACCTGATTTTTTGGGAATAGGGTCCCTTTAAACCCCCTAACCACTGAAGTACATCTCTTGGAGAACGAGAAACGTTTCCCCACCTTCCTCTTCTCTATTAACTCTCCTATCTTCCTTTTCCTGAACTGGAGCCACTTGCCACTGGCGGCTGCCCCTACACTGTTTTGGGGACCATTTCCCCCTTACCACTAAAACCCTTTTACACTTTCTCCCAAAATTATCTTGCGAAACTTTTCCCCCCTATTTCCCAGAAAAGCAGTTCCAAAACGAGACATTGATAAATTGTGATCACTTCGGGGTAGAGGGAAAACAGGGTTCCCCAAAAAGAGGAATTGTACGTTTTTTATTATGCCAAAATCATGCAGTCGCTTGTTTCCCCTTGTGTTGTGACCCGAACCCCACGCAAGACGGGGAAAAAAAGAATCCGGAGTATTTGGGCCCCCCGCTTTTTAGGGATCTGTTTCCCAGCATTTCTTTACCTCCTCCCTGTTTGTTTGCATGTGTCCACACTTTTGGGGGCACCTTTCCACCACTTTCTGGAAGCACTCTGCCTGAAAAACCTCCCTGAATTGCAGCGACTCTTTACATACTTCCTGGTCGTTTCCCCGTGGCTTCCTTCCTCAGTCTGATTCTGTTGTTTTTTCCCCTTCGTGGTTTAAAAAAACTTTTGGATCAGATTTGGGGTTTTTTGCATTTTTTCTCATGTTAAAGGGTGAGTTCTTTTTTTTATCCTCTAAACTTTTTGTCTTGTGTGTTGTGTGTGTTTTTTGTAATTTTTGTTGAGCAATAGTGCGATTTATTTTTCCAAAGGGCCTCCTTTGTTTGGTTAATCAAAACCTTTTTTTTTTAAATCGTTTTTAGTCCTGGGCCCCCCTCTTTCCCGGCCCTTTTCAAGGGGCCCCCAACCCAAGAATTTTATACCCCTTAAAATATTGGTCTTCCACTCAAAACCCTTTGTTACTTTGCTCCCGAACATTCTTGTAATGCTTTTAAAAATTATTGTAGCCATGACTTTTTTTGCAGCATCTTAAATTTAAAAGGACAAATTTGCGGCAATTTGAAAATACAATTTTCATAGATTTTTCTCTCAGCCTCCCCTTCCCTCTTCACCTCCTGATCTCGTATACTGCTGCTCTGCGATCAAGTGATCCACCTTGCATGGCGAGACATATATCTTCGGAACATTGCCTGTGACTCATGTGTTATTTTAACAAACACTTCAACGCCAGTGAGAAGTTTACTTTACTGCGGTGTACACGTGGAATATCCTCAGCGTCGCTCTTTGCTGAAGGATGACTTGTGACAAGATAGCGTGAGGACGACTTGTGGCAGGATAGCGTGAGGACGTCTTGTGACAGGATAGCGTAAGAATGACTTGTGACAGGATAGCGTGAGGACGTCTTGTGACAGGATAGCGTGAGGATGACTTGTGACAGGATAACGTGAAGATGACTTGTGACAGGATAGCGTGAAGATGACTTGTGACAGGATAGGGTGAGGACGACTTGTGACAGGATAGCGTGAGTACGACTTGTGACAGGATAGCGGGAGGATGACTTGTGACAAGATAGCATGAAGATGACTTGTGACAAGACAGAGTGAGGATGACTTGTGACAAGATAGCGTGAAGATGACTTGTGACAAGATAGAGTGAGGATGACTTGTGACAAAATAGCGTGAAGGTGACTTGTGACACCACTCAGCTGTTCACTATCTCCGGTCTCACTTTAGCAGTACTCTTGCCATGCACATTGCTCCACTTAGAGAAATAAAACTAGCGATGTGATGAAATCCCTAATTAGCAATTGCTTTTTGTATGAATCGTAATATTAAATAAATAATCTTGTTTAAAATAAACATGAAAAAAATATTGCTTGAGTAAAACTGTTATACGTATTGATGTATGAATCTACCTCTTAGCTTATGCTGATGTTGCAACTCTCAAGCAAACTCCTGGGAGAGTGAGAGGTGGGGTAGCAGAAGTGGGAGGTGGGGTAAGAGAAGTGGGAGGTGGGGTAGGAGAAGTTGGAGGTGGGGTAGGAGAAGTGGGAGGTGGGGTAGGAGAAGTGGGAGGTGGGGTAGGAGAAGTGGGAGGTGGGGTAGGAGAAGTGGGAGGTGGGGTAGGAGAAGTGGGAGGTGGGGTAGGAGAAGTGGGAGGTGGGGTAGGAGAAGTTGGAGGAGGGTAGGAGAAGTTGGAGGCTGGGGTAGGAGAAGTTGGGAGGTGGGGAGAAGTTGGAGGTGGGGTAGGAGAAGTGGAGGTGGGTAGGAGAAGTGGGAGTGGGGTAGAGAAGTGGGAGGTGGGGTAGGAGAAGTGGGAGGTGGGGTAGGAGAAGTGGGATGTGGGGTAAGAGAAGTGGGAGGTGGGTAAGAAGTGGGAGGTGGGAGAGGGAGAAGTGGGAGGTGGGGTAGGAGAAGTGGGAGGTGGGTAGGAGAAGTGGGAGGTGGGTAGGGAAGTGGGAGGTGGGGTAGGAGAAGTGGAGGTGGGGTAGGAGAAGTGGAGGTGGGGTATAGAAGTAGGAGGTGGGGTAGGAGAAGTTGGGTGGGGAGAGAGTGGGAGGTGGGGTAGGAGAAGTGGGAGGTGGGTAGGAGAAGTGGGAGGTGGGGTAGGAGAAGTGGAGGTGGGGTAGGAGAAGTGGAAGGTGGGTAGGAGAAGTTGGAGTGGGGTAGTAGAAGTAGGAGGTGGGGTAGGAGAAGTTGGAGGTGGGGTAGGAGAAGTTGGAGGTGGGGTAGAAGTGTGAGGTGGGTAGGAGAAGTGGGACGTGGGGTAGAGAAGTGGGAGGTGGGGTAGGAGAAGTTGGAGGTGGGGTAGAGAAGTTGGAGGTGGGGTAGTGAAGTGGAAGTGAAGGAAGTGGAGGTGGGTAGGAGAAGTTGGAGGTGGGTAGGAGAAGTGGGAGGTGGGGTAGGAGAAGTTGGAGGTGGGGGGTAGGAGAAGTTGGAGGTGGGTAGGAGAAGTTGGAGGTGGGGTAGGAGAAGTTGGAGGGTGGGGAGAGAAGTTGGAGGTGGGGTAGGAGAAGTGGGAGGTAGGGTAAGAGAAGTGGGAGGTGGGTGAGGAGAAGTGGGAGATGGGGTAGGAGAAGTGGAGAGTGGGGTAAGAGAGAGTGGAGGTGGGGTAGGAGAAGTGGGGGTGGGGTAGGAGAAGTGGGAGGTGGGTAGGAGAAGTGGAGGTGGGGTAGGAGAAGTGTGGAGGTGGGTAGGAGAAGTGGGAGGTGGGGTAGGAGAAGTGGAGGTGGGGTAGGAGAAGTTGGAGGTGGGGTAGTAGAAGTAGGAGGTGGTGTAGGAGAAGTTGGAGGTGGGGTAGTAGAAGTGGGAGGTGGGTAGGAGAAGTGGGACGTGGGTAGAAGAAGTGGGAGGTGGGGTAGGAGAAGTGTGGAGGTGGGGTAAGAGAAGTTGGAGGTGGGGTAGTAGAAGTGGAAGGTGGGTAGGAGAAGTGGGAGGTGGGGTAGGAGAAGTGGGAGGTGGGGTAGAGAAGTGGAGGTGGGTAGGAGAAGTGGGAGGTGGGTAGTAGAAGTAGGAGGTGGGGTAGGAGAAGTGGGAGGTGGGGTAGAGAAGTGGGAGTGGGTAGGAGAAGGGGAGGTGGGGTAGAAGTGGAGGTGGGGTAGGAGAAGATGGAGGTGGGTAGAGAAGTTGGAGGTGGGGTAGGAGAAGGGAGGTGGGGTAAGAGAAGTGGGAGGTGGAGGTAGAGATGAGTAGGTGGGGTAGGAGAAGTGGAGGTGGGGTAGGAGAAGTGGGAGGTTGGGTAGGTAGAAGTGGGAGTGGGATATGGAGAAGTGGGAGTGTGGGTAGGAGAAGTGGAAGGTGGGTAGAGAAGTTGGAGGTGGGGTAGGAGAAGTGGGAGGTGGGGTAGGAGAAGTGGGAGGTGGGGTAGGAGAAGTGGGAGGTGGGGTAGGAGAAGATGGAGGTGGGGAGTAGAAGTGGGAGGTGGGGTAGAGAGAAGTGGGAGGTGGGGTAGGAGAAGTGAGGTGGGGCAGGAGAAGTTGGAGGTGGGGTAGGAGAGAAGTGGAGGTGGGTAGAGAGAAGTGGGAGGTGGAGTAGGAGAAGTGGGAGGTGGGGTAGGAGAAGTGGGAGGTGGGGTAGGAGAAGTGGGAGGTGGGGTAGGAGAAGTGGAGGTGGGGAGGAGAAGTTGGAGGTGGGCCAGGAGAAGTTGGAGGTGGGGTTGGAGAAGTGGGAGGTGGGTAGGAGAAGTTGGAGGTGGGGTAGGAGAAGTGGGAGGTGAGTAGGAAAGTGGGAGGTGAGGTAAGAGAAATGGGAGGTGGGGTAGGAGAAGTGGGAGGTGGGGTAGGAGAAGTGGGAGGTGGGGTAGGAGAAGTGGAGGTGGGGTAGGAGAAGTAGAGGTGGGGTAGGAGAAGTTGGAGGTGGTGTAGGAGAAGTGGAGGTGGGATAGGAGAGTGGGAGGTGGGGTAGGAGAAGTGGGAGGTGGGTAGGAGAAGTGGAGGGGTGAGGTAGGAGAAGTGGGAGGTTGGGTAGAAGTTGGAGGTGGGGTTGGAGAAGTGGGAGGTGGGTAGGAGAAGTGGAGTGGGGTAGAGAAGTGGGAGGTCGAGTATGGAGAAGTGGGAGTGAGGTAGGAGAAGTGGAGGTGGGCAGGAAGTGGGAGTGGTTAGAATGGGAGGTGGGGTAGAGAAGTGGGAGGTTGGGGTAGGAGCAAGTTGGGAGGTGGGTAGGAGAAGGTAGATGGGTAGAGAAGTTGGAGGTGGTGGTAGGAGGAAAGTGTGGAGGTGGGTAGGAGAAGGGAGGGTAGGTGATAGAAGTGGGAGTGGGTATGAGAAGTGGAGTAGGTCAGGAGAAGTGGGAGGTTGGGTAAGAAGTGGAAGGTGGGGTAGGAGAAGTTGGAGGTGGTGTAGGAGAAGTGGGAGGTGGGTAGGAGAAGTGGGAGGTGGTAGAATGTTGGAGTGGGGCAGGAGAAGTTGGAGGTGGGTAGGAGAAGTGGGAGGTGGAGTAGGAAGTGGGAGGTGGGTAGGAGAAGTGGGAGGTGGGTAGGAGAAGTGGGGTGTGGTAGAGTGGGAGGTGTGTAGAAGTGGAGGTGGGTAGAGAAGTTGAGGTGGGGTAGAGAAGTTGGAGTTGGGTAGGAGAAGTGGGAGGTGGGTAGAGAATGAGGGAGGTGGGTATGAAGAAGTTGGGAGGTGGGTCAGGAGAAGTTGGAGTCGGTAGGAGAAGTTGAAGGTGGGGTAGGAGAAGTTGGAGGTGGGTAGGAGAAGTTGGAGGTTGGGTAGGAGAAGTGGAGGTGGGGTAGGAGTAGTTGGAGGTGGTAGGAGAAGTTGGGGTGGGGTAGGTAGGAGAATGGGGTGGTAGAAGAGTTGGAGGTGGGTAGGAGAAGTGGGAGTGGGTAGGGAGAAGTTGTGGATGGGTGGAGGAAGTTGGAGGTGGGTAGAGAAGTGGGAGTGTGGGAGTAGGAGAAGTTGGAGGTGGGGTAGGATAGTGGGAGGTAGTGATAAGTGGTGAGTGGGTTAGGAAGAAGTGGGAGTGGGGTAGAAGAGAGTGGGAGGTGAGGTAGAAAAGTGGGAGGTGGGGTAGGAGAAGTTGGGAGGTGGGTAGAAGAAGTGGAGGTGGGTGTAGGGAATTGGAGGTGGTAGGAAATTGGAGGTGGGTTGAGGAGAGTGGAGGTGGGTAGGAGATGGGAGTGGGTAGGAGAAGTTGTGAAGGTTGGTGGTAGGAGAATTGGAGGTGGGGTAGAGAAGTTGGAGGTGGGGTAGAGAAGTGGGAGTGGGTAGGAGAAGTTGGAGGTGGGTAGGAGAAGTTGGAGGTGGGGTAGGAGAAGTGGGGAGGTGGGGTGGAGATGGGTAGAGAAGTGGAGGTGGGTGGTAGAGTTGGAGTGGGGGAGAAGTGGGAGTCGGTGTAGTAAAGTGGGAGGTGGGTTAGGAGAAGTGGGAGGTGGGGTGGAGAAGTGGAAGGTGGGGTAGAAAGTTGGAGGTGGGGTAGAGAAGTGAGGTGGTGGGGTAGAGAAGTGGAGGTGGGGTAGGAGAATGGGAGGTGGGGTAGGAGAAGTGGGAGGTGGGTAGGAGAAGTGGGAGGTGAGGTAGGAGAAGTGGAGTGGGGTAGAAGTGGAGAGGTGGGGTAGAAAGTGGAGTGGGGTAGGAAAGTGGGAGGTGGGTAGGAGAAGTGGATGGTGGGATAGGAGAAGTTGGAGGTGGGGTAGGAGAAGTGGAGTTGGTGGAGAGTGAGGTGAGAAGTGGGAAGTGGAGGCGGGTAGAGAAGTGGGAGGTGGGTAGAGAATTGAGGTGGGTAGGAGATGTTGGTAGGTGGGGTAGAAGTGGAGGTGGGGTTGAAGAAGTGCGGAGGTGGGGTAGGAGAAGTGGGAGTGGGGTAGGAGAAGTGGGTGGTGGGGTAGGCAGAGTTTGGGGTGGGGTAGAGAATGGGAGGTGGGGTAGAGAAGTGTGAGGTTGGGGTAGAGAAGTGGGAGGTGGGTAGGGAAGTGGAGTTGTAGAAGTATGCAGAAGAGTGGTGTGAGGGTTAGAAGAAGTGGAGGTCGGGTGTAGAAGCAGTTGGGGTAGAAGAAGTGGAATGGGGTAGAAATATCGGGAGTGGGTAGAGAAGTGGAGTGGTAGGAGAAGTTGGAGGTGGTTAGTAGAAGTGGGAGTGGGGTAGGAGAAGTGGATGATGGGTTAGAGAAGTGGAGTGGGTAGGAGAAGTTGGAGGTGTGGGCAGGAGAAGTTGGAGGTGGGGAGGAGAAGTTGGAGGGGCAGAGTTGGTAGGTGGGGTAAGGAAAGTGAGGTGAGGTAGGAGAAGTGAGGTGGGAGAGTTGAGTGGTAGAGAAGTTGAGTCTTGAATTTGTGGTAGTATACTAGTCTAGGTGTGGTAGACAATAGTGGATTACTTCCTAGAACAGTTGGATGCGTATCAATGTGAGCTGTCGTAGGGTAGACATCATGTCGATGGTGCCTAGATGATTAGCGTCCGTCCTATATTTATCTCGGAGTGCGATTTTGACGTAAGTGGATGATCGGTAGGAGAATCGCCAGGTGGTCTAACTGGATTTCTGTAGGAGACAGTGGCGTTGGGTATGGGAAGTGATGGGCAGAATTGATCTCCTAAGATTCTTATTGGAGTGGTGTAAATTTTTTTCGTGAGAATTTTAGGTTGACGTATGGACTGAGTGGTATGCTCGGGGCTCTATTCTTATTTACGTGTGGCTTAAGTTTATCGAACTTGTAGGAGATTCTTTGGTTGGTAACCCATAAGTGCGATTTACGTCCACATTCTAGTTTGATCCTGATCTTTTAATCTCCGAGTGTTATGATGATTCCATGTTTTTATTCTGAAGTGTGTGAGGTGGTGGTAGGATTGTAAGCTGTGATGGTTGGTAGTCGCGAAGTGTCTAGGTTGGTGGTAAAGTCGTGATTGGTAGATGAGTGATGGTGGTACTTTGAAGTAATGGTGAAGTGGTGAAGTGAGGTGGGGTTACAGCTGGTTGCGGTAGATTGAATCAGGTGGTATGCAAATGTGGAGTGCCGCTATGCTAGTGTGAGGTGGTGCAATGAGTGGACTTGGGTAGATGTACATGTTTGTGACGGTGGGTATGCAAGTGTGTGAGGTGGTATTAATTGAAGTGGAGTGTGGTATTGCAAGATGTGTGTGAGGTTGAATCAATGATGGATATAGTTTACGGTGGGTAGTGTTACCCAAGTTGGATGTGCCGGGTAATGGAGTTGTAGTGCTAGTGAGATAGTGTGGAGTTGGTGTATTAAAGTCTAGGGTTTGTAATCTATGGATAATTTTAGGTGGGTAGGTCTATAGTCGGCCAGGTTAGTTTTACTGATCACTGACATGTTCCGGTAAGTTCTGGTAGAATATTAGTTGGAGGTCGTGGTATGGCAGAATTTTGATGGGGATCAATGTATCTATTTTGATTTGCTGGTATGAGAAGTGGTGTACGTGTCCTATGTGTTATGGACTCTGCCTATGGATATACCTTGATCAGTTTGTATCTTGATTCTTATGTTGTATCCAGTTTGTGTTCCAGTTTTATGTACCATTATTGACCCCGTAGATATGTTATTTTGATTTAGTAGTGTATGTACAAGTTGAGTGGGTAGTCACATTGATTTACTTGTGAGTGGTGGTATTGTGTAGATATTAGGTTGTGCCGGTAGTGTAGAATGGTGAGTGGGTACCGGAGATAGTTGGTTTTGCGTACAGATTTAGTTGATGTGAGGCTATTGATGAACGTTGTGTGAGGTGTGTAGGAGCTTATGTTGAGGTGTGGTATTTATTTGTACGTTGGAAGTGCGGTGTATATGTCAAGTTGTGAGTTGTTAGTATGTAATGTGAGGTGGGTGTAGACAGTTGTGAGCGTCGTTAATCAGTTGTGACGTGGGTAAAAGTTGGTAGTGTCTCTAGGAATCTTAGGTTGATAGAAGTTGGAGGTGGGGTATTATGATTCTGGAAGGTGGTTTTGTGACAGTTTGTGAGGTGTGGTAGTACGAAGTTTTAGGTGGTAGCGAAAGTTGATGTGGGTAGTGACTCCTGAATTTAGGTTTGGTAGGCAGAAGTTGAGTGGTGGTAGATGTAATTAGGTTGGTAATAGTTGAGTGGCGGTAGGAGCGTGGGGGTGGGTGTATTGAAATGTGGAGTGTAGTTAAGAGTGGGTTGCGTCGGGGTAAGCAAGTTTGATGCTTGAAGTTATTTACGTAATATAATCAACCTACAAAAAAATTCATCTTATCTTGATTGTTTAAGCTTCGAATTGACCTCTGATTTAGTTATGACTATTCGGCAAACCTTAACAAACTCTAGATAAACCTAAACTCCATGCCGCGAAAGGGTTAACATTTTTAACATAACATCCCACCACAAACCAATCAACCGCCGTCGAAAACCCATAACGAAGTGTTACAGTGGGCGACTTATACTTAAAAGATGCTATAAAGAAGAGCACAATATAGACTGAACTGTAAATACAGGATACGACATGAAGTAGCAAGTTTAACGACGACGTTTCGGTACCGACTTGGATCATTTACAGAAGTCTCACTAAAGATGAAGGAGAGAAGGGAGGGATATATATATAAGCCAGCAGCAGGAGACGGACAAGAGAGGTACAAGTGGACGTAGTAGTAAAGTCATATTTAGTAGATCTTAGTAGTACTTAGTGATCTTAGTAGCATACTTAGAGTTCTGTTGATTCTCACAAACATGTATGAAGATCATTAGGGTTCCCGAGAAATTGTTAAATTTCTGTCTACCACATGGATGCTGCTGCGAGACAGACAACCAGACGTACAGACAGACATATTGCAAACCATAATAAGATAATCTCTTGACACTTGAAATTTTAATGTGACATCTTAGTTTTACTGAAGAATTAAAATAATTATGACTTAAAAATGGACTTGGTAACAGTATTATTGACTTCCGGACTTTGTTTATTTAATATCCCGTTACAGTGTTGAGACAATAATTTATAGTTTTTTTAACTAACTTTATAGTGAAGATTCCCTGCGGGTTTAGCGCTCGCCTATGTCATAACTCGACGACTCACATTTTTATACGAAATTTGTAAAAAAATTTAACTCTCCTTGATTCTAATTTGAAATATTTATTACATTCATTCTTACAGTGATATTTCTGTACAGGTGTGATAGTGTACAGTTGTGATACTGGACAGGTGTGATAGTGTACAGCTGTGATAGTGGACAGGTGTGATAGTGTACAGTTGTGATACTGGACAGGTGTGATAGTGTACAGCTGTGATAGTGGACAGGTGTGATAGTGTACAGTTGTGATACTGGACAGGTGTGATAGTGTACAGCTGTGATACTGGACAGGTGTGATAGTGTACAGTTGTGATACTGGACAGGTGTGATAGTGTACAGCTGTGATAGTGGACAGGTGTGATAGTGTACAGTTGTGATAGTGGACAGGTGTGATAGTGTACAGTTGTGATACTGGACAGGTGTGATAGTGTACAGTTGTGATACTGGACAGGTGTGATAGTGTACAGTTGTGATAGTGGACAGGTGTGATAGTGTACAGTTGTGATACTGGACAGGTGTGATAGTGTACAGCTGTGATACTGGACAGGTGTGATAGTGTACAGTTGTGATACTGGACAGGTGTGATAGTGTACAGTTGTGATACTGGACAGGTGTGATAGTGTACAGTTGTGATACTGGACAGGTGTGATAGTGTACAGCTGTGATACTGGACAGGTGTGATAGTGTACAGCTGTGATACTGGACAGGTGTGATAGTGTACAGCTGTGATAGTGGACAGGTGTGATAGTGTACAGGTGTGATAGTCTACAGGTGTGATAGTCTACAGGTGTGATGGTGCACAGCTGTGATAGTGTGCAGGTGTGATAGTGCACAGCTGTGATAGTGCACAGGTGTGATAGTGTACAGGTGTGATAGTGTACAGGTGTGATAGTGCACAGCTGTGATAGTGCACAGGTGTGATAGTGTACATGTGTGATAGTGCACAGTTGTGATAGTGTACAGGTGTGATAGTGCACAACTGTGATAGTGCACAGGTGTGATAGTGCACAGATGTGATAACGTATAGGTGTGATAGTGTAGAGGTGTGATAGTGTACAGGTGTGATAGTGCACAGATGTGATAGTGCATAGATGTGATAATGTATAGGTGTGATAGTGCACAGATGTGATAATGTATAGGTGTGATAGTGTACAGGTGTGATAGGGCACAGATGTGATAGTACACAGATGTGATAATGTATAGGTGTGATAGTGCACAGGCGTGATAGTGCACAGGTGTGATAGTGCACAGAAGTGATAGTACATATATGTGATAATGTACATGAACCTGCTCCGCATGGGTCAGTAGGCCTGTTGCAGTGTTCCTTTTTTCTTATGTTATGTTCTTATAGGTGTGATAGTGCACAGGTGTAATAGTGCACAGGTGTGATAATGTATAGATGTGACAGTGTACAGGTGTGATAGTGTACAGGTGTGATAGCGTACAGGTATGATAGTGCACAGGTGTGATAGTGCACAGATGTGATAATGTATAAGTGTGATAGTGTACAGGTGTGATAATGTACAGGTGTGATAGTACACAGATGTGATAATGTATAGGTGTCATAGCGTACAGGTGTGATAGTGTACAGGTGTGATAGCGTACAGGTGTGATAGCGTACAGGTGTGATAGTGTACAGGTGTGATAGTGTACAGGTGTGATAGTTTACAGGTGTGATAGTGTACAGGGGTTATAGTTGACAGGTGTGATAGTGTACAGGTGTGATAGCGTACATGTGTAATAGTGCACAGATGTGATTATGTATAGGTATGATAGTGTATAGGTGTGAAAATGTACAGGCATGATAGTACACAGATGTGATAATGTATAGGTGTGATAGCGTACAGGTGTGATAGTGTACAGGTGTGATAGTGTACAGGTGTGATAATGTACAGGCGTGATAGTACACAGATGTGATAATGTATAGGTGTGATAGTGTACAGGTGTGATAGCGTACAGGTGTGATAGTGTACAGGTGTGATAGTGTACAGGTGTGATAGTGTACAGGTGTGATAATGTACAGGCGTGATAGTACACAGATGTGATAATGTATAGGTGTGATAGTGTACTGGTGTGATAGCGTACAGGTGTGATAGTGTACAGGTGTGATAGTGTACAGGTGTTATAGTGTACAGGTGTGATAGGGTACAGGTGTGATAGCGTACAGGTGTGATAGCGTACAGGTGTGATAGCGTGCAGGTGTGATAGTGTACAGGTGTGATAGCGTACAGGTGTGATAGCGTACAGGTGTGATAGTGCACCGGTTTAATAATGTATAGGTGTGATAGCGTACAGGTGTGATAGTGTACAGGTGTGATATCGTACAGGTGTGATAGTGTACAGGTGTTATAGTGTACAGGTGTGATAGTGTACAGGTCTGATAGCGTACAGGTCTGATAGCGTACAGGTGTGATGGCGTTCAGGTGTGATAGCGTACAGGTGTGATAGCGTATAGGTGCGATAACGTGCAGGTGTGATAGTGTACAGGTGTGGTAACGTGCAGGTGTGATAATGTACAGGTGTGATAGCGTACAGGTGTGATAATGTACAGGTGTGATAGTGTACAGGTGTGATAGTCTACAGGTGTGATAATGTACAGGTGTGATAGTGTACAGGTGTGATAGCGTACAGGTGTGATAATGTACAGGTGTAATAGTGTACAAGTGTGATAGCGTACAGGTGTGATAGCGTACAGGTGTGATAGCGTACAGGTGTAATAGCGTACAGGTGTGATAGCGTACAGGTGTGATAATGTACAGGTGTGATAGCGTACAGGTGTGATAGCGTACAGGTGTGATAGCGTACAGGTGTGATAGCGTACAGGTGTAATAGCGTACAGGTGTGATAGCGTACAGGTGTGGTAATGTACAGGTGTGATAGTGTACAGGTGTGATAGCGTACAGATGTGATAGCGTACAGGTGTGATAGCGTACAGGCGTGATAGCGTACAGGTGTAATAGCGTACAGGTTTGATAGCGTACAGGTGTGATAGCGTACAGGTGTAATAGCATACAGGTTTGATAGCGTACAGGTGTGATAGCGTACAGGTGTGATAGCATACAGGTGTGATAGCGTACAGGTGTGATAGTGTACAGGTGTGATAGCGTGCAGGTGTGATAGAGTACAGGTGTGATAATGTACAGATGTGTACACAGCACATGACACCTGCTCCAGTGTTGGCCACAAATACGTCTGGAGTTACCAGCACCATGTCATCTCTCGTCCGGTTTTTTACTCTGCTAAGGAGACATTTTCCCTGTAATTTCATTGAATTCACTTGATACAAACAATTAGTGGTAGAGTTATTCATGCACTGTAAAAGAATGTTTATCTTTCCTGGCAACTTGCTGCTGATCAGCTCTCGAACCTCCAGCAGTGTATAGGCGACCACTTTGAAAAGTACTGTACGTAAGTACACTTGTACATACTCCTAACTGATGTGTTATGAACGTGAGTCATACAGTACACACATCCCTCCCAGTAAGAATGTTTTTTTTTATGTATAGTTACATATAGGTAAGAATGTTTATATGTTTCTGTTTATGAGAATATATAAGTTGCTAAAAACAATTGCGTATCGTCGGAGAATAGATTTTGACGCCGAAGAGGCAAGTTTATTGTGCACTTCATATCCATCCTGAAGACGGTAGCGCAAGAACATAAGGCCCAATGTGGCATGCAAAGAGTACGTAACCTTTATTCGGCGCATGTACACACCCTCATTTACAGGCTATCTCCCCCAACCAGCGAACCAGGTTGCTAAGAGTTGATGATGGGGCCCCGTCGTTCAACTAGTGACCAGGTTCTACCCAATAAGAAGATGGTTTTGGCAATCGCAGAGGTTATGTGGGTACCACTCTCCTCTCTGCCCTTGTCATTCCCATTCTAGAGCTGGTTGAAGCACGGTCTGCTATCTTGTGGCTTCTATTTCTGCCTTGCTTACCGTGGAATGCACTGTACTTATCACTGTACATAGTGTACATATTGCTGTTCTAAATTGGTGAAGGATAATATAAATCTAAACTTTTTCTGCTGTGTTTATTTTGCTCCCATTACACCCGGGGTAACAGGCCATTTGGATTCCTGGGTTGTAATACCCAGGAACTATGCCCCAAAAGGGTTTAGAGGCGTCAATTTGGATTTCTCTCTACAATTCATTTAACTGTTACAAGCAAATTTAGAAAATTTTCTTAATTATACCTGGTATCTTATTTTCATTAATGAGATATCCTGACATATCATATAGGTTATTATACTGTCTATATTCTTCGATAAGTGGATAATTAAGCACATAGTGTTCAAGGTAGTGACCATAGGGCTGGCCACATGTATTACATTTGGTTTGATCATCTGTGTGTCTGCCAAACTGCCAGAAGTACTTGTTACCAAGCCTAAGCCTGGCCACTACCTCAGTCAGTCTGTTCACATTGCAAGCTGCTCCATAAACTTACTTATTTACGATGTTGTTTTCGTAGTGGGTTATAGATCTACTTAAGCGTTTAAATTAATTCTTCTAACATTCATTTTCATTACTTAGCTCTCTCCTAATGTTATTCCTAGATAGATAAACCAGCTATATTCTACTTTTTTTTCAGAGAACTTGTCTTGGCTAACATATCAACATGAAGGAGAAAGCTAATGTGTGATGGAATCTAAAACATTTGCACAGTAACTCCTTTTTCTCAGATTTTTTAGTATCTGTACCTGACATCTTAATGAACATTCTGTTAGAATCATTATGTGAATCAAGAGCCGTCAGTGATGGCATAGAATCAGTAATAATCACAGTGTCAGCCTCAGTGTCATACGTTAACTTTAGCACCCTTAGGATGGCAAACAATTATGTTTGTAGTGTAGACGCCCAATTGTTAATTCTCATGGCTAACTCAACAAAATTTCTATTGTTCTTAACTAGGGAGGTGGCAACAAGGACAGATACAACCCTGCCAGCATACCGCTGCTGATATCCATCTTATGATAAATCATTACTACAGTTTTAGCCAAAAAAAATTCTTCTTGTGCAGTTAACCGGCAGATGAAATTAATTTTCTCTGTTTGCTTCCTTTCATGCCATGCTCCATTTGTCAAGAAAAGTTTCTTGTTTCTCTATTCCTTCGTGCCCTCCGCATCTGTGACCCACGGTTTTTTGTCTCAAATTTCCACTCTTCGTTCTCTCGCCTACGCTACCCTTCCGATTCCATAAACTCTCCCTTTCCACTTGTTAAACGGGCTTTCTTCTGTTCCAGACTCTCTTCTCCAGTGAAATCTCCCGTGCTTCACCTTTCCTATATAACCAGTCTCCTAGATCTTAATGAAGCCTGTTCTCTAAACATGAAGCTTACCTTTCTCCAGACTGATACCTTTCATAATAATCTAGTTCGTTCTTCTGCCAGTGATGCTTCTGGAGTCTGCTTTATTTCTTGGTCCTCTTGTCATTTTCAATACTTTGGAGAAACTGGCAGCTCTCTTTCTGACAGATTGAAAGAGCACGAAAGAAATATTTGCATTGCTGACACTAACCATGTTCTTTTTTGCTTCTCTGTTATTGTTTTTTTTCTTATAGACAATCTCCACTATTACAGCTGCTATTTTTTTGCTAATACTCCAATTTCTGTATTTTTTTCTTTATTACCTCTAATACTTGAAGATAAAGCCACTATCCAGTGGCTTTATCAATACATTACAAGGACATAATGTGAGGAATGTAGAACAATATACAAAAGATGAGGTAATCAGGCCTTCAGCCGTGGAGTTGGTGAAGAGTACCGTAGTCTTGAATAACCTGAAGCACAGGCAGTAAGACTGTGCTTCATTTACTGGCGTCAGTCAAGTGAGGAACGTGAAGGGGACAAAGGTATGGTCACTGGTATGCTGGATTTCGCAGTGGAAGAGGCTCACACCCAAGGGATGGTCCAGGACTAAGCAAGAAAGTTGCGGAGATGTCCTCTGTAACAAGATTCTACAATGCTACAGCGTTTGACAAAGATTCCATGATGCTACAGCGCCTGACAAGTTGTACATAAATGGTATATTATATCGACAAGATGAAGAATTAGAAACAGGTGCAACATCTGGCCGAAAGGTACTGTGAGGCTCCTGGGCTACAGGTACTGTGAAGCTCCTGGGCTACAGGTACTGTGAGGCCTCTGGGCTACAGGTACTGTGAGGCTCCTGGGCTACAGGTACTGTGAGGCTCCTGGGCTACAGGTACTGTGAGGCCTCTGAGCTACAGGTACTGTGAGGCCTCTGGGCTACAGGTACTGTGAGGCTCCTGGGCTACAGGTACTGTGAGGACCCTGGGCTACAGGTACTGTCAGGCCCCTGGGCTACAAGTACTGTGAGGCCCCTGGGCTACAGGTACTGTGAGGCCCCTGGGCTACAGGTACTGTGAGGCCCCTGGGCTACAGGTACTGTGAGGCCCCTGGGCTACAGGTACTGTGAGGCCCCTTTCCTACAGGTAATGTGAGGGCCATAGGCTACAGGTACTGTGAGGCCCTTGGGCTACAGGTACTGCGAGACCCCTGAACTAAAGGTACTGTGAGGCCTCAGGGCTACAGGTACTGCGAGGCCCCTGAGCTAAAGGTACTGTGAGGCCCCTGGGCTACAGGTCCAGTGAGGCCTCTGGGCTACAGGTACTGTGAGGCCCCTGGGCTACAGGTACTGTGAGGCAACTGGGCTACAGGCACTGTGAGGCCCCTCGGCCACAGGTACTGTGAGTCCCCTCAGCTACAGGTACAGTGAGACCCCTTGGCTACAGGTACTGTCAGCCCCCGAGGCTACAAGTACTGTGAGGACCCTGGGCTACAGGTACTGTGACGCCCCTGGGCTACAGGTACTGTGAGGCCCCTGGGCTTCATGTATTGTGAGGCCCCTGGGCTACAGGTACTGTGAGGCCCCTCGGCCGCAGGTAGCTGGGCTACAGGTAGTGTGAGGCTCCTGGGCAACAGGTACTGTGAGGCCCTTGAACTACAGGTAAAGTGAGGCTCCAGGGCTACAGGTACTGTGAGGCCTCAAGGCTGCAGGTACTGTGAGGCCCCTGGGCTTCAGGTACTGTGAGGACACTGGACTACAGGTACTCTGAGGTCCCTGGGCTACAGGTGCTGTGAGGCCACTTTGCTACAGGTACTGTGAGGGCCATAGGCCACAGGTGCTGTGAGGCAACTGAGCTACAGGCATTGTGAGGCCCCTGGGCTAAAGGTGCTGTGAGGCCCCTGGACTACAGCTACTGTGAGGCCCTTGAACTAAAGGTACTGTGAGGTCCCTGGGCTACAGGTCGTGTGAGGCCTCTGGGCTACAGGTACTGTGAGGCCTCTGGGCTACACGTGCTGTGAGGCCCCTGGGCTGTAGGTACTGTGAGGCAACTGGGCTACAGGTACTGTGAGGCCTTTCGGCTACAGTTACTGTGAGGCCCCTGGGCTATAGGTAATGTGAGGCCCCTGGGCTACAGGTACTGTGAGGCCCCTGAACTACAGGTACTGTGAGGCTCCTGGGCTACAGGTACTGTGAGGCCCCTGGGCTACATGTACTGTGAGGCCCCTGCACTACAGGTACTATGATGTCCCTCGGCTGCAGGTACTGTGAGGAAGCTGGGCTACAGGTACTGTGAGGCCGTTGGGCTACAGGTACTGTGAGGCCCCTGGGCTACAGGTACTGTGAGCCTCCTGGGCTACAGGTCCTGTGAGCCTCTGGGCTACAGATACTGTGTGGCCCCCTGGGCTACAGGTACTGTGATGCCTATGGGCTTCAGGTACCTTGAGGCCCCTCGGCCGCAGGTACTGTGAGGCCACTAGGCTACAGGTACTGTGACTCCCCTGGGCTGTAGTTATTGTGAAACCCCTGGGCTACAGGTACTGTGAGGCCCGAGGGCTACAGGTACTGTGAGGCCCCAGGGCTACAGGTACTGTGAGGCCCCTGGACTACATGTACTGTGAGGCCTCTGGACTACAGGTACTGAGAGGCCCATCGGCTGCAGGTACTGTGAGCCACTGGGTTACAGGTACTGTGACTCCCCTGGGCTACAGGTATTGTGAAACCCCTGGGCTACAGGTACTGTGAGGCCCCTGGGTTACGGTACTGGGAGGCCCCAGGGCTACAGGTACTGTGAGGCCCTGGACTACATGTACTGTGAGGCCTCTGGGCAACAGGTACTCTGAGGCCCCTAGGCTACAGGTACTACGAGGCCCCTGGGCTACAGGTACTGTGACACCCCAGGGCTACAGGTACTGTGAGGCCCCAGGGCTACAGGTACTGTGAGGCCCCTGGACTACATGTACTGTGAGGCCTCTGGGCAACAGGTACTCTGAGGCCCCTAGGCTACAGGTACTACGAGGCCCCTGGGCTACAGGTATTGTGATGCTCATGAGCTACAGGTACTGTGAGGCCTCTTTGCTACAGGTACTGTGAGGCCTTGGGCTATAGGTACTGTGAGGCTCCTGGGCTACAGGCACTGTGAGGCCTCTTTGCTACAGGTACTGTGAGGCCTCTGGGCTACAGGTACTGTGAGACCCCCGGTTCTACAGGTACTGTGAGGCACCTCGGCTACAGTTACTGTGAGGCCCCTGGGCTACAGGTGCTGTGAGGCCCCTAGGCTACAGGTACTGTAAGGCCCCAGGGCTACAATTACTGTGAGCCCAGGGCTACAGGTCCTGTGAGGCCCCTGGGATACAGGTATTGTGAGGCCCCTGGGCTGCAGGTATTGTGAGGCTTCTGGGCTACAGGTACTGTGAGGCCCCTGGGCTACATGTACTGTGAGGCCCTTCGGCTGCAGGTACTGTGAGCTCACTGGGATACAGGTACTGTGAGGCCCCTGGGCTACAGGTATTGTGAGACCCCTGAGCTACAGGTACTGTGAGGCCCTGGGCTACAGTTACTGTGAGGCCCCTAGGCTACAGGTACTGTGAGGCCCTGAGCTACAGGTACTGCGAGGCTCCTGGGCTACAGGTACTGTGAGGCCCCTGTGCTTCACGTACTGTGAGGCCCTGGGCTACAGTTACTGTGAGGCCCTGGGCTACAGGCACTGTGAGGCCCTGGGCTACATGTACTGTGAGGCCCCTGGGCTACAGGTACTGTGAGGCCCCTGGGCTACAGGTACTGTGATGCCCTTGGATACAGGTACTGTGAGGCCCCCGGGCTACAGGTACTGTGAGGCCCCTTTGCTTCATGTACTGTGAGGCCCCTTGGCTACAGGTACTGTGAGGTCCCTGGGCTGCATGTACTGTGAGGCCCTGGGTTACAGGTACTGGGAGGCCCCTGGGCTACAGGTACTGTGAGGCCCCGGGCTACAGGTACTGTGAGGCCCCTTTCCTACATGTATTGTGAGGCCCCTGGGCTACAGGCACTGTGAGGTCCCTGGGCTACATGTACTGTGAGGCCCCTTGGCTGCAGGTACTGTGAAGCCCTGAGTTACAGGTACTGGGAGGCCCTTGGGCTACAGGTGCTGTAAATTCCCTGGGCTACAGGTACTATGAGGCTCCTGGGCTACAGGTACTGTGAGGTCTCTGGGGTACAGATACTGTAAGGTCCCTGGGCTACAGGTACTGGGAGGCCCCTGGGCTACATGTACTGTAAATTCCCTGGGCTACAGGCACGATGAGGCTCCTGGGCTACAGGCACTATGAGGTTCCTGGGCTACAGGTGCTGTAAGGTCCCTGGGCTACAGGTTCTATGAGGCTCCTGGGCTACAGATGCTGTAAGGTCCCTGGGCTACAGGCACTATGAGGCTCCTAAGCTACAGGCACTGTGAGGCCCTGGGCTACAGGTACTGTGAGGCCCCTGGGCTACAGGTATTGTGAGACCCCTGGGCTACAGGTACTGTAGTGTCCCTGGGCTACAGGCACTATGAGGCTCCTGGGCTATAGGTACTGTGAGGTCCCTGGGCTACAGGTACTGTGAGGTCCCTGGGCTACAGGTACTGTGAGGTCCCTGGGCTACAGGTACTGTGAGGTCCCTGGGCTACATGTGCTGTAAGGTCCCTGGGCTACAGGTACTGTGAGGTCCCTGGGCTACAGGTACTGTGAGGTCCCTGGGCTACAGGTACGTGAGGCCCCCTGGGCTACAGGTACTGTGAGGTCCCGGGGCTACAGGTGCTGTAAGGCCCCCTGGGCTTACAGGTAACTGTGAGGTCCCTGGGTACAGGTACTGTAAGGTCCCTGGGCTACAGGAAACTGTGAGGTCCCTGGGCTACAGGTAATGTGAGGTCCCTGGGGCTACAGGTACGGGTAGGTCCCGGGGCACGGGTTACTGTGAGGTCCCTGGGCTACAGGTGCTGTAAGGCCCCTGGGCTACAGGTACTTTGAGGTCCCTGGGCTACAGGTACAAAGAGGTCCCTGAGCTACAGGTACTGTGAGGCCCCTGGGCTACAGGTACTGTGAGGTCCCTGGGCTACAGGTACTGTGAGGTCCCTGGGCTACAGGTACTGTGAGGTCCCTGGGCTACAGGTGCTGTAAGGTCCCTGGGCTACAGGTACTGTGAGGCTCCTGGGCTATATTTACTGTAAGGTCCCTGGGCTACAGGTACTGTGAGGTCCCTGGGCTACAGGTACTGTAAGGTCCCTGGGCTACAGGTACTGTGAGGTCCCTGGGCTACAGGTACTGTGAGGGTCCCTGGGCTACAGGTACTGTGAGGTCCCTGGGCTACACGTACTGTGAGGTCCCTGGGTTACAGGTACTGTGAGGTCCCTGGGCTACAGGTACTGTGAGGTCCCTGGGCTACAGGTACTGTAAGGTCCCTGGGCTACAGGTACTGTGAGGTCCCTGGGCTACAGGTACTGTGAGGGTCCCTGGGCTACAGTTACTATGAGGTCCCTGGGCTACAGGTACTGTGAGGTCCCTGGGGTTACAGGTACTGTGAGGGTCCCGGGGTTTTTACAGGTACTGTGAGGTCCCTGGGTTACAGGTACTGTGAGGTCCTGGGTACAGGTACTGTGAGGTCCCTGGGCTACAGGTGCTGTAAGGTCCCGGGGGCTACAAGGTACGTGAGGTCCCTGGGCTACAGGTACTGTGAGGTCCCTGGGAACGGTACTGTGGGGTCCCTGGGCTACAGGTACTGTGGGGGTCCCTGGGCTACAGGTGCTGTAAGTCCCTGGCTACAGGTACTGTGAGGTCCCTGGGCTACAGGTACTGTGAGGTCCCTGGGCTACAGGTGCTGTAAGGTCCCTGGGCTACGGTACTGTGAGGCTCCTGGGCTATATTTACTGTAAGGTCCCTGGGAAACAGGTACTGTGAGGTCCCTGGCTACGGGTACTGAAAGGTCCCTGGGCTACAGGTACTGTGAGGCCCCTGGGCTCAGGTAACTGTGAGGTCCCTGGGCTACAGGTACTGTGAGGTCCCGGGGCTACACGTACTGTGAGGTCCTGGGTTACGGTACTTTTGAGGTCCCTGGGCTACAGGTACTGTGAGGTCCCGGGCTACAGGTACTGTAAGGTCCCTGGGCTAAGGTACTGTGGGGTCCCTGGGCTACAGGTACTGTGAGGTCCCTGGGCTACAGGTACTGTGAGGTCCCTGGGTTACAGGTACTGTGAGGTCCCTGGGTTACAGGTACTGTGAGGTCCCTGGGTTACAGGTACTGTGAGGTCCCTGGGCTACAGGTACTGTGAGGTCCCTGGGCTACAGGTGCTGTAAGGTCCCTGGGCTACAGGTACTGTGAGGTCCCTGGGCTACAGGTACTGTGAGGTCCCTGGGAAACAGGTACTGTGGGTCCCTGGGCTACAGGTACTGTGAGGTCCCTGGGCTACAGGTGCTGAAAGGGTCCCTGGGCTACAAGTTACTGTGAGGTCCCTGGGCTACAGGTGCGTAAGGTCCCGGGGCTACAGGTACTGTGAGGTCCCTGTGCTACAGGTACTGTGAGGTCCCTGGGCTACAGGTACTGTGAGGTCCCTGGGCTACAGGTACTGTGAGGTCTCTGGGCTACAGGTGCTGTAAGGTCCCTGGGCTACAGGTACTGTGAGGGTTCCCTGGGCTACAGGTACTGTGAGGTCCCTGGGCTACAGGTACTGTGAGGTCCCTGGGCTACAGGTACGTGAGCCCCTGGGCTACAGGTACTGTGAGGTCCTGGGCTACAGGTGCTGTAAGGTCCCTGGGCTACAGGTACTGTGAGGCCCCTGGGCTATAGGTACTGTAAGGTCCCTGGCTACGGGTTTACTGTGAGGTCCCTGGGCTACAGGTTTACTGTAAGGCCCCTGGGTACAGGTACTGTGAGGTCCTGGGCTACAGGTACTGTGAGGCCCCTGGGCTACAGGTACTGTGAGGTCCCTGGGCTAACAGGTACTGTGAGGTCCCTGGGTTACAGGTACTGTGAGGTCCTGGGCTACAGGTACTGTGAGGTCCCTGGGTTTACAGGTACTGTAAGGTCCCTGGGCTACAGGTACTGTGAGGCCCCTGGGCTACAGGTATTTTGAGGCCCCGGGCTACAGGTACTGTGAGGTCCCTGGGCTACAGGTACTGTGAGGTCCCTGGGCTACAGGTACTGTGAGGTCCATGGGCTACAGGTACTGTGAGGTCCCTGGGCTACAGGTACTGTGAGGTCCCTGGGCTACAGGTACTGTAAGGTCTCTGGGCTACAGGTACTGTGAGGTCCCTGGGCTACAGGTACTTTGAGGTCCCTGGGCTACAGGTACTGTGAGTCCCTGGGCTACAGGTACTGTGAGGCCCCTGGGCTACGGGTACTGTGAGGTCCCTGGGCTACAGGTACTGTGAGGTCCCTGGGTTTTACAGGTACTGTGAGTCCCTGGGCTACAGGTACTGTGAGGTCCCTGGGCTACAGGTACTTTGATGTCCCTGGCTACAGGTACTGTGAGGTCCCTGGGCTACAGGTACTGTGAGGTCCCTGGGCTACAGGTACTGTGAGGTCCTGGGCTACAGGTACTGTGAGGCCCCTGGGCTACAGGTACGTGAGGTCCCTGGGCTAACAGGTACTGTGAGGTCCCTGGGCTACGGGTACTGTAAGGTCCCTGGGCTACAGGTATGTGAGGTCCCTGGGTTACAGGTACTGTGAGGTCCCTGGGCTACAGGTACTGTGAGGCCCCGGGGCTACAGGTACTGTAAGGTCCCTGGGCTACAGGTACTTTTGAGGTCCCTGGGCTACAGGTACTTTTGAGGTCCCTTGGCTACAGGTACTGTGAGGTCCCTGGGCTACAGGTACTGTGAGGTCCCTGGGCTACAGGTACTGTGAGGTTTCCCTGGGCTACAGGTACTGTGAGGTCCCTGGGTTACAGGTACTGTGAGGTCCCTGGGTTACAGGTACTGTGAGGTCCCTGGGCTACAGGTACTGTGAGGTCCCTGGGTTACAGGTACTGTGAGGGGCCCCTGTGATATTTTTAAAAAGAAAAGTAATTAATCACAACAGTCAACAGTTCATCATATGTATTCATGATGTAATAACATACTTTAATTATAAACTTAACAGTAACTATGGACGTTTTTCAGTTAATTCTCTGGAGGCCCTCCAGCCGGCGACGGCCCCGTGACTGCATCCCCTAAAGCCCAATCCGGCTTTGGCTTTTATGTATGAATATTGTGATACACTATGTTGTGTTGTAATGTATGAATTTTGTCATTCACTATATTGTGTTGTGATGTATGAATGTTGTGATATACCATGTTGTATTGTGATTTATGAATGTTGTGATACACTATGTTGTGATGTATGAATGTTGTGACACACTATGTTGTGACACACTATGTTGTGACACACTATGTTTTGACACACTATGTTGTGACACACTATGTTGTGACCACTATGTTGTGACACACTATTTTTGTGACACACTATGTTGTGACCACTATGTTGTGACACACTATGTTGTGACACACTATGTTGTGACACACTATGTTGTGACACACTATGTTGTGACACACTATGTTGTGACACACTATGTTGTGACACACTATGTTGTGACACACTATGTTGTGACACACTATGTTGTGACACACTATGTTGTGACACACTATGTTGTGACACACTACATATGTTTTGACGTGATGCATGAATCGTGTTATTCACTGTTTTGTATATATTAACCTCAAGTTTGAAGGTATAAAGTAAACTCTGTGATAATGTGAAGGTAGACTGCGACCTAATCGAACCAGTGTTAGTTTACAGTACACAGCATGGCTGACTCTGCTGTCAGCCTGGTTGACTCTGCTGTCAGCATGGCTGACTTTTCTATCAGCCTGGTTGGCTCTGCTGTCACCCTGCTGGCTCTGCTGTCAGCGTCTCTATTTTTTGTTTAGTCTTTTTTCTTTTCTTGATCTAGATGCATAATTTTTGCTGCACAATAAAAATAACGTTTAACTTCTGAGAAAGTTTAAGAAATTATTATTAATAAATTAACGAAGCGCTTAATCTGGAGGGTTTATTATCAAAAAAGATATTACGTTTTATTTAAAATTTTGCAGTTAACAAAAAAAATGGATTTTTTGGAGATATTACAAATAAATTTGTTTACACCTTTTAGTGAAAATACATAAAAAAGAAATCGTGCTCAGGTGAAGGTAGACAGGAGAGTCAACCTAACTATCGTAATTCTTAGGATATTTTACATTATTACATTCCGCAATAACAAGGTATTCTTTGTGTCAGAAAGGAAGAGGCCATTTTTCACCAGAATGCTGGAGAGATCAGGAACAGCAGGAAATGAAATAGACACCGGATATATCAGTAACAGGAGGATATTAAGCTAGGAAAATGTAGGGAAGATAAACAACTGGATATTTCACATATATCATGCGAGTTAGAGAACGAGCAGTGATTATTATTTGCGACCACTGTCAGCCGCAGCGTTACCATACTCTTACCCGTGGAGAACAGTGGTTCGTCTTTAGGATCCCCCATCCCTGCTTCCTAGGTCCATATGTCCAGGAATCCATCTGTGGGCCCCTGGATGTCATTCCTTCCTCTCTTCCCTGTTCAGCCTCCCCCCTCTCTGTCTTCCAGCCTCAGCCTTCCCCAGGCTCGTGTATGCAGGAATCCATCCGTCCACCTTAGGATGTCTCCTCTTCCCCACTTCCCCAAGGTCAGCCTCAGCAACCAAGCATTCATACTTTCCCCGGGTACATGTGTCCTGGATCTGTGTCCCCTCAGATATTCTTCTCCACTTCCCCAGGGTCAGCCTTAACAATCAGCATTCATGTCGTCCCCAGGTTCAAGTATTCAAGAATCAATTCGTTTGCTCCCGGATGTCTTCCCTTCCCCACTTCCTTAAAGTCAGTGGTTTGTCGCCACCCTCAGGGCTACTTATTCTGTGAGGCCCCTGGCCTACAGGTGCTGTGAGGCCCCTGGGCTACAGTTACTGTGAGGCCCCTGGGCTACAGGTACTGTGAGGCCCCCAGTGATATTTTCAAACCAAAAAAAAAAAAATAATCACAACATTCAACAGCTGATCATATACTTGATGTAATAATATACAATAATTCTAAATTTCCAGCAGTAACAATGAACACTTTTCATTTAATCTCAGGAAGCGTTCCAGCTGACTGAGGACCCAGGTCTGCAGCCGTGGGTAAGTCTGGACTCAGCAGTCATGGCTGTGGTAGTGAGCAATGGTAGCACACTGCAGAAACTCGTCTGTTACTGACTCGGAACATTGATACAATTGTTATATATATTTCATGTATTTTCTCCAATTTTGTACTGCTAATTTTTATTTTCCTTAATAGCCAGAGAGAAAATATAATTCTTTATAGTAATACTCCTCTTCTGTTTTTAGTTACATTTTATGGCGGGATGTAACACACAAATTACACTTTCTGTGCTGGCATATTCGAGAGTTTTGATTTGCTGTCCGCATTTGTAAATTGCTTGGTTGCCTTCTGGAATGCGAGGCAACCCAGGAATGTATTTGACCTGGCATCTCCAGCTGCTGCTTCATTCTTTTTCCCTGGCTGGACAACATCAAGGCAACACCTCTCCTCTCCACTCTGACTGGGAGGACAGCATTCTCCCAGTCAGGCTTATATGTCTGGTAGAGTAAGCATCCTTTGGTGAGCCGGACTACAGATTTCGTACTCCGCGCAAGTCTGTTTGCAGATTCTTAATTAGAATTAGTCTAACTTTAGACCTGATTTGGATCTATGCACCTACAATTCAGCAGTTTGAATATTTTTTGCCTTGTGAGGAGGACATGTTGATTGTCCCAAATAGGATCGTCTTTCTGTGTGCTTCCTTACCTGAAGCTGTGTTGCTGTGTTGCTTTGTGCATTATGCTGCTGTTTGGTGAACTGGTGGTTTTAAATCTTCCTGAGCACACAACACATTCGTTACTTATTCTAGTGCTATTCAGTACAATTTAGTTCAGTAACTTAACAGATGGTACAGTTAGTCACTAGTATGTCATTGTACAACGTACTAAGAGCGCAATATAAATTTGTACAGATATAGACAGTAATATCTGGTATAGAGAATAATGTCGCCTTTGTGTGGACTCAGATTCCTTTTCCTTCCAAGGCAGATATTCTCAGACCTTCGGTATCGCTATGGGCTCTCCTCTACCTCTTGTACAGATATAAATTATTATTATAATCAAAAAGAAGCGCTAAGCTACAAGGGCTATACAGCGTACAGATATAAAAATTCGTTAATACATTATTTCAGCTAGGCACCAAGTGGTGTGCAGCAGCCTAATTTCAGCATTTATCAGTAAATATTATTAACTCTAGACAAACATTTTGTGTAATTAAAGTTTAAAAACTTTTATTCGTGAGTAATTACTGAAGACCAGTTTAAATCCAGTTCCCAAAATCCTACTGAAGAAAAACGCTTTTCAAATACTGTGGGAAAATCGTCAACCCAAAGCGCTATGAAAAAAAACTATTGTGTAGAGGATAAGTAAAGATGGTCTTGAATTATTTCTGTTAGAAGCCAGACACATGCTAGAGGGAGATCAGTACGCTGACCTGCTAGCATTCTCTAATAGATATTTATGCTAGCATATGTCGCATTTGTAACACATGTTCCATTCCACCCACTTATTCTGACCATCCACCCACCCACCGACCCACCCGTACTACCCACCTAAACACGACACACCCTCACATGATAACGATATATAAAATGTTGCGAGGATTGACACGGTGGATAAAGACAGGATGTTCCAGAGATGGGACAGAAACAAGGGGTCACAAATGGAAGTTGAAGTCTCCTATGAGTTAAAGGAATGTTAAGAAGTATTTCTTTAGTCAAAGAGTTGTCAGGAAGTGGAACAGCCTAGAAAGTGATGTAATGGAGGCAGGAACCATACATAGTTTTAAGATGAGGTTTGATGAAGCTAATGGAACAGGGAGAGAGAGGACCTAGTAGCGATCAGTGAAGAAGCGGGGGCAGGAGCTATGACTCGATCCTTGCAACCACAAATAGGTGAGTACATACACGACTCACCCTCACACCCACACCATCCATCCTCACATCCACACCATCCATCCTCACGCTCACACCATCCACCCTCACACCCACACCATCCATCCTCACATCCACACCATCCACCCTCACACCCACACCATCCACACCATCCACCCTCACACCCACACCATCATCCCTTACACCACATCATCCATGCTCACCCACACCATCCTCCCTCACAACCACACCATCCACCCTCGCACCACACCATCCACCCTCACACCTCAAAATTCACCCTCACACCACACCTCCATAATAACACCTCAAAATCCACCCTCACACTACATCATCCACCCTCACACCACATCATCCACCCTCACACCACACCATCCACCCTCACACCACACCATCCACCCTCACACCACACCATCCACCCTCACACCACATCATCCACCCTCACACCACACCATCCACCCTCACACCACACAATCCACCCCTCACACCACACCATCCACCCTCACACCACATCATCCACCCTCACACCACATCATCCACCCTCACACCACACCATCCACCCTGACACCACACCATCCATCCTCACACCACACCACCCACCCTCACACCACACCATCCACACTCACACCACACCATCCACCATCACACCATCCACCCTCACACCATACCATCCACCCTCACACCATAACCATCCACCCTCACACCACACCATCCACCCTCACACTACACCATCCAGACTCACGCCACACCATCCACAATCACACCATACCATCCACCCTCACACCACACTATCCACCCTCGCACCACACCATCCACCCTCACACCACACCATCCACCCTCACACCACACCATCCACCCTCACACCATACCATCCACCCTCACACCACACCATCCACCCTCACACCACACCATCCACCCTCGCACCACACCACCCACCCTCACACCACAACAATCACCCTCACACCACACCTTCCACCCTCACACCACACCACCCACCCTCACACCATACCATCCACCCCTCACACCACACCCATCCACCCTCACACCACACCACCCACCCTCACACCACACCATCCCCCCCTCACACCACATCACCCACCCTCACACCATGCCATCCACCCTCACACCACCCACCCTCACAACACACCATCCACCCTCACACCACACCACCCACCCTCACACCATACCATCCACCATCGCACCCCACACCACCCACCCTCACCCACCACACCACCCACCCTCACACCACATCACCGACCCTCACACCACACCATCCACCCACCCTCACACCACACCACCCACCCTCACACCACACCACCCACCCTCACACGTCACCACCCACCCTCGCACCACACCACCCACCCTCACACCACACCACCCACCACCCTCACACCACACCATCCACCCTCACACCACACCACCCACCATCACACCATACCATTCACACCCTCATACCACACCACCCACCCTCACACCATCCACCCTCACACCACACCACCCACCCTCACACCATACCATCCACCCTCGCACAACACCACCCACCCTCACACCACACCACCCACCCTCACACCACACCACCCACCCTCACACCACACCACCCACCCTCGCACAACACCATCAACCCTCACACCACACCACCCACACTCACACCACACCACCCACCTCACACCTCACCACCCACCCTCACACCACACCACCCACACTCACACCACAATACCCACACTCACACCACACCACCCACACTCACACCACACCACCCAAACTCACACCACACCACCCACCCTCACACAACGCCACCCACCCTCACACCACACCACCCACCCTCACACCATGCCATCCACCCTCGCACCACACCACCCACGCTCACACAACACCACCCACCCTAACACCACACCACCCACCCTCGCACCACACCGCCCACCCTCGCACCACACCACCCACCCTCACACCACACCACCCACCCTCACACCTCAGAATCCACCCTCACACCACACCATCCATCCTAAACACCTCAAAATCCACCCTCACACACATCATCAATCCTAACACCTCAAAATCCACCCTCACACCACACTATCCACCCTCATACCACACCACCCACCCTCACACCTACACCATCCACCCTCACACCACACCACCCACCCTCACACCATACCATCCACCCTCGCACCACACCACCCACCCACGCACCACACCACCCACCCTCACCCCACACCATCCACCCTCACACCACACCACCCATCCTCACACCATACCATCCACCCTCATACCACACCACCCACCCTCACACCACACCACCCACCCTCACACCACACCACCCACCCTCACACCACACACACCCACACTCACACCACACCACCCACACACACACCACAAAACCCACCCTAACACCACACCACCCACCCTCACACTACGCCCACCCCCCTCACACCACACCACCCACCCTCACACCATGCCATCCACCCTCGCACCACACCACCCACGCTCACACCACACCACCCACCCTCACACCACACCACCACCCTCGCACCACACCGCCCACCCTCGCAACCACACCACCCACCCTCACACCACACCACCCACCCTCACACCACACCACCCACACTCACACCACACCACACCACCACACTCACACCACACCACCCACTCTCACACACCACACCCACCCACCCACATACCCACCCACCCTCACACCACACCACACCCACCCTCACACCATGCCATCCACCCTCGCACCGCACCACACCACCCACGCTCACACCACACCACCCACCCTCACACACACCATCCACCCTCGCACCACACCGCCCACCCTCGCACCACACCACCCACCCTCACACCACACCACCCACCCTCACACCTCAGAATCCACCCTCACACCACACCATCCATCCTAACACCTCAAAATCCACCCTCTACACTACATCATCCATCCTAACACCTCAAAATCCTCCCTCACCAACCACACCACCCAGCCTCACACACCACACCACCCACACTCACACAACACCACCCACCCTCACACCCACACCATCCCACCCTCACACCACACCATCCACCCCTCACACACACACCACCAACCCTCACACCACCACCCATCCACCTCGCACACCACCACCCACACTCACACCACACCACCCACCCTCACACCTCAGAATCCACCCTCACACCACACCATCCATCCTAACACCTCAAAATCCACCCTCACACTACATCATCCCATCCTAACACCTCAAAATTCTCCCTCACACCACACCACCCAGCCTCACACCACACCACCCCACACTCACACCACACCACCCACCCTCACACCACACCATCCACCCTCACACCACACCATCCACCCCTCACAGCACACCACCAACCCTCACACCACAACCATCCACCCTCGCACACCACCACCCACACTCACACCACACCACCCACCCTCAGACCTCAGAATCCACCCTCACACCACACCATCCATCCTAACACCTCAAAATCCACCCTCACACTACATCATCCATCCTAACACCTCAAAATCCACCCTCATACTGCATCATCCATCCTAACACCTAAAAATCCACCCTCACACCACACCAACCACCCTCACACCACACCACCCACCCTGACACCACACCACCCACCCTCACACCACACCACCCACCCTTAACCCACACCACCCACCCTCACACCATACCATCCACCCTTTCATCACACCAACCACACCACACCACACCACCCAAACTCACACCACACCACCACTCTCACACCACCACCACCCACCCTCACACCATACCATCCACCCTCATACCACACCACCCACCCTCACACCACACAACCCACACTCACACCACACCACCCCCCCTCACACCACACCACCCACACTCACACCACACCACCCACAATCACACCACTCACCCTCACCACACAACTACCCTCCTCACACCACACCACCCACACTCACACTACACCAACCACCCTCACACCACACCACCCTCACTCACAGCACACCACCCACCCTCAACACCACACCATCCCTCTTCACACCACACCACCCCCCCCTCACCACACATCACCCACCCTCACACCACACCACCCACCCTCACATCACACCACCCACCCTCCATCACACTACCCACCCCTCATACCACACCACCCACACTCACAAACCCCACCACCCACCCCCACACCACACCATTTCCCCCCTCACACCACACATCCACCCCTCACACCACACCACCCACTCTCACAACACACCACCCACCCTCACACCACACCACCCACCCTCGCACCACACCACCCAACTCACACCACACCACCACAAATCACACCACACACCCACCCTCCCCACACCACACCCCCCTCCCTCCCACAAACCACACCACCCGCCCTCACACCACCCACCATCACACCGCCACCCACACACACACCACCCACCCTCCCACCACACCACCCACCCTCACACCACCCACCCACCCTCACACCACCCACCCTCACACCACACCACCCACCCTCACACCACACCACCCACCCTCACCCCAAAACCCCACCCACCCTCACATCCACCCACCCTCACACACCACCCACCCTCACACCGCCCCACCCTCACACCACACCACCCACCCTCACACCACCCACCCTCACACCACCCACCCTCCCCACACCACCACCCTCACACCACACCACCCGCCCTCACACCACCCACCATCACACCGCCCACCCTCACACCACACCACCCCACCCTCACACCACACCACCCACCCTCACACCACACCACCCACACCTCACACCACACCACCCACCCTCACACCACACCACCCACCCTCACACCACACCACCCACACTCACACCACACCACACCCACCCTCACACCACACCACCCACCCTCACACCACCCACACTCACACCACACCACACCCACCCTCACACCACACCACCCACCCTCACACCACCCACACATCACACCACACCACCCACCCTCACACCACACCACCCACCCTCACACCACACCACCCACACTCACACCACACCACCCACCCTCACACCACACCACCCACCCTCACACCACCCACACTCACACCACAACCACCCACCCCCACAACCACACCACCCACCCTCACACCACCCACACTCACACCACACCACCCACCCCCACACCACACCACCCACCCTCACACCACACCACCCACCCTCACACCAAACCACCCACCCTCTCACCACCCACCCTCACACCACACCACCCACCCTCACCACCACCCACCCTACACACCACACCACCCACCCTCACACCACACCACCCACCCTCACACCACACCACCCACCCTCACACCACCCACCCTCACACCACACACACCACCACCCCTCACACCACACCGCCCACCCTCACACCACACCACCCACCCTCACACCACCCACCCTCACACAAAGTCAGTTACAATCAGAACTTCCATTACACTTACACAGTTTCAATTACAATCACAATTACTTGATCAGAAAAACAGCAAATTACAATTTCAATTACTTGAATTTTTACACTGAATTATTTTCAACATTTTTTTCGAAATGATAAACATTTTTACTTCACATTTTGTTGTTAAATATATTGTAAGTACGTAAATGGACACTAGTAAAAAAATATATCAACGTACATAATAATAATAATGATAATAATAATAATCTTTATTTCTACAAGTACATGTGCAAGGAATACAGGCCTAGCTGACATCAATGTCATACTGCTGACATCAATGACATTTATGGAAAAATCCCTTGTTATGCATAGCATTTTGTCCCCAGGATGCGACCCATACCAGCCGACTAACACCCAGGTACGTATTTTACTGTTAGGTGAACAGGGGCAGTTTTCTTAATGTTTCCACCCGTACCGGGGATCGAACCATGGACCTCGGTGTGTGAGGTGTATGCGCTACCAACAGAGCAACGGGGAGATGTGCATAATATTCATTCTACTAAACCAGCCAAAGATCTAAGAAGTGAAGCTGAATGAAATCAGAAGATTTTTTGCAATAACTTTGCTGATAAATTATTTGTTTTACATTACGTAAAATAAAGGCAATAATATCGCCAGTTTACGTAAGTTAAATCCATTTTCACACATTTCAGTTCATTAAGATTCAAGCATGGAAGATATTTATAAATTTTTCGTGCATCCTTAATTAGAAGTTCGCAGTAGGTTGCAGGTGGTGGCTGCGTCCTGCAGGCAGGTCGTGGCTGCGTCCTGCAGGCAGGTCGTGGCTGCTGTGCTAAATACTCCGACGGTCCTTAAGTGGCTGTGTAATGCCTTCTTTCTCTCTAGCTCGTTTCCGCGAAGGGATCCTCTTTGGAGGAGAATCCCTTCAAAACGCCATGGGATCTACATCAAATGAAAAATAATTCTCTTGTATATAGGGAATGGTGCAGTAGAAGTTGTCCTTCGGATTGAATTCATAAGATGTTTCTTTGAATCTCTGTAGAAAGAAAAGAAGTGTTGACCTTTGCATTAGTCAGACCATCTTTTATACAGACGAGCTGAGTGTGAGAAAAGTGGCTCGTACTTTCTAGCAAATAATTGAGAACACTTCCTCACGACCATTTCCTCGTCAATGATGGTGCTTCTTCCTGATCCCCTCTCAAAGAAGGTGTCTTGATGCTGGCGCGGGGGCTCTTGATCTAGGGAATTGGATCTGTGTTCCAATTCCCTGAATTAAGCCTGAATGCCGTTCATCCATTCCTCAGGCTCTGTATACTTTCTACTGGTTTAGCGCTTCCCATAATAATTCTTCCTGGTCGTGCTAAGTTACAGCTTCAGGTTCAACAACGTAACAACGAGATACATCAAAATTTGTGAAAAGATGTATGTTTCTTAAATGAGATTAGTTAATTCTTATATATTTTCATGTACTGAATCCAAATATCACCATGAAAAATGCTTATTGGCTATAAGTTTAAAGATACGAGACATTAATATTCGATCATTTTATTTTAACGTACAATGTGTGTCAGTATGTTTTAAACTCTAATCCGTACCTACTCTCTGCCTTTATGCTTGACTCTTATAGTGGGCTGAAGAATCATCTCTTGTCAATGTCCAGCAATAGTCTGCAAGCATTCTTGTGCCCCATTTGCCCTGGTACCATTTTTCCATCAGCTGTTAGGAGATTCCACTGTTGAAGACGAGAGCCTAGCAACTCTGCCTTATTTTTGGGTAGTTGCAGATTCCTGACAAGGTCATGGACTTCCCCTTTTGTTATGAGATGTGACCTATAGGAGTGTGCTTCATCAAAGTTTTGGTCACTCTGTAATCCAGCACTGTCATCCTTCTCTTCTTCCTCCTCACCACTTTCTTCACCTGACTCGAAGGATACCGAAGTTGGTGCATCAGGAACAGGTAGACCTTCTCCATGTGGAACTGGGCGAATAGCTGATGGAATGACTGGATATTCAATGGAGACCTTTTTTTTTTCTTTGACAAGCCCTTTTGTACTGGAGGTACCACGCAGAAATAAAAATTTTTGGTATGGTCTGTTGGGTCCCGCCATGTCATTGGCACAGCAAAAGGCATTCCTTTCCTCTTCCTGTTCAATCATTGGAGAAGGTCAGTAGCACAGTTGTTGCAGCATATGTGTGGAGCCCAGTTCTTATCCTGGTCACCAATCTTGCATCCAAAATATAGGTGATATGCCTTTCTAACCATAGCAGTCATATGGCGCTTCTATGATGCAAAGGTCACCTCACCATAAATGAAGAAAACAACAAACAATCAGAAGACAAGCAGAAAATTTATTCATTAATTTATCATTATAATACAGAGCATAACAGATAAGCAGAAGTACTGATATCATTCAGCATGAAAATAAAATTAACATAATATGCCTCACATGCATATCAATAGCTTGCTCAGTGAATATTTATTATAAGTTTAAAAATTGTTTGGCTAAGAAAATCACCGACCTTTCACCTCAAAATATAAACTTGCACATCACAACCACCTTCTATGACTGCTGGAACAATAATGAAGGTCAGTGAGGCTGTGAGTGTGGTAAGAAACACACTGCCACAAGCCTGTTGGAACCTGTTGTGACACGTTGGTCTGTACTGAAAAGTAGAGCTAACAAACAATTTTAACCATGATATTCATTATTAGTGACCTAAAATTAGTTGGAAATTGCTACTCTGGTCTCGGAAGGATTTTGGTTGTTGATCCGTGTTATAGCCTCACTGCCACACAACTCCTCATATGGAGTTGGTATGTTGTTTTTTATGGAGTTGCTGTGTTGAAGGCGGTACGTAGTTTTTTATTTATATATATATATATATATATATATATATATATATATATATATATATATATATATATATATATATATATATATATATATATATATATATATATATATAAGAAGCACCTTATTTCAGTTCCCAGTTTTTGTTCAGAAAGTGAATTGTTACTCCAAATATTGACATCATCTTGCGACTGGTCCGAAGATCTAATACTAGCTAAACTCAGCTGAGATCTTGGAATTCTTTTGATTGCAGCCTCCATTGTTTTTGCGCATATTAGAAGAAGTGTTTCTAATTGTTGACCGTGAAGGAATTAAACTTTGATTTTTACTTTTAGAAGTTCTCGGAAAGTAGAACTCTTCACAGTATGCAGTGGCAACTTGTCACATGCTATCAAATGCAGAACTTTTTTTGTTAAGGATCTTTTGTCTCGAATAATTTCGGCTAAATTTCACTAATCTCTCCGTCTTATTCTTGAAATATGGCCACATAGATGATTACTTCTGTGTACTGTTGCCAAAAGCAGTGGTATTTGAAGTCAGTTTCTTCTGTATATCATTTTGCTTCTCTTTTAAACATTCAGCATTACGACGTTTTAAGTAACCTTCACAAAAGCCTTCTATGGCTCCAGTTGAGGTCAGTGGCCAGTATGCTGAGGTCACTGGTTAGTATGCTGAGGTCAGTGCTCACGTGTGGTCATACCTGCCTAAGCTCTTGGGAGTTAGCGAGGGGTGTCACCAAGCACCATGGCTTGTTGTAGTGTTTTAGAATCTCAGGTTCAAGTGTTGAAGAAGGAGATTCTACTTCTTCAGGAGGAAAATGGGAGGCTGAAGCGTCGCATAGATGAGTTTGGGAGCGAGTGTGAGAAGGATTTAGCTGGTAAGGAGGAAATGGTCACCAGCAGTGATGGTGGCAGCCACTTTAAGTGGCAAGTGGTTCACATTTCAGGAAGAAGGAAGATGAGGAGAGTTCATAGAGAAGTTGTGAAGGTAGGAAATCGATTCCCTGTTCTCCAAGACAAGTGTACTTCGGTGGTTAGTGAGGTTGAAGGTAACACTGATTCCCCTGCTAATCAAGGTAAGAATATTTTAATAGCAGGCGATTCTCAGGTAAGATATATGGACCGTGCATTTTGTAACAGAGACAGAAAGGTCAGACAGTGTGCCTTCCTGGAGCTGATGTTGGTGACATAGTCAGCAGGTTGGATAATATTATGGCAGGTAATGGGAACAAGCCCATTATCTGTCTTGGTGCTGGGGGTAATGACATTGGGAAGAGCAGGAGAGAGGAGCTGCTGGTTAAGTACAGCTCAGCCATAGTAGTAGTTAGGTCATATGTAGCATCTTGCCTAGAAAGGGAGTGGGCAATAAATGGATGTCTAGGGCAATTGGTATAAATTGCTGGCTAGGCAGGTACCACAAGGAACTTGCAATCCCATTCATTGATAACTGGGACCCATTCTTTGGCAAACGTGATATGTATGCAAGGGATGGGGTTCATCTCTCTGGAGATGGAGTGGTTGCATTAGCCAATTCGATCGAGAGGGTAACTGATGACTTGTCTAGGAATATAAACTGATAGATTATAGAGGTATGGGTGTTTGTGGGAAACAATCAGGCTACAGCATTAGGATTAAAAACAGCAGTTATTACCGGGATACCTCAGGGATATGTTTAAAAGACAATATTCAAAATAAAGTTGCTAGTAATGGCAAATCAATTGATCAACAAAGAGAGACAGTAGAGGGCAACGAGTGACTAGCTCCCTTAAGGTTTACTATACAAATAGTAGGAGTCTAAGAAATAAGATAGATGAGCTAAGATTACTTGCAAGTGCAGGTAATATAGATATTATTGATATAACAGAGACCTGGTTAAACCTGAAAGATAGAGAAATGCCTTCTGAATGCAACATACAGGGTTATAAACTATTCCACACTGATAGGGTCAACAGGACGGGTGGTGGGGTGGCGATATATGCCAGAGAAAATTTAAACTGTTGTCTCAGACATGATATGAGATTAGAGACATCGAACACAGAATCTGTTTGGCTACCGTTTCTCGAGGGAAGTGACAAATTAATTTTGGGTGTGATTTATAGGCCCCAAACCTTGATGGGTAGTGCACTAAGCTGTTATTGGACGAAATTCATAAGGCATCTAGATATGAAAATGTTGTGGTAATGGGAGATTTTAACTTTAGACAAATTGATTGGAACAATATGAAAGGAAATCTTGAGTCTAGTGACTTTCTTGATACGGTTCGGGATTGCTTTTTAGAACAGGTTGTGACAGAACCAACTAGAGGAAACAATCTGCTAGACTTGGTTCTTGCCAACAAAGATTCACTAATTAATAATCTTGAGGTTAATGATGAGCTTGGGGAAAGTGATAACAAATCACTTAGTTTCAATATATCATGGAATTACCCACATAACTGCAATCAAATCTCGGTCCCAGATTTTCGCTTGGCCGACTTCATTGGAATGAAAAATTACTTGGGTGGGCTAAATTGGGATGTCCTAACTATGGGTCAGGTAGGTGATCTTGGTTGCCAATATGACGTTTTTCAGAGCATAGTTCTAGCTGCCCAGACAACTTTTGTTCCAAGTAGGGAAATTAGATCTAACAAAAATGATCCCAAATGGATGAACAATAGGTTAAAACACCTCATTGGACAAAAGAGAGGCATATATAGGCGTATCAAAAGAAGGGATGGGCAGTTAAGAAATCAATACATTCAGTTAAAGAGAGAAATAAAGAAAGGAATAGGAAAAGCAAAAAGGGATTATGAGGCTAAGGTCGCAAGGGATTCAAAGACTAACCCAAAAGGGTTATTTCAGGTATACAGAAGTAAGATTAGGGACAAGATTGGCCCACTTAAGAGTACCTCTGGTCAGATCACTGACAGTGATAAGGATATGTGTGAAATTCTCAATACCTACTTCCTCTCAGCTTTCACCCATGAAAACACTAGCGATATTCCTGAAATAATAGATTATGTAGAAGAGGATGATGATAAACTATGTACGATTGCGGTAACTAGTGACATGGTCCTCAGACAAATAGAGAAACTAAAACCTAACAAATCCCCAGGCCCTGATGAACTGTTTGCAAGGGTGTTAAAGGAACGTAAAGAGGAACTTAGCATACCTTTGGGTAATCTTTTTAACATATCACTACAAACTGGCATAGTGCCTGATAAGTGGAAAATGGCAAATATAATACCTATTTACAAGGCAGGTGACAGGTCCTTGGCTTCGAACTATAGACCAATAAGCCTTACCTCCATAGTGGGAAAATTTATGGAATCAATAATTGACGAAGCAATTCGTAGCCATCTTCATAGGCACATATTGATTAATGAATCTCAACACGGTTTTACAATGGGGCATTCCTGTCTTACGAATTTACCAACTTTTTTCACTAAGGTGTTTGAGGAGGTAGATCATGGTAATGAATATGATATTGTGTATATGGACTTCAGTAAGGCTTTCGATAGAGTTCCACACCAGAGGCTATTGAGGAAACTTATGGCACACGGAATAGGAGGAGATTTTTTTTTTTTTTTGGGTAGATGCATGGCTGACAAATAGGCAGCAGAGAGTTTGCATAAATGGGGAGAAATCAGAATGGGGGCACGTCGCTAGCGGTGTTCCTCAGGGGTCAGTGTTGGGCCCGTTGTTGTTCACAATTTACATAAACGACATAGATGAGGGAATAAATAGCGACATAAGCAAATTTGCTGATGACACCAAAATAGGCCGTCCAATTCATTCTAATGAGGACACTAGAGCACTTCAGGATGATTTGAATAGACTGATGCAATGGTCGGAGAAGTGGCAGATGCAGTTTAATATTGACAAATGCAAAGTTCTAAATATTGGACAGGTAAATAACCATGTCACATATAAACTAAATAATGTAGATCTTAATACTACTAATTGCGAAAAGGATTTAGGAGTTCTGGTTAGCAGTAATCTAAAACCAAAACAACAGTGCATTAGTGTTCTCAATAAAGCTAACAGAATTCTTGGCTTCATATCTAGAAGTATAAATAATAAAAGTCCTCAGGTTGTTCTTCAACTCTATATATCCTTGGTTAGGCCTCATTTAGACTATGCTGCTCAGTTCTTGTCACCGTATTACAGAATGGATATAAATGCACTGGAAAACGTACAGAGGAGGATGACAAAGATGATCCCATGTATCAGAAATCTTCCCTATGAGGATAGACTGAGGGCCTTGAATCTGCACTCTCTCAAAAGGCGTAGAATTAGGGGGGATATGATCGAGGTGTATAAATGGAAAACAGGAATAAATAAAGGGGATGTAAATAGCGTGCTGAAAATTTCCAGCCGAGACAGGACTCGCAACAATGGTTTAAAGTTGGAAAAATTCAGATTCAGGGAGGATATAGGAAAGCACTGGTTTGGTAATAGAGTTGTGGATAAGTGGAACAAATTCCCGAGTACAGTTATTGAGGCTAAAACGTTGTGTGGTTTTAAAAATAGGTTAGATAAATACATGAGTGGGTGTGGGTGGGTGTGAGTTGGACCTGACTAGCTTTTGCTTCTGGGTCTGGTGCAGTGCTCCTTCATTGAGTGGAGTTGACCAGACTGGGTGGGTCATTGGGCTTATCCGGGGGGTGGGTCATTGGTCTAATCCGGGGGGGGGGGACATAGACCTGCTCCGCATGGGTCAGTAGGCCCGTTGCAGTGTTCCTTCTTTCTTATGTTCTTATGTCTCTCAGTACCTGACTTCTTGACTCAGGCTAAAGTGCTTCAGAAGGTGCTGTGATAATGATACTTCCACTAAGTTTCTACTCTTATTATTTTCAATTAGCTGTTGGTCCATGCACCAACCTACCAATAATCGATGACCTACCTGCCAATAATCAATGACTTGCCAATAATCGATGACCTTACGGTGTTAGAAAAGCAAAAGCTTCTCACGAACACAGCTAGGTTGACTCAGCTAACAGACTCGGCCAATGTGACACTGGCACAATATATTATTGTATTACTGGCCTTTCCCATTCACTCTCACATTATTTATATTCAGAAATCAGGCAATGTTGTTAAGCAGTATCACTCGTATAAAAGTGATTAAAAATATAATTTAAAAACAAGTAGAGGAAATGACAATGCTGTCGATGTAGGATATAGGAAAGTACTGGTTTGGTAATAGAGTTGTGGATGAGTGGAACAAACTCCCAAGTACAGTTATAGAGGCCAGAACGTTGTGTAGCTTTAAAAATAGGTTGGATAAATACATGAGTAGATGTGGGTGGGTGTGAGTTAGACCTGATAGCTTGTGCTACCAGGCCGGTTGCCGTGTTCCTCCCTTAAGTCAATGTGACCTGACCTGACTAGGTTGGGTGCATTGGCTTAAGCCGGTAGGAGACTTGGACCTGCCTCGCATGGGCCAGTAGGCCTTCTGCAGTGTTCCTTCGTTCTTATGTTCTTATGTTCTTATGTAATAACACGATTTCCATTGCAATCTTTTGCCTTTCACTCTCCTTCATTGCTCAATACTCTCGAGAAATTGTATAAAATATTACAAATATAATTCCAGAGTCAACTCAATTTTGAAATTTCCCAACTAGATATCCTTATTACAAAAATTATGAAATTTAACATGAAAAGGTGTCTCCTCAGCCATTTTATAACTTATCTGAAGACGTTACTGTGTCAAATTTGTTCATCAAATCCTTATCTATTTGAGAATTCGTTATCAGTGGCTTCCTGTTTTCAAAATTAAATTTTATCCCTAAGGTTTCAAAACACTTTAAAAATGTTATTTAGTAAAATCATAAAAAATAAAACAAGAAGCAATGTTTCCAAAGATGTCCCGTAGCTGACGCATAGATGACGCAGCTAACACACTGAGGTCCGGGGGTCGATCACCGGTACGGGTGGAAACATTAGGACGTGTTTCCTTAAGGCACCTGCTCGAAACCATGTCCAATTATTAGCACACTGGCCAGTGAGGCTTAAGACTCCCCATCCAGTCTGATTTGAATAAATGTAGACAGCCTGTACTGTCTGCACAGACAGCCGTGTGTCCAGTGAGGTCTGAGCCAGACCTGAGTAGCACCACTGTGCTAAGTCACCCGTGTGACCAGTACGTTTGACAGCTATCAGACAGCCCCGAGTGACCGAGCCCCCTTGTACAGAAAGCTTTTATGCTCGTCGCTCGTGATGTTCTGCAGAAACGTACCTGCTACGATTCCCATCGAGATTTGTTTCACTTCACCTCCAGACCTTCAGAATGCAGTTATATGTAGAGAAATAAGTCCGGGGACGCTTAGACTAACCTCTGCTATAACTCCAACTGTCGAGAGAATGACACACTGTGTCAGCCTCGTGTCAGGCTTCAGTGAGCAGCCTGCACAAAGATGTCACTTTGACTGCTAGCTCTCTCACTGCAGTCTGGTGTATGATGTTACGACTCCCAGATGTTTCGCCCAGTTGTCTCTGCCACGACTCGCTCCACAACTCGCTTCACGCTCGCCGGCAGTGACAGCCCAGCGACAGTACCAGTCGAGAAGTGTCCTCCTGAGTCACTTGCCAGAAGTCCTGCCCAGTTGCCGAGTTTTGTAGACGCCTCACTCGAGGGCACCAGCATGTCGTGCCCCAGGTTGAGTGAAAACCTGCAGCGACTCCTACGACGACTGCTTCACCGTTCCAGAGGAGACCGTACCCTGTTACGTCACAGCTCAGCCGCAGCGATGTCTCCTGTGTTGCAGTATCTGTCCAGACGCAGGAAGGCGTGCAGTGATGCCCATCGACGTTCACTGCCTATGACCACGATGTTTAGCACACCCCACATGTTTTTTTCTTCCCTCCCTGTAGGAAGTTTTTTTTCCATGTCCATATGTATATATATATGTTTTTATTTTGTGTTCTGTGCCCTGTGCCTACGAGAGAGAGACCGAGTTCCTTTTACCACCAGTATTGTCGCGTCGGGACGACGCGCGGTAGGTGGCCGAGCGTATGTAGACAGCCTGTACTGTCTGCACAGACAGCCCATGCTGTCTGCCAGCTTAGTTCATATTTCGCGCCATGCTGGTGCTGCCACCTATAGGCGTTGCCACTTAAGCCTGCCTGCCCTTGCCTCGCTCTCACTCACACAGCGGCCTAGCAGGAAGACACAAGGCCGACTAGTAGCTCTCTCTCGTGGGATGGCCCTGCCCGGGCCATGGGCACAACACACAAGCCTATGCACCCACCACTACTTAACAATAAAGTAAGAAGCCTCGGAAGACGTATCATTTACTCCCCGCTACCAGAACAGCAAATAATCCTTTTATATAAACCGTACCACGGGTGAGGATAGAACCCGCGGCCAGAGAGTTTGCAATCGTGTTATTACGTTTTCGAGTTGTGATTTGAATAGTTTGATGTATATGTGAGCATTTTCTTTTCAACTTTAGCTAAATTTGTTTGTGATGGAAACTGATTCACAGAAAATGGCAGTAAATAACTTGGTAATGATAATAAGACACAATATACAAGTGATGGCATTTTATACGCAAAAATAACCAGCATATAGAAGAGGGAAACTTATGGTTACAAGTTAGTGTGACTTGTAAATGATTCAAGTTCGACCGAAACGTCGTCATAAGCTTCTCTTTCCATGTGCCGGTTATTTGTGTATTGTAATAAAGTTGGTAGAATTACCGACAATATGTTAAGTAAAAGGACACAAGTGCAACCAATGTGACATTTTATTGTGGCAACGTTTCGCTCTCCAGGAGCTTTATCAAGCCATTACAAACAATACATGGACACAGAGGGTATATAAAGGCTCAGAGTGAGTTGCAATACTAGTGGTAGTAGTAGTAGTAGTAGTAGTAGTAGTGACAAAAGTTGTAGTAGTAGTAGTAATACAATATGGTAGAGCAATTAATTCGTATATGAGTAAAAGGATATAAAAGCTATTACTTGGGTAACATAAAATAGGTTGGACAAATATAGACTGGATAGAGGCAGCCTGTTTCAGTGTTCACTCTCTGTAATGTGCTTTGTGTAGTATAACAGGAGAGACTATGTGATGGCAGTGTTTACTGTTTTCAGGAGGATTCTTGCTAAGACTTCAGAGATGGTGAAGCTGCCGTTGTTTTGTTTAATTGTATTCGAAACAGCGATCAGTGCTGATTCGAGGCACTTGCGTCTGCGGAAATTAGTTTCTTTGATCACTAATTGGGCGTCCCTGAATTTCATGAGATGATTGGTGGAATTTCGGTGTTGTACACAGGCGTTATTCAAGTTATCGTTCCTACATGCGTAAATGTGTTCATTGAGGCGGGTGTCGAGGTTTTTTGCTGTTTCACCTACGTAAATCTTGTCACAGCCTCCACAGGGTATAGTGTAAACTCCTGCGTTGACTGGTTCGTGGTGCTTTGATTTTGTCCTGGTTAGATCCTTTATTGGAGTGCTGGAAGCGATGGCGACTCTGGTGTTAGCTTGTGAAAGTACTTTAGAAACGTTCAGTTCTGTTGGGAAGAATTATAACTTTGTTGGAAGTGGTGTTGGTGAGTGGAGAATTAATGATCTGAAGAGCTCTTTTCTTGCAGTCTTTGATGAAAAAGGAAGGAAAATGTAACTCAGTGAAGGTTTGGTGAATGTATGTACATTCCTCGTCAAGAAACTCAGGACTACAAATTCGGTATGCTCTTAGGAAAAGCCCGATGATGATGCCTCTTTTGGTCTTGATGTCTTGACTGGAATAGAAGTGTGTGAGATCATTTTTATTGGTAGGTTTCCGATAGACTTGAAATCTTAGGTTGTTGTCTACTTTGTGAATGAGGACGTCGAGGAAAGGTGGCTTGTCATTGGACTCTTCTTCTAGTGTAAACTGGATCGCCGGTTCAACTGCGTTGAGCCTTGCCTGAAGATTCCGTACATCAAAACGTTTGGGAGTTATTACGAGGACGTCGTCCACGTAACGTAACCAAGTGACGCTTGAAGGGATGATGTTGGCGAAGTGTTCGGACTCTAGGTGTTCCATGTATAAGTTGGCTAGGACGGCACTGATGGGGGACCCCATTCCCATGCCGTAGGTTTGTTTGTAGAGCTTGTTATTGAAAGAAAAACAGTTGAAATTAACACAGAGTTCAATCAAGTCAACAAAATCTCCGGGAGGTAGAGGAAGATTAAGGTCCTGATTGACTTTACGTCGTAGAACCTCGATGGCTTTTGTGGTAGGCACTTTTGTGAAGAGGGAAGTCACGTCCAAACTGCTTAGTTTCTTGTTACGCATGGAGAGGTTTCGGATGCGGTTGAGAAGGTCACCTGAGTGTTTAAGATGAGCGGGGCTGATGGTCCCCAGAAGGCAGGAAAGATGTTTGGTAAGAACTCCGGCTAGTTTGTGAGGAGCACTGCCTATTCCTGACGTGATTGGTCTGAGAGGAATATTGTGTTTATGGGTCTTGGGTAAACCATACATGTGTGCTGGTTTAGGGTTGCTTGATAACAAGTACAGAAGTTTCTTCCCTTCTCTAGTGCGTTTGAGTATTTGTCTGGTTTTGTATAGAAAATCTTTGGTGAGCGTCTCCCACTGTTGAGTGCAGATGGGTTCGTATGTAGATTGATCATTCAAAAGGTCCATCATTTTAGTGTTGTAATCACTGGTGTTGAGTATGACGACTCCACCTCCTTTGTCGGCGGTGGTGACGATAATGTTGCGGTCGTTTGCGAGGTCCTTAAGGGCAGTGATGTATCGTCAAGGAAGATTAGAAGAAGAAGGTTCACATACATCACTGCCCTTAAGGACCTCGCAAACGACCCCAACATTATCGTCACCACCGCCGACAAAGGAGGTGGAGTCGTCATACTCAACACCAGTGATTACAACACTAAAATGATGGACCTTTTGAATGATCAATCTACATATTAACCCATCAGCACTCAACATCAATCTTGAGTAGAATACGGCATATGAGCGGAGAAGCAGCTTATAAACCGTATGACAGGAGAGGTGCAGCAGTCATAGGTGGTGTCACATTTGTTCAATGTGGAAGTAGGTCGTGCCCAAGAATTAGGCAAGCGAAGAATTCCTAAGTATTAAGATCCCAAGAAGTTGCAGTGTCTGACAGGTTTGTAGATGAATGGTTCAGAGAACCGACACCACCTATGACTGCTGCACCTCTCCTGCCATACGGTTTATAAGCTGCTTCTCCGCTCATATGCCGTATTCTACTCAAGATTGATGGACTGAACACATCGACTCAAGGTTGAGGGACTGATTACCTCATTCTCCTCCTGTTCTTCAAGTTTCTCCTATGTATGGACTGATGAAGCCACTGTGTGGCGAAACGTTTCCTCAATAAAGATACCCAAGAGTTGCACATGTGTCTAATTTATCAAGATTTCTGATACATGGGATCATCTTTGTCATCCTCCTCTGTACGTTTTCCAGAGCATTTATATCCATTCTGTAATACGGTGACCAGAACTGAGCAGCATAGTCTAAATAAAGCCTAACCAAGGATATACAGAGTTGAAGAACAACCTGAGGACTTCTATTATTTATACTTCTAGATATGAAGCCAAGAATTCTGTTAGCTTTATTGCGAACACTAATGCACTGTTGTTTTGGTTTTAGGTTACTGCTAACCAGAACTCCTAAATCCTTTTCGCAGTCAGTAGTATTAAGATCTACATTATTTACCTGTCTAACATTTAGAACTTTGCATTTGTCAATATTAAACTGCATCTGCCACTTCTCCGACCATTGCATCAGTCTATTCAAATCATCCTGGAGTGCTCTAGTGTCCTCATTAGAATGAATTGGACGGCCTAATTTGGTGTCATCAGCAAATTTGCTTATGTCGCTATTTATTCCCTCATCTATGTCATTTATGTAAATTGTGAACAACAACGGGCCCAACACTGACCCCTGAGGAACACCGCTTGTGACGTGCCCCCATTCTGCTTTCTCCCCATTTATGCAAACTGCTGTTTATTTGTCAGCCATGCCTCTACCCAGGAAAAAATTTCTCCTCCTGTTCCGTGTGCCTTAAGTTTCTTCAATAGCTTCTGGTATGGAACTCAATCGAAAGCCTTACTGAAGTCCATATACACAATATCATATTCATTACCATGATCTACCTCCTCAAGCACCTTAGTGAAAAAAGTTAGTAAATTCGTAAGACAGGAACTCACCTTTGTAAAACAGTGTTGAGATTCATTAATCAATCTGTGCCTGTCAAGATGGCTATGAAATGCTTCGGCAATTATTGATTCCCTAAATTTTCCCACTATGGAGGTAAGGGTTATTGGTCTATAGTTCGAGCCAAGGACCTGTCACCTGCCTTGTAAATAGGTATTACATTTGCCATTTTCCACTTACCAGGCACTATGCCAATTTGTAGTGATATGTTAAAAAGATTAGCCAAAGGTATGCTAAGTTCCTCTTTACATTCCTTTAACACCCAGTGTGGATTCAGGAGTAGACTCATAGCTCCTGGCCCTGCCACTTCACTCGTTGCCACTAGGTACACTCCCTCCCTGCTCCATAAGCTTTATCATACCTCTTCTTAAAGCTTTGTATGGATCCTCCCTCAACTACATCACTTCCCAGACTACTCCACTTCCTGACATCTCTATGGCTGAAGAAATACTTCCTAACATCCCTGTGACTCATGTGAGTCTTCAGCTTCCAATTGTGATCCATTGTTGTTGTGTCCCATTTCTGGAACATCCTGTGTCTGTCCACCTTGTCTATTCCTCTCAGTATTTTATGTCCTTATCATGTCTTCCCTATCTCTCCAGTCTTCCAGTGTCGTCAGGTCGAGTTCCCTTAACCTTTCCTCGTAAGACATACCACTTAGCTCCGGGACTAGACTCGTTCCAAAACTTTGTGTGTGTGTGTGTGTGTGTGTGTGTGTGTGTGTGTGTGTGTGTGTGTGTGTGTGTGTGTATTTGCTTACTCACCTAATTGGCTTCCCCAGCTTTGTCGTACCTCGTGTTTAAGCTATGTATGGTTCCTGCCTCCACTACATCCCTTGCTAGGCTATTTCACTTCCCGACGACTCTGTGACTGAAGAAGTACTTCCTAACATCCCTGTGACTCGTCTAAGTCTTCAGCTTCCAATTGTGACCCCTTGTTTCTGTGTCCCCTCTCTGGAACATGTATGTGTGTGTGTGTGTGTGGTGTGTGGTTGTGTGTGTTGTGGTGTGTGTGGTGTTTTGTGTGTGTGTGTGTGTGGTGTCTGTGCATACTCACTTGCTCCCCATACATCGTCATAATAGAATTCCTTTGTTAATTTTCTGACAGGGTGAAAACACTTAATTTCCAGCAACACTGTTAATTAACGTTGAGGTGGCAGAGTAGGTGAGGCGTCAGGGCATGGGTATTGAGAGGGGGGTATGGAGGTGGGATATAAATAAGTGGTAAGGTGGTGAGTAAGAAGTGAAGGACTTGGGTAAGGCTAAATATCATGTGAGCAAGAGGTGAAGGACGTGCGTCAGGTTGTATAGCATAATATGTGAAGGGATCGTACGTGGGTAAGGGAGCCGTGATTGGGTAAAGGGTAAGAGTAAGGTTATGAGTATGATGGGTAAAGGGTAAGAGTAAGGTTATGAGTATGATGGGTAAAGGGTAAGAGTAAGGTTATGAGTATGATGGGTAAAGGGTAAGAGTAAAGTTATGAGTATGAGGGTTGAATTAGTGAGTAAAGGTTTCAACGCAATGATGGTAAGGAGAGGGTAGGTCACACTGCTGCCTGCTAACAAGGAGAGGGTAGGTCACGCTGCTCCCTGCTGACAAGGAGAGGGTAGGTCACACTGCTGCCTGCTGACAAGGAGAGGGTAGACCACACTGCTGCCTGCTGACAAGGAGAGGGTAGGTCACGCTGCTCCCTGCTGACAAGGAGAGGGTAGGTCACACTGCTGCCTGCTAACAAGGAGAGGGTAGGTCACACTGCTGCCTGCTGACAAGGAGAGGGTAGACCACACTGCTGCCTGCTGACAAGGAGAGGGTAGGTCACGCTGCTCCCTGCTGACAAGGAGAGGGTAGGTCACACTGCTGCCTGTTAACAAGGAGAGGGCATGCCACTCTGCTGCCTGCTAACAAGGAGAGGGCAGGTCACACTGCTGCCTGCTGACAAGGAGAGGGTAGGTCTTATTGCTGCCTCCTGACAAGGAGACGGTAGGTCACACTGCTGCCTGCTGACAAGGAGAGGGTAGGTCACATTGCTGCCTGCTGACAAGGAGAGGGTAGGTCACATTGCTGCCTGCTAACAAGGAGAGGGCATGCCACGCTGCTGCCTGCTAACAAGGAGAGGGCAGGTCACACTGCTACCTGCTGACAAGGAGAGAGCAGGTCACACTGCTGCCTGCTAACAAGGAGAGGGTAGGTCACACTGCTGCCTCCAGACAAGGAGAGGGTAGGTCACACTGTTGCCTGCTGAAAAGGAGAGGGTAGGTCATACTGCTGCCTGCTGACAAGGAGAGGGCAGGTCATACTGCTGCCTGCTGACAAGGAGAGGGTACGCCACGCTGCTGCCTGCTAACAAGCAAAGGGTAGGCCACGCTGCTGCCTGCTAACAAGGAAAGGATAGGCCACGCTGCTGCCTGCTAACAAGCAAAGGGTAGGCCGCGCTGCTGAATGCTAACAGTGAGAAGGTAGGACACACTGCTGCCTGCTAACAAGGAGAGGGGAGGCCACGCTGCTACCTGCTAACAAGGAGAGGGTAGGCCACGCTGCTGCCTGCTAACAAGGAGAGGGTAGGCCACGCTGCTGCCTGCTAACAATAAGAGGGTAGGACACACTGCTGCCTGCTAGCAAGGAGAGGGTAGGTCACGCTGCTGCCTACTAACAAGGAGAGCAAGGACACACTGCTGCCTGCTGAAAAGGAGAGGGTAGGTCACACTGCTGCCTGCTAACATGGAGAAGGTAGGCCACGCTGCTGCCTGCTGACAAGGATAGGGTAGGCCACGCTGCTGCCTGCTAACAATAAGAGGGTAGGTCACGCTGCTGCCTGCTAACAATAAGAGGGTAGGCCACGCTGCTGCCTGCTAACAATAAGAGGGTAGGATACGCTGCTGCCTGCTAACAGTAAGAGGGGTAGGTCACGCTGCTGCCTGCTAACAATAAGGGGGTAGGTCACGCTGCTGCCTGCTAACAATAAGAGGGGTAGGCCACGCTGCTGCCTGCTAACAATAAGAGGGGTAGGTCACGCTGCTGCCTGCTAACAATAACGGGGTAGGTCACGCTGCTGCCTGCTAACAATAAGAGGGGTAGGTCACGCTGCTGCCTGCTAACATGGAGAGGGTAGGCCACGCTGCTGCCTGCTAACAAGGAGAGGGTAGGCCACGCTGCTGCCTGCTGACAAGGAGAAGGTAGGCCACGCTGCTGCCTGCTAACAAGGAGAGAGTATGCCACGCTGCTACCTGCTAACAAGGAGAGGGTAGGCCACGCTGCTGCCTGCTGACAAGGAGAAGGTAGGCCACGCTGCTGCCTGCTAACAAGGAGAGGGTAGGCCACGCTGCTGCGTGCTAACAAGCAGAGGGTAGGCCACGCTGCTGCCTGCTAACAAGGAGAGGGTAGGCCACGCTGCTGCCTGCTAACAAGGAGAGGGTAGGCCACGCTGCTGCCTGCTAACAAGGAGAGGGTAGGCCACGCTGCTGCCTGCTAACAGGAGAGGGTAGGCCACGCTGCTGCCTGCTAGCAAGAAGAGGGTAGGCCACGCTGCTGCCTGCTAACAAGGAGAGGGGTAGGCCACGCTGCTGCCTGCTAACAAGGAGAGGGTAGGCCACGCTGCTGCCTGCTAGCAAGAAGAGGGTAGGCCACGCTGCTGCCTGCTAACAATAAGAGGGGTAGGCCACGCTGCTGCCTGCTAACAAGGAGAGGTAGGCCACACTGCTGCTGCCTGCTAACAAGGAGAGGGTAGGCCACGCTGCTGTCTACTAACAAGGAGAGGGTAGGCCACGCTGCTGCCTGCTAACAAGGAGAGGATAGGCCACGCTGCTGCCTGCTAACAAGGAGAGGGTAGGTCATACTGCTGCCTGCTGACAAGGAGAGGGTACGCCACGCTGCTGCCTGCTAACAAGCAAAGGGTAGGCCACGCTGCTACCTGCTAACAATAAGAGGGTAGGTCACGCTGCTTCCTGCTAATAAGCAAAGGGTAGGCCACGCTGCTGCCTGCTAACAATAAGAGGGTAGGTCACGCTGCTGCCTGCTAACAATAAGAGGGTAGGCCACGCTGCTGCCTGCTAACAAGGAGAGGGTAGGCCACGCTGCTGCCTGCTAGCAAGAAGAGGGTAGGCCACGCTGCTGCCTGCTAACAATAAGAGGGGTAGGCCACGCTGCTGCCTGCTAACAAGGAGAGGGTAGGCCACGCTGCTGCCTGCTAACAAGGAGAGGGTAGGCCACGCTGCTGTCTACTAACAAGGAGAGGGTAGGCCACGCTGCTGCCTGCTAACAAGGAGAGGATAGGCCACGCTGCTGCCTGCTAACAAGGAGAGGGTAGGTCATACTGCTGCCTGCTGACAAGGAGAGGGTACGCCACGCTGCTGCCTGCTAACAAGCAAAGGGTAGGCCACGCTGCTACCTGCTAACAATAAGAGGGTAGGTCACGCTGCTTCCTGCTAACAAGCAAAGGGTAGGCCACGCTGCTGCCTGCTAACAATAAGAGGGTAGGTCACGCTGCTGCCTGCTAACAATAAGAGGGTAGGCCACGCTGCTGCCTGCTAACAATAAGAGGGTAGGCCACGCTGCTGCCTCCTAACAAGTAGAAGGTAGGCCACGCTGCTGCCTGCTAACAATAGGAGGGTAGGCCACGCTGCTGCCTCCTAACAAGTAGAAGGTAGGCCACGCTGCTGCCTGCTGACAAGGATAGAGTAGGCCACGCTGCTACCTGCTAACAATAAGAGGGTAGGCCACGCTTCTGCCTGCTAACAATAAGAGGGTAGGCCACGCTGCTGCCTGCTAACAATAAGAGGGTAGGCCACGCTGCTGCCTGCTAACAGTAAGAGGGTAGGCCACGCTGCTGCCTCCTAACAAGTAGAAGGTAGGCCACGCTGCTACCTGCTAACAATAAGAGGGTAGGCCACGCTGCTGCCTGCTAACAAGTAGAGGGTAGGTCACGCTGCTGCCTGCTAACATGGAGAAGGTAGGCCACGCTGCTGCCTGCTGACAAGGATAGGGTAGGCCACGCTGCTGCCTGCTAACAATAAGAGGGTAGGTCACGCTGCTGCCTGCTAACAAGAGGGTAGGTCACGCTGCTGCCTGCTAACAGTAAGAGGGTAGGTCACGCTGCTGCCTGCTAACATGGAGAAGGTAGGCCACGCTGCTGCCTGCTGACAAGGATAGGGTAGGCCACGCTGCTGCCTGCTAACAATAAAAGGGTAGGTCACGCTGCTGCCTGCTAACAAGAGGGTAGGTCACGCTGCTGCCTGCTAACAGTAAGAGGGTAGGTCACGCTGCTGCCTGCTAACAATAAGAGGGGTAGGTCACGCTGCTGCCTGCTAAGAATAAGAGGGTAGGCCACGCTGCTGCCTGCTAACAATAAGAGGGGTAGGTCACGCTGCTGCCTGCTAACAATAAGAGGGTAGGTCACGCTGCTCCCTGCTAACAATAAGAGGGGTAGGTTACGCTGCTGCCTGCTAAGAATAAGAGGGTAGGCCACGCTGCTGCCTGCTAACAATAAGAGGGGCAGGTCACGCTGCTGCCTGCTAACAATAAGGGGGTAGGTCACGCTGCTGCCTGCTAACAATAAGAGGGGTAGGTCACGCTGCTGCCTGCTAACAAGGAGAGGGTAGGCCACGCTGCTGCCTGCTAACAATAAGAGGGTAGGTCACGCTGCTGCCTGCTAACAATAAGAGGGTAGGCCACGCTGCTGCCTGCTAACAATAAGAGGGGTAGGTCACGCTGCTGCCTGCTAACAAGGAGAGGGTAGGCCACGCTGCTGCCTGCTAATTACTCTGTGTTGCTGCTAAAATCCCAGAATCAACTTGTCCTTCCTCTGACCCACGATGCTCTGTGTAATAATTTGCTTTAAAGCTGATAGTCCATATCCATCATCCCTCATGGGAGCTTCCTTGAAGCTGGTGAGGGGCTCTTGATCCAGGGAATTGGATGTGTGCTCTAGTTCCCTGAATTAAGCCTGAATACCTTCCATCTCCCATCCCTACGTGAGTCGTATAATCCTACGGGTTTAGCGCTCCTCCATGATTGTAATCCACAACCATAATGAAACTCGGAGGTTAAATACGTGTTTCATTGTACACTTATAGCAAATTTTGCTGAGAATATAAAATCCCTTTTAAAGAGCGATTAATAACCTGAGATTTTTCTGAGATGGAGATGTGAAGGTATCACCAGTTCATTAGGTATCACCAGTTCATTAGGTATCACCAGTTCATTAGGTATCACCAGTTCATTAGGTATCACTAGTTCATTAGGTATCACCAGTTCATTAGGTATCACCAGTTCATTAGGTATCACCAGTTCATTAGGTATCACCAGTTCATTAGTACACCAGTTCATTAGGTATCACCAGTTCATTAGGTATCACCAGTTCATAGGTATACACCAGTTCATTAGGTATCACCAGTTCATTAGGTATCACCCAGTTCATTAGGTATCACCAGTTCATTAGGTATCACCATTCATTGGGTATCACCAGTTCATTGGGTATCACCAGTTCATTAGGTATCACCAGTTCATTAGGTATCACCAGTTCATTAGGTATCACCAGTTCATTAGGTATCACCAGTTCATTAGGTATCACCAGTTCATTAGGTATCATCAGTTCAATAGGTATCACCAGTTCATTAGGTATCACCAGTTCATTAGGTATCACCATTTTATTAGGTATCACCAGTTCATTAGTATCACCAGTTCATTAGTATCACCATTCATTAGGTATCACCAGTTCATTGGGTATCACCAGTTCATTAGGTATCACCAGTTCATTAGGTATCTCCAGTTCATTAGGCATCACCAGTTCATTAGGTATCACCAGTTCATTAGGTATCACCAGTTCATTAGGTTCACCAGTCAATTAGGTATCACCAGTTCATTAGGTATCACCAGTTCATTAGGTATCACCAGTTCATTAGGTATCACCAGTTCATTAGGTATCACCAGTTCATTGGGTATCACCAGTTCATTAGGTATCACCAGTTCATTAGTATCACCAGTTCATTAGGTATCACCAGTTCATTAGGTATCACCAGTTCATTGGGTATCACCAGTTCATTGGGTATCACCAGTTCATTAGTACACCAGTTCATTGGGTATCACCAGTTCATTGGGTATCACCAGTTCATTAGGTATCACCAGTTCATTAGGTATCACCAGTTCATTAGGTATCACCAGTTCATTAGGTATCACCAGTTTCATTAGGTATCACCAGTTCATTAGGTATCATCAGTTCAATAGGTATCACCAGTTCATTAGGTATCACCAGTTCATTAGGTATCACCAGTTCATTAGGTATCACCAGTTCTATTGGGTATCACCAGTATCATTGGGTATCACCAGTTCATTGGGTAATCACCAGTTCATTGGTATCACCAGTTCATTAGGTATCACCAGTTCATTAGGTATCACCAGTTCATTAGGTATCACCAGTTCATTAGGTATCACCAGTTCATTAGGTATCACCAGTTCATTGGGTATCACCAGTTCATTAGGTATCACCAGTTCATTAGGTATCACCAGTTCATTAGGTATCACCAGTTCATTAGTATCACCATTCATTAGGTATCACCAGTTCATTAGGTATCACCAGTTCATTGGGATACACCAGTTCATTAGGTATCACCAGTTCATTGGGTATCACCAGTTCATTAGGTATCACCAGTTCATTGGGTATCACCAGTTCATTGGGTATCACCAGTTCATTAGGTATCACCAGTTCATTAGGTATCGCCAGTTCATTAGGCATCACCAGTTCATTAGATATCACCAGTTCATTAGGTATCACCAGTTCATTAGGTATCACCAGTTCATTAGGTATCACCAGTTCATTAGGTATCACCAGTTCATTAGGTATCACCAGTTCATTAGTATCACCAGTTTCATTAGGTATCACCAGTTCATTAGGTATCACTAGTTCATTAGGTATCACTAGTTCATTAGGTATCACCAGTTCATTAGGTATCACCAGTTCATTAGGTATCACTAGTTCATTAGGTATCACCAGTTCATTAGGTATCACCAGTTCATTAGGTATCACCAGTTCATTAGGTATCACTAGTTTCATTAGGTATCACCAGTTCTTAGGTATCACCAGTTCATTAGGTATCACTAGTTCATTAGGTATCACCAGTTCATTAGGTATCACCAGTTCATTAGGTATCACCAGTTCATTAGGTATCACCAGTTCATTAGGTATCACCAGTTCATTAGGTATCACCAGTTCATTAGGTATCACTAGTTCATTAGGTATCACCAGAGGGTTATCTTTAGCGAGAAAGGTATCAAATTGTGCCTTAATAATATTAATAATAATCCTTATTTCTAGTAGTACATGAACAACAAATACTAACATTGCTATCATCATTGATATATAGAAATCTCCTGGTTATGCAGCGCATTTCGGGCAAATCAGGTTAAGATAAGATAAGATTTCGTTCGGATTTTTAACCCCGGAGGGTTAGCCACCCAGGATAACCCAAGAAAGTCAGTGCGTCATCGAGGACTGTCTAACTTATTTCCATTGGGGTCCTTAATCTTGTCCCCCAGGATGCGACCCACACCAGTCGACTAACACCCAGGTACCTATTTGCTGCTAGGTGAACAGGACAACAGGTGTTAGGAAACGTGTCGAATGTTTCCACCCACCGGGAATCGAACCCGGGCCCTCCGTGTGTGAAGCGGGAGCTTTAGCCACCAGGCTACCGGTTAATTTTGTCCCTAGGAAGTGACCCACACCAGTCGACTAACACCCAGGTACCACTTCACTAGGTGAACAGGGACAGTAGGTGTCTTAAGGAAACACACCATAATGTTTCCACCCTTACCGGGGATCGAACTACATGTGTCTGTGTGAGAGCTGGGCACGTTAGCACCCAACCTACGGGATAGTATGAGCTGGTGATGTAAGAGGCAGGCATGATCTGGAAAGGAAGTGCCCAAGGAAATGAATTTGAGTTCTCATCTTCCTTCTCCCAGTTACATAAAGTTACCTTTCTAAGTTGACTTAAGTTACTTATTTTTTAAGTATTCTTCCATCTTTTCATTATCATTTCGCTCATTGCTCAAGAAGGCCTCATTCGACCGACTTCAAATTTTTAACCATGGTGTACGGTAACTAGGAAAAGATTCTAGGAACAATAGACACGTGCGTGTGCCTCGGTACTCAAGTTGTTGAACTCATTCTCAGCATCGAGGAAAAACTCCGATAACTTTCATAACCTTTTATATAACCATAATTGTTAAAGGGGTGGACCGGTAAGCCAGTGGAAGGCCTCGGTCAGATGACTAAAAGCTCCAGCTACGGGGCCATCAAAATGACAAAGATCCGCATTAGGAAAAAATTTCCCCTTTTTTTCCCCCTGAGTAATTAAAATAAATGTGAACAGCATCGGTTTTTAAACGCCCAAACATTGCAAAAAAAAAAAAAAATCGTAGGTGCAAATTTTGTTGGATTCTGTGCAATAAATGAAGACCTCAGCTTAAGGAATCTTTATCTTGATTTTAAGTTCTGTAAGTTTTTATGAGCCAGTTTTTATTCGTGAAATTGGTTACTGTGAAATAAGTGGAGAATATTTCACTTGATGAAAGTTACAGTATTTAACTTTATTAGGCTATCTTATCTTATTTATATATAACAGTGCTAACATCTTTATTATCACATTTCTATGGTTAAAAAAAAATTGTTGTTTCCAGAGATTAAATAAAACTTGATTACTTAGTAATTGCCTAATTATCTACTTTAAAAATGGTTTAACAGCTGGTCAGTACCTGAGAAAACGTTGATTTATTTTACGCCTTTTAGGTCTCTGTTTACTTTCATGTAGAAAATATGTGGAGAAGAAATCTGTCATCCTGCTTTTCATGCGATGATTTCTGAGTGTCGCGTCACATTAGCTTCCTCTTCAGTGCTGAGAACTTGATAATCCAACCTCCGAGCCCCTTCAAATTTAATATTTTTGTGTATTTTAGGATATTAATCTTAGGTCACTTTGGTAGGTTTGAATTTGATATGGGATGTTTATGTCTTAATTTACCATTTTTTCTTGAATTTTGTATATTAATTTCTATTAGATGAATTGTGAATGATGTGACTGGCTTGAGATATTCAGTGCCTCTTACACTTATGCCACACTCTGCACTATTCCATACCAATGCATTTTGGGACAGGGACTGGGGTTACGCAATATATGGATTCCTTTCTTTGATCACTCAGCAACCTAAACACATCTCATTATTCAGTGGACGGGGTAGTTTCAGGGAAGAGAGAAATAGCTTCTGTAGACGTCGGGAAGATTCAGGGGAAAAAAGCAGACAGAGAGGAACACAACAGCAGGCCACTGCCCCTTTATAATAATAATAAAAATAATAAAAAATAATAATAATCTTTATTTACAAACGTGTAACAAGGTATCCCGCCTAGCTGACATTGTACTACTATACAGAAAGGCGCTTGTTTATTTGAGCATTTCGGGCAAATTAGGTCAATTTTGCCCCAGGAAGGAAAGGGAAAGGGAAAGGGAAGGAAAGGACTGAAGGAAGAAAGAAATAAACTGCTTAGCAAAAATGTGCTGAGCTGAAGGTAAGGAAGGTACAAGAGAATATTGTGGAACTGCAAATTCCTTTTCTTGGGCCCGGGTAACAAGAGTGGCTCATCCATCAAGAACATCCCAACGACGATCCCTAGTGAAGGCACGAATTTTCCTGTTTTTGGAAAAATTCCCATTTTAAGTACACGAACAGGGCCTTTGTTCGTAAGGATGAGATGAGGAGTAGGCGGGGTGTTTTCCTGGGGCAGGGATCAGAATACAGCTAGGCGATTTGACATCATGGCTGGGGAAAGGGAACAATCCTATGATCAGCTCAGTCTCAGTGCTCAGTTCATGATGCATAGAAGTGAGAACGTAAATTAACCCTTAAACCCGCGTATAACATACCCGTACGTAAACCTATACCATTATGTATGACTTTTCCTGCCGTCAGACTTGCCACCATCTTTGACCTAATCCCTTTGTTAAAGTCCTGCTCTTTCTGACACCAGGACAAAAAAATCGCTTGCTATATGGTGAGCCTCGGGCATTGTGGGTAATACAGCCTCAGAGCAGTTAAACAATAGCAATGAGACACCAGAGCTTGATTAGGAGTGAAGATATTGAGGAAGTTCGTGACACCAAAAATGTAAGTAATGTCAGTTTAGACCCAAAAATACAGCAGTGGACATCCCTTGTAGCCTGGATACTTAAAAGCACAGAAAGTGATAGTGAAGCAAGCAGTTTTAAAACGACGATAGTAACAGAAAGATACTGTTTATCAGATGATAGTGAGGCAATTATTCATCGATAATTGTTGATTCAAGTGAAAAATGAGTATTTTTAAATATTCCTTTTTATGACAGAATTATGAATATGATGTGACTCAAAAAAATTTTTACCAGTACACAAAAGTACAAAACAAATGTTACAGTGAAGCCTCCGCTCACAAGTGGTAAAAACGCCATTTTGTTGCAGTGATGTGCTAACTCTTTGCAACACTCGTGCTGTTGCCACAGTTTTAAAAATAATATATCGAAGTACTGGAGTACAGATTAACTTAATCAGCAACTTTTTAAAGAAATAATAACTTTGATTGCTTTTTTTTTTTTTTTCTGCGCATGTTGTATTTTCCCCTGACAAGGCAATCCCTAGAGAGATGATTTGTTGTATAAAATAAAGGAAGTGAAGCGTTAGGCTATAAACTGGAAATAGTCATAAAGGGTTTTTTGTAAGGAAACGGATGGATTGTGGAACTATTGATTTAGGCTGCATAAATTATTCTGGACAACAATAAAAAAATATGTTCGCACCTAACTGAAATAAATGAGATGTTTGTTGTTATGTTAGCTTACTTATTCCAAACATGAAGTCGAAATTTGAACTAGCCCGATAGGATTAGGTACTGAAATTGTATAAATTTCAAGATTATTAATTCATAAAACGTGTTTCCACAAATTTACATCATAGGTAATAAAGGGAGTAATTAAAAACTTATTACCGGTTTACAAAGTAACTTATAAAGAATACTTCAAGAACATTAAGAAACATATTCTCACACAGTAGAGAATATTTAAAATTATTTTAAGCTTTTGACTTTACTTTATGACAACATGGTGCCCTAAGTAACCAAAATATAGTGCTTAAGAAAATCGTAATGACACGATTGAAAAAAAAAGAACCAACCCCCGGCCGGATTGAACCCGCCACGGGCTGGAGTTTTGAAACTCTATGACCGCGGGTTCAATCCCGGCCGGGGGTATGGTTCAAAAGTATAGTCACCCATCATGTTGAATTGAAACGCCTTTGATAAAGTATCTCCATCACACTGATATCCTGATGAAACCTTTACATAACTCATCATTAACAATACCATGATTGGATGGAAAAATTTCCCCAAGGACATTACAACAAAACTGGTTTCTATCATATTTTTCACTGACTCGGTATAACTGTCTGTTGCGTGCTTTCCGTGGAAGTTCTGGACCTGTTTGTAAGCTTCCCGTGCAGCCACTCCAGTTAGTTTTGATAATAAAACTGTGTCGGATAAAGTTCATGTATTTCTAGCCCAACAAATACTCCGACCTAAGTCTTGCGTCATTAAAACTCTTCCAATCTTTTCCTTTTGAGGAAAAAATTCTGTATCGTCAACATCCCCAGTTTTCACAGTTTTTTTTTTTATTATCCGCAAGTTTTCATACAATGGTCGAAGAATTATCTTTTGAGGATGCACTAGTGGCATATCTTGTACGCTTAATTTCCCTAGAATATGTTCACTTATTGCCGACCATTCTTTGATCTCGTAATGGTTAGCATCGTCCCGACTATTAAATACACAAAGGATACACTTACGTTTGTGTAACCAAGTTGGAGACCAGTTTTAAACCTTATTTTCTTCTGGGTCACAGACGGGGCCGCGGGGCGTGCCCCCCGGGAACCCCTCTCCAGGTAAATCTCCAAGTAAAATATTCCACATGTCGTTTGCATTTTGTTAATCTTAGGATTCCATTAAAACCCCACCGCATAAGGCACTAGTACGGATGGCTTTTCAACGTACTTTCAAAATAATCTTGCTGAAGTCGATGAAAAGTCTTCATTCGTCAGAAGGGTAATCGTAGCCCAAATCCTTCATAAGACCACTCACATCAGTGCAGAAAAACCCACCATTCTCTTTTTGATGCAGTGCCGCTAATCTAGTATGGCATACACAAAATAAAATATTTTTGTTCCTTCTGCTGGAAGGTTTCATTTTTGTAAGCACGATCGAGGCACAGTCTGTCTTCTGGTTTGATAGGTCAGGGTCCTTGACAAGGTCATGTAATTCCTGTAGAGTGTACAGGGAGGTTGTTACAAAGTCTCAAATTCTGGTGGTTCATAAAGATCAGTGTTGACAGTTTCTTCACTACTATCACCTTCAGTGTCATAAACAGCTGGAACAAGTAGTGTTCTCACTACGTGACACAGGTTTAGTGTCAGAACAGTGGTACAACAGTACAGAATATGTTTTTTATCTTGATCCCCGCATTAACAACGGAAGTAGAGCTTGTAAAGCATTTATGTTTTTACGTTGATCACGTGATGAATGCTTTCCCCTATATATAGCAAAAAGGAGTCTGCAGTATTTATGATTCCTTATCTGTTAATTAATTTGAAAAAGAGATTCCCTGAAACAGAACAAAAAATCGAATAAAAACGTGGATATATGTATGTGGCAGAGAAATGCAATTTAAACAAACGAAAAGTAATGTTTCACCTTTTGTAAATATGTCGAACACTGGGACGGCCAAAACACAACTGTCACCGATGTCACTGATGTCAGCTAGGCCTGTTTAAACCTTGTACATGTACTTGTATAAATAAAGATACTATTATTTTATTATTATTATTATTATTATTATTATTAATTATTATTTTTTATTATTATTATTATTATTAATTTATACAACTCGCGCCACATGTGTTGCAATATCTTGCGTGATGTGTTAAAATTTTGTCTTCGGGATTTATTTTTAACATGGTGAATATAACCTAAAAGACTATCATTTATAGAAGTAGCATTTTGTTGTCGTTGTCCAGTATAAACAACAATTTTATTTTCACCCCAGAAATAACTATTATCAAGTAGCGCTGGGTAATAACATTATCAACAAAATAGTGCAAAGGTGAAGATGAACAGGAAAAAAATACAGAAGGAAAATATATATTAAATTCGAGCAATCGTAGTGCTAGGAATTAAATGAACGAGCTGAGATATCTGTTCGGTAAACGTTCATTTAAGTAACCGAGGCGTTTTTTTTTTAAATTTTAAGAGTCGATACTTGCCTGCCGAGTCCACTTCCAAGGATTTAATTTGCTTCAAGTTGATATAAATACAGGTAATGGGGGTGAGGTGAAGCTTAAAGTTCGTGAAGAAAACCTGAATTGCTGCATAACAACGGATGTAAAGACAAAAGGATCCACACAGAATTTGGGTAGAATTCCTAGTGGGGTAAAAAATAGAAAAAGTTGATATTAGGTGTGACTCCCCGACCCCGACCTTAAATAGGGACCAAGAGAGATTATTATTGGAGGAAATTATTGAGGCTTAGAGGCATAACAGCATAGTAATTCAGGGAGATTTTTCCATTAGTCAGATTGACTAGAATTCTTTGGCTAGTAATCTAGACTTAATCTTTCATTATTTTGTAAAACAAAATGTGACAGTAACTACGAGGGAAAAGTAACTTGCTTAATTTGCTTCTGACAGACTAAGAAACCCTAGTTAATAATTCAGTAATTCCGGAGGAACTTGAGCGAGCGACCGCAATTCGATTACATTTAATGCCTAGTGGAAGTGTGATAGTAAGTATAATAGAGTATGGGTTATAGTTTTCGCTCAGTCGATTACACTGGGCTTAGAGAACACCTGTTATGTGCTAACTGGGGTAACGAAGATAACTTTCAGTTTGACAGCTTCTAATTATACAAGCTGCCAGTAGAGCATATAATGCCCACAAAAATATAATTTTATTGAAATGACCCAATGTGGGAATACGAGATTTAATAATCATTTAGGGAAAGAAAAAAAGAGGTTGAAAGGTTTAAGAAAAGTCAGACGAGACTTTGATTTTAAAAAATATGTGAAATCAGAGGCAAATACGAATTGTTGCTCTTTAGAGAAAAGTTAATCACCTCTAAGAAACTCTAGAGAGCTTACTGACAATAAAAAACGAAAATGTGCACCAGTAATTTCTTTTCAGTTTCACACGAAAAGCCACAAGAATGTCTAAGTAATATTTATTTCAGCAGATCTGATGGGAAACCAAAAGATGTAATATCAGTCTCCTGATTGGGTTTAAACACTTGACCAATCAAAGCGAAATACTCCCAAGATCCCCAAAGGGAAATAATAACTAACTTTTATAATATAACAATCCAAAAAGGTATAGTTTCCAGGATTTGGAAAATGGCATACGTAATTTCCCTATTTAAATCATGGGATAAATTATCATCAAATTTCCGGCCAATAAGCCTGACCTCAATAGTACGCAAATTCATAGAGTTAATTATAGCCGAACTGACACCTTCATGAACATAATTTATTAAACGAGTCTCAACATGGATTACTGTCATTCAGATAACCATTAAAGGCATGGAATACAATACTGTTTATTTTGTTTTCAGGATTTGACTGCTACACTATTTAAGATGGTGGCTGTTCATGGAATAGAAGGGTAGATTCATGGATCGAGGCATGACTAACCTAAGAAAACAGAGAATTTGTATAAGTGTGGCAAAAATAGAAGGGAGACAAGTCACAAGCAGTGTTCCACAAGGATAATTCTCATTAATAAACCTGACGAGGGATAAGTGATATGAGTAAATTCGCTTAAGACACACAAAAAGGCAGGAAAAATAGGTTCTGATGAGGATGCCATTGAGATTCATGAAGATTTTAATAAATCAGTGTTGTGGTCCGAGAAGTGGCGTTAGTTCTTCAGGATGGATAAGTGCAAATTCCTAATTCATGGAAATTAAAACAACCCTCATGCTCACATACAGTATGTGATCATAATGTATGTGAAAATGTCTTGCTTAACACACAAGCACTATGAGATTTCTACAAGTAAAGGCTTCTGCAGCTCCTTTCCTAAAAAAAAAAAATGTTTATCAAGAACATTTCCAGTAGCGGACCACGATTACGTGTGATGTCATCTCCAGCTGCTTCATCTCACTTATCTTCAAGGATGGAAGGCCTAGCGTGGGCCTATGCTAAGGCTTGATGGACTGACT
>NC_069424.1:39736430-39777530 GCF_026875155.1 Cherax quadricarinatus
GTTTCAGCAGCCAGAGGTGAGTTTGTGGTGATTTCTGCGTCCAGTGTGAGTTCTCTACGTATTTGTGGGTGGGGAGGAGAGGAGAGGAAGTGGCTGTTCCTCACCTTGCCATGCTCACCCTACTCACGCTCACCCGTCTACCATACACCACTCACCACTGCCCACTCCCTCTGCTGTGTTTTCTGCTGTTTTCCATGTGAATTCATTGCCAGAGCTGTGTATCCGAGTGCCCGAGGCCACTCGAAGCTACGGGACCAGCATGCCACGTAGATCACGACACCACGTGGATCACGACGCACGTGGGTGTGGGCGATGTCACGTAGGACCTACAGCCGTGAGTTACCAGATGTCCCAGGCCACATGCTGTGGTCTGCTGCCCGCATCACATGACGTCACCCACGATGCTGCCCGACTTCATGACGTCACGATGTCTCCCTGACGTCACCTCGAGATGTCTGCTGACGTCACCGAGATGTCTGCTGACGTCACTCGACGTCATCGCGCCTGACATCACATGATGTCACCATCGAGTGTTCAGTAATATCAGATTTCAAGTCGAGAGAGTATTGTCGTGGTAATTATTTTAGTAGTTTCACATATTAGTATATGTCTTGTTCATTTTCTCTCGAGTCAGTGTTTAACATGTTGTACCGCGGTGTGTTTTAAAGTTTCCGTGTGTCCAGTGAGGTCTGAGCCAGACCTGAGTAGCACCACTGTGTTAAGTCACCCGTGTGACCAGTGTGTTTGACAGCTGATTACTCAGCCCTGAGCGTATGAGCCCTCTTGTACAGAAAGCTTTTATGCTCGTCGCTCGTGATGTTCTGCAGAATCGTACCTGCTACGATTCCCATCGAGATTTGTTTCACTTCACCTCCAGACCTTCAGAGTGCAGTTATATGTAGAGAAACAAGTCTGGGGACGCTTAGACTAACCTCTGCTATAACTCCAACTGCCGAGAGAATGACACACTGTGTCAGCCTCGTGTCACAAGCTTCAGTGAGCAGCCTGCACAAAGAAGATGTCACTTTGACTGCTAGCTCTCTCACTGCAGTCTGGTGTATGATGTTACGACTCCCAGATGTTTCGCCCAGTCGTCTCTGCCACGACTCGCTCCACAACTCGCTCCACGCTCGCCGGCAGTGACAGCCCAGCGACAGTACCAGTCGAGAAGTGTCCTCCTGAGTCGCTTGCCAGAAGTCCTGCCCAGTTGCCGAGTTTTGTCGACGCCTCACTCGAGGGCACCAGCATGTCGTGCCCAGGTTGAGTGAAAACCTGCAGCGACTCCTACGATGACTGCTTCACCGTTCCAGAGGAGACCGTAACCTGTTACGTCACAGCTCAGCCGCAGCGATGTCTCCTGTGTTGCAGTATCTGTCCAGACGCAGGAAGGCGTGCAGTGATGCCCTTCGACGCTCATGCCTTTGACCACAATGTTTAGCACACCCCACATGTTTTTTTCTTCCCTCCCTGTAGGAAGTTTTTTTTCCATGTCCATATGTATATATATGTTTTTATTTTGTGTTCTGTGCCCTGTTCCTACGAGAGAGAGACCGAGTTTCTTTTACTACCAGTATTGTCGCGTCGGGACGACGCGCGGTAGGTGGCCGAGCGTATGTAGACAGCCTGTACTGTCTGCACAGACAGCCCATGCTGTCTGCCAGCTTAGTTCATATTTCGCGCCATGCTGGTGCTGCCACCTATAGGCCTTGCCACTTCAGTATGCCAAGACTTACTCTCCCTTACTCACACAGCGGCCTAGCAGCAAGACACAAGGCCTCTCCAGCTCTCTCTCGTGGGATGGCCCTGCCCGGGCCATGGGCTCAAACACACATGAGCTTGTTGTACCCACCACGACTTAAAACAATAAACTAAGAAGCCTCCGAAGACGTATCATTTCAACTACCCGCTTTCAGCCCTACCAAACAAACTCGTTATACAACATCTGCTATACTAATAGCAACAAAAAAGACATAAGATGTGTAAGACACCTGCGCAACAGTGTGGTGTGATGAGTAAGACACATGTGCAGCACTGCACTGGAACGCAGGAGACAGTGAAGGCGCTTAGACCGTGATGAATCAGTCAACCTTTCACTGTAGGTCGCCAGTCCCTCATTCTAAAAACATGAAGGTGTAGCACTGTAGGGTGAAGTCACAGAACGGTGCCACTTGAATAGTGGCTTTTAACAAGGATTAGCAGAAAAGCTTTATCTGTTACCAAGATATTATTGTCTGTGTTGTGTTTAGACAATATCACGTTTACTGATGGTATTCAGTAAAGGCTGGTGAGAGTGGAAATAATATTGCCGTATCATCCGTCAACCTTGATAGTAGGTAGTCATCCATCAAGCCTAATAGCATAGGCACACGACTAGCCTTTCATCCTTGAAGATAAGCGAGATCAACAACTGGACATGACATCATCACTAATCGTGGTCCGCAACTGGAAAGATTTTTCTTGATAAACCATTTTTTTTTAGAAAGGACTGCAGAAGCCTATACTTGTAGAAATCTCATAGTGCTTCAGGTGTTAAGCAAGACATTTTCACATACTTTTAATCACATACGTATGTGAGCTGAGGGTTTTTTTTTAATTTCCATGAATTGGGAAATTTGCACTTATCCACCCTGAAAAAACAAGGGCCACTTCCGCCCAAAACCCTGATTTTTTAAAATCTTCAAATCCAATGCATCCTCCAAACCTATTTTTTTCCTGCTTTTTGTGGTCTAAGGAATTTACTCAACACTTTATCCCTCGTCAGGTTTTTTTAATGAAATTACCCTTTGTGGAACACTGCTTGTACTTGTCTCCCTTCTTTTTTCCCCACATTTAAAAAAATTCTCTGTTTTCTTGGTTAGTCATCCCTCGTCCATAATCACCCCTTCTATTCCATGAACACCACCATCTTAAAATATTAGCATAAAAAACCGAAAACAAAATAAACAGTTTTGATTCCTCCTTTAAGGTTTCTGAATGACAGTAATCCTTTTAACTCGTTTAACAAAATGCTCATGAAGGTTCAGTTCGGCTATAATTAACTCATAAATTTGCGTACTATTGAGGTCGGGCTTTTTGGCCGAAATTTTTGATGATAATTTATCCCATGTTTTAAATAGGGAAATTTTCTAGCCAAAATTTCCAAAACCCGGAAACTATCCTTTTTGGGTTTTTATATTATAAAAATTTGTTATATTCCTTGGGATCTTGGACATATTTCGCTTGATTGGCAAGAGCTTAACAATCTATTTCGGAGATAATTACATCATTTTTTTTTCCCATCACATCTGCTGAAAATTTTTCTGACATCTCTTGTGGCTTTTCGTGTGAAATTGAAAAGAAATTACTGGTGCACATTTCGTTCTTATTGTCAGTAAGCTCTCTAGAGTTTCTTAGAGGTGACTTAACTTTTCTCTAAAGAGCAACAATTCGTATTTGCCTCTGATTTCACATCATTTTTTGACATCAAAGTCTCGTCTGACTTTTCTTAAACCTTTTCAACCTCATTTTTTCTTCTTCCCTAAATGATTATTAAATCTCGTATTCCTCCACATTGGATCATTTCAATAAAATTATATTTTTGTGGGCATTATATGCTCTACTGGCAGCTTGTATAATTAGAAGCTGTCAAACTGAAAGTTATCTTCGTTACCCCAGTTAGCACATAACAGGTGTTCTCTAAGCCCAGTGTAATCGACTGAGCGAAAACTATAACCCATACTCTATTATACTTACTATCACACTTCCATTAGGCATTAAATGTAATCGAATTGCGGTTGCTCGCTCAAGTTCCTCCGGAATTACTAAATTATTAACTAGGGTTTCTTAGTCTGCCAGAAGCAAATTAAGCAAGTTACTTTCCCTTCGTAGTTACTGTCTAGATTACTAGCCAAAGAATTCTACTCAATCTGACTAATGGAAAAATCTCCCTGAATTACTATGCTGTTATGCCTCTAAGCCTCAATAATTTCCTCCAATAACAATCTCTCTTGGTCCCTATTTAAGGTCGGGGTCGGGGAGTCACACCTAATATCAACTTTTTCTGTTTTTTACCCCACTAGGAATTCTACCCAAATTCTGTGTGGATCCTTTTGTCTTTACATCCGTTGTTATGCAGCAATTCAGGTTTTCTTCACGAACTTTAAGCTTCACCTCACCCCCATTACCTGTATTTATATCAACTTGAAGCAAATTAAATCCTTGGAAGTGACACTCGGCAGGCAAGTATCGACTCTTAAAATTAAAAAAACGCCTCAGTTACTTAAATGAACGTCTACCGAACAGATATCTCAGTTCGTTCATTTAATTCCTAGCACTACGATTGCTCGAATTTAATATAATTTTCCTTCTGTATTTTTTCCTGTTCATCTTCACCTTTGCACTATTTCTGTTGATAATGTTATTACCCAGCGCTACTTGATAATAGTTATTTCTGAGTGAAAATAAAAGTGTTGATAATACTGGACAACGACAACAAAATGCTACTTCTATAAATGATAGTCTTTTAGGTTATATTCACCATGTTAAAACTAAATCCCGAAGACACAATTAACACATCACGCAAGATATTAGCAACACTGTATGTATAAATAATAATAATAATAATAATAATAATAATAATAATAATAATAATAATAATAATAATAATAATAATAGTATCTTTATTTACTACAAGTACATGTACAAGGTAAACAGGCCTAGCTGACATCAGTGACATCGGTGACAGTTGTGTTTTGGCCGTCCCAGTGTTCAGACATATTTACAAAAGGTGAACATTACTTTTCGTTTGTTATACATTGCATTTCTCTGCCACATACATATATCCACAGTTTTATATTCGATTTCTTTTGTTCTGTTTCATGGAATCTCTTTTTCAAATTAACTAACAGACAAGGAGTCATAAATACTGCAGACACCTTTTGCTATATATATGGGAAGCATTCATCACGTAATCAACGTAAAAACATAAATGCATACAAGCTCTACTTCCGTTGTTAATGCGTGATCAAGATAAAAACATATTCTGTACTGTTGTACCACTGTTCTGACACTAAACCTGTGTCACGTAGTGAGAACACTACTTGTTCCAGCTGTTTATGACACTGAAGGTGATAGTAGTGAAGAAACTATCAACACTGATCTTTATGAACCACCAGAATTTGAGACTTTATAACAACCTCCCTGTACACTCTACAGGAATTACATGACCTTGTCAAGGACCCTGACCTATCAAACCAGATCGTGCTTACAAAAATGAAACCTTCCAGCAGAAGGAACAAAAATATTTTATTTTGTGTATGCCATACTAGATTAGCGGCACTGCATCAAAAAGAGAATGGTGGGTTTTTCTGCACTGATGTGAGTGGTCTTATGAAGGATTTGGGCTACGATTACCCTTCTGACGAATGAAGACTTTTCATCGACTTCAGCAAGATTATTTTGAAAGTACGTTGAAAAGCCATCCGTACTAGTGCCTTATGCTGTGGGGTTAATGGAATCACTAAGATTAACAAAATGCAACGACATGTGGAATATATTACTTGGAGATTTACCTGGAGAGAGTTCCGGGGGTCAACGCCCCCGCGGCCCTGTCTGTGACCTAGAAGAAATAAGGTTAATACTTGGTCTCCAACTTGGTTACACAAAACATAAGTGTATCCTTTGTGTATTTAATAGTCGGGACGATGCTAACCATTACGAGATCAAAGAATGGTCGGCAATAAGTGAACATATTCTAGGGAAATTAAGCGTACAAGATATGCCACTAGTGCATCCTCAAAAGATAATTCTTCGACCATTGTATGAAAACTTGCGGATAATAAAAAAAAAAAAAAAAACTGTGAAAACTGGGGATGTTGACGATACAGAATTTTTTCCTCAATAGGAAAAAGATTGGAAGAGTTTTAACTGACGCAAGACTTAGGTCGGAGTATTTGTTGGGCTAGAAATACATGAACATTTATCCGACACAGTTTTATTATCAAAACTAACTGGAGCTGGCTGCACGGGAAGCTTACAAACAGGTCCAGAACTTCCACGGAAAGCACGCAACAGACAGTTATACCGAGTCAGTGAAAAATATGATAGAAACCAGTTTTGTTGTAATGTCCTTGGAATTCTTTCCATCCAATCATGGTATTGTTAATGATGAGTTATGTGAAAGGTTTCATCAGGATATCAGTGTGATGGAGATACTTTATCAAAGGCGTTTCAATTCAACATGATGGGTGACTATACTTTTGGTTACTTCAGACACCACTGTTAGTCATAAACGTAATTTTATATAATTTTAAATATTCTCTACTTTGTGAGAATATGTTTCTTAATGTTCTTGAAGTATTCTTTATAAGTTACTTTGTAACCGGTAATAAGTTTTTAATAACTCATTATATTACCTATGATGTATATTTTGATGGAACACGTTTTATGAATTAATAATTCTTGAAATTATACAATTTCCAGTACCTAAAAATCCTATCGGGCTAGTTCAATTTCGACTTCATGTTAGGAATAAGTAAGCTAACATAACATACAAACATCTACATTTATCTCAGTAGCAGAGCGAACATATATTTTTTATTGTTGTCCAGAATAATTTATGCAGCCTAAATCAATAGTTCCACAATCCATCTGTTTCCTTACAAAAACCCATATGACTATTTCCAGTTTATAGCCTAACAGCTTCACTTCCTTTAATTTATACAACAAATCATCTCTCTAGGGATTGCCTTTGTCAGAGAAAATACAACATGCGCAGAAAAAAAAAAACAAAAAGCAATCAAAAGTTATTATTTCATTAAAAGTTGCCGATTAAAGTTAATCTGTACTCCAGTACTTCGATATATTATTTTCATAACATGTGGCAACAGCACGAGTGTTGCAAAGAGTTAGCACACCACTGCAACAATGGCGTCTTACCACTTGTGAAGCGGAGGCTTCACTGTAACATTTGTCTTGTACATTGTGTACTGGTAATAATTTTTTGAGTCACAATCATATTCATAATTCTGTCATAAAGGAATTATTTGAAATACTCATATTCACTAGAATCAACAATTATCGATGAATAATTCCCTCACTATCATCTGACTCAACAGTATCTTTCTGTCTACTATCGTCGATTTAACTGCTTGATTCACTATCACTTTCTGTGTTTTTAAGTATCCAGGCTACAAGTGGATGTTACTGCTGTATCTTGGGTCTCACTGACATTACTTACATTTCTGGTGTCACGAACTTCCTCAATATCTTCACTCCTAATCAAGCTCTGGTGTCTTATTGCTATTGTTTAACTGCTCCTGAGGCTGTATTACCCACAATGCCCTGAGGCTCACCATATAGCAAGCGATTTTTTTGTCCTGGTGTCAGAAAGAGCAGGACATAAACAAACGGGATTAGGTCTAAGATGGTGGCAAGTCTGACGGCAGGAAAAGTCATACATAATGGTATAGGTGTACGTACGGCGTATGTTATACACAGTTTAAGGGTTAATAACGTTCTCACTTCTATGCATCACTGAACTGAGCACTGAGACTGAAGGTGATAATAGGATTGTTCCCATTCCCAGCCATGATGTCAAATCGCCTAGCTGTATTCTGCATCCCTGTCCCAGGAAAACACACCGCCTACCTCCTCATCTCATCCTTAGGAACAAAGGCCCTGTTCGTGTACTTAAAATGGGAATCTTCCACAACAGGAAAATTCGTGCCTTCACTAATGATCGTCGTTGGGATGTTCTTGATGGATGAGCCACTCTTGTTAGCCGGCACAGAGAAGGAATTTGCAGTCTCCACAATATTCTCTTGTACCTTCCTTACCTTCAGCTTCAGCACTTTTTTGCTAAGCAGTTTCTTTCTTTCTTCCTTCAGTCATTTCCTTCCTTCCTTCCTGGGACAAAATTGACCTAATTTGCCCGAAATGCTCAAATAACAAGCGCCTTTCTGTATAGTAGTACATATGTCAGCTAGGCCTGTATACCTTGTACACGTAGTAAAGATATTATTATTATTATTATTATTATTATTATTATTATTATTATTATTATTATTTTATTATTATTATTATTAAGGGGCAGTAGGCCTGCTGTAGTGTTCCTCCTCTGTCATGCTTTTATCACCCCTGAATCTTCCTGACGTCTAACAGAAGCTATTTCTCTCTTCCGTGAAACTACCCCGTCCACTGAATAATGAGATGTGTTTGGGTTGCTGAGTTTTCAAAGAAAGAAATCCATATATTGCGTAACCCTAGTCCTTGTCCCATAATGGAATAGTGCAGAGTGTGGCATAAGTGTGAAAGGCACTGAGTATCTCAAGCCAGTCACATCATTCACAATTCATCTAATAAAAATTGATAAAAAAAATTCAAGAAAAAATGGTAAATTAAGACAAACAGTCCATATCAAATTCAAACCTACCAAAGTGACCAAAGATTAATATCCTAAAATACACAAGAACATTAAATTTGAAGGGGCTCAGAGGTTGGATTATCAAGTTCTCAGCACTGAAGAGTTGAAGCTAATATGACGCAACACTCAGAAATCATCGCATGAAAAGCAGGATGACAGATTTCTTCTCCACATGTTTTCTACATGAAAGTAAACAGAGACCTACAAGGCGTAAAACAAATCAACGTTTTCTCAGGTACTGACCAGCTGTTAAACCATTTTTAAAGTAGATAATTAGGCAATTACTAAGTAATCAAGTTTTATTTAATCTCTGGAAACAACAATTTTTTTAATCATGGAAATGTGATAATAAAGATGTTAGAACTGTTATATATAAATAAGATAAGATAGCCTAATAAAATTAAACACTGTAACTTCTCATCGAGTGAAATATTCTCCACTTATTTCACAGTAACCAATTTCACGAATAAAAACTGGCTCATAAAAACTTACAGAACTTAAAATCAAGATAAAGATTCCTTAGCCTGAGGTCTTCATTTATTACACAGAATCCAACAAAATTTGCACCTACTTTTTTTTTTTTTTTTTTTTTTTTTGCAATGTTTGGGCGTTTAAAAACCGATGCTGTTCACATTTATTTTAATTACTCAGGAAACAAGGCAATTGTTTCCTAATGCGGATCTTTGTCATGTGATGGCCCGTAGCTGGAGCTTTTAGTCATCTGACCGAGGTCTTCCACTGGCTTACCGGTCCACCCCTTTAACAATTATGGTTATATAAAAGGTTATGAAAGTTATCGGAGTTTTTCCTCGATGCTGAGAATGAGTTCAACAACTTGAGTACCGAGGCACACGCACGTGTCTATTGTTCCTAGAATCATTTCCTAGTTACCGTACACCATGGTTAAAAATTTGAAGTCGGTCGAATGAGGCCTTTTTGAGCAATGAGCGAAATGATAATGAAAAGATGGAAGAATACTTAAAAAAATAAGAAATTTAAGTAAATTTAGAAAGGTAATTTTATGTAACTGGGAGAAGGGAGAAAAACCAAATTTATTTCTTTAGGCACTTCCTTTCCAGATATGCTGCCTCTTACATCCCCATCATATATCCCGTAGGTTGGTTGTCAAAACCCGCCCCTCACACGAACATGTGTCGATCCCGGTAGGGTGGAAGCATTAGGTGTGTTTCCTTAAGAACCCCCTACTGTCCTGTTCACCTAGTGAAGGGACTGGTGTTATGACTGGGGGTGGGTCACTTCCTGGGGGAAAAAATTAAACCCTGATTTGCCCAAAAATGCGCTGCATAACCAAGAAATTTCTATATTAATGATGACGCAATGTTAGTATTTTTTTTGTACATGTACTAGTGAATAAGGTTATTTTTAATTTTTAAAGGACAATTTGATACCTTTCTCGCTAAAGATAACCCTTGGGTAACCCTAATGAATGTGATCCCTAATGAACTGGTGTACCAATGAACTGGTGAACCTAATGAAGGTGATACCTAATAAAACGGGGGGATACCAAATTTGAACTGGTGATCCCTAATGAACTGGTATACCCAAGAATGGTAAAACCTAAATAAATGGTTTTTTCCAAATGAAGGTGAACCTAATGAACTGGTGTCCCTAATGAACGGTGAACTAATAAAAGGGTGATACCCAATGAACTGGTTGAACCAAATGAACGGGGTGATACCTAATGAACTGGTGTACTAATGAACGGGTGTTCCAATGATCATAAAAAACTCAAGAAATTCTCTCCGTCTTTCCAACCTTCACATCCCATCTCAGAAAAATCTCAGGTTATTAATCGCTTTTTTAAAAGGGATTTTTTTTCTCAGAAAATTTTGTATAAGGTGTACAATGAAACACGTTTCATTATGGTTTGGATTACAACATGGAGGAGCGCTAACCGTAGGATTATACGACTCACGTGGGATGGGGATGGAAGGTATTAGGTTTAATTCAGGGAACTAGAGAAACACCCAATTCCTGGATCAGACCCCCCTCCCCAGCTTCAAGGAAGCTCCATGAGGGATGAGGATATGGCTATCAGTTTTTAAGCAAATTTTTACACAGGATCGTGGGTCAGAAAAGGACAAGTTGATTTGGGATTTTAGCAGCAACACAGAGTAATTCAGGAGCAGCGGGCCTACCCTCCTTGTTGAGGCAGCGGTGGAAACCCCTTTCCCCTTGTTAGCAGGCACGCTGGCCTCCCCTCCCTTGTTCAGGCAGAAAGGGGGCCTACCCCTCCTTGTTAGCAGGCGCACGTGACCTCCCCTCCCCTTGTTGCAGGCAGCGGGGCCACCCCTCCCTTGTAGTGACAGCAGCGGGGCCTACCCTCCCCTTGTTAGAAGGAGCAGCGGGGGCCTACCCCCCCCCCTTGTTAGCAGGCAGCACGTGGCCCTACCCTCCCTCCCCTTTTTGTAGCGCGCGGGGCCTCCCCCTTCCGTTAGCGGAGCACGGGGCCCTTTCCCCCTTCCTTTTTAGTAGGGGCAGCGTGGCCCCCCCTTCCCTTGTTAGAGGCAGAGGTGGCTCCCTTTTCCCCGTTAGAGGAGCAGCGGGCCTCCCCCTCTTTGTTAGAGGCAGCGGTGGCCTACCCTTCCTTGTTGCAGGCAGCAGCGGGCCCCTACCCTCTCCTTGTTAGTAGAAGCAGCGGGCCCTACCCTCCCCCTTGTTAGCGGGCAGCGCGGGGCCTACCCCTCCTTGTTAGCGGGCACCCAGCGTGGCCCCCCCTCCTTTTAGCAGGCAGCACGTGGCCTACCCTTGTTTTGTTAGCAAGGCAGCGCGTGGCCTCCCCTCTCCTTGTTGCAGGAGCGCGGGCCTACCCTCCCTTGTTAGCAGGCAGCAGCTGGCTACCCTCCCTTGTTAGGGGCACAGGTGGCCTCCCTTTTCTGCTTTTTAGCGGGCAGGCGTGGCCAACCTCTCCTTGTTACAGGCGCAGCGGGGGCCTACCCTCTCCTTGTTAGAGGCAGCAGCGTGCCTCCCCCTCTTATTGTTAGCGGCACAGCGGGGCCCTACCCTTCCTTTTTAGCGGGAGCAGCGTGGCCTACCTTCTCCTTGTTGCGGGCACAGCGGGGCCCTCCCTTTCCCCTTGTTGCAGCAGAGCGTGGCCACCCTCTCCTTGTTAGCAGGCGCAGGGGGCCCTTTACCTTCTCCTTGTTACAGGCGAGGGGGCCCTACTCTCCCCTTTTGGTTAGCGGGGCAGCAGGGGTGGCCTACCCCTCCTTGTTGCGGGCAGCAGCGTGGCCCTACCCTTCCCCTTGTTAGCAGGCAGCAGCTGACCTCCCCTTTTTATTGTTAGCGGGCAGCAGCGTAAAACCTCCCCTTTTTGGGTTAGCGGCAGCAGCGTTACCTACCCCTCTATTGTTGCACAGAGCGGGGGCCTACCCTCTTTTTCTTGCAGGCAGCGCGTAACCTACCCCCTTATTGTTTCAGGCAGCGCGGGCCTACCCCTTATTCTTACGGGCAGCAGCGTGCCCTACCCCTTTTTTGTTAGCAGGCACAGCGTGATACCCCTTACTTTTTGCAGGCAGCGCGTGACCTACCCTCTTGTTAGCAGGCGCAGCGTACCTCCCCCTTTATTGTTAGCAGGCAGCAGCGTGGCCTCCCTACCCTTGTCACAGGCGCGCGGGGCCTACCTTCTCCATTTAGCGGCAGCACTTGACCTACCCCTACTTGTTAGCAGGCGAGCTGGCCTACCTTCTTTTGTTACAGGCAGCGCGTGGCCTACCTCTCCTTGTTAGGGGCAGCAGCGTGGCCACCCTCTCCTTTTAGCAGGCGGGCAGCTGGCCCTACCTTCTCCTTTTTAGCAGGCAGCGCGTGGCCACTCTCCTTGTTAGCACCGCAGGTGGCCTACCCTCTCTTGTTAGCGGCAGCAGCGTGACCCCCCCTCTTTTGTTAGCGGGGCGCAGCGTGACCTCCCCCCTTATTGTTAGCAGGCGGGTTCCTACCCCCTTATTGTTAGCAGCAGCGCTGGCCCCCCCTCTTATTTTTAGCAGGAGAGGCGAAACCTCCCCTCTTATTTTTTACAGGCAGCGCGTGCCACCCTCTTATTGTTCAGGCAGCAGCGTGCCCTACCCCTCTTTTTGTTAGCGGGCGCGGTGGCCTCCCCTCTATTTTTGCAGGCCAGCGTGCCCTCCCCTCTTATTTTGCAGGAGCGCGTGACCACCTCTTACTGTTACGGCGCAGCGTAAACACACTCTTGTTAGAGGCAGCAGCTGACCTTCCCCTCTTATTTTTGGCGGCAGCAGCGGGGCCCCTCCCTATTTTGTCACGGCACCGTCCCTCCCTTCCCCATGTTGCAGGCAGCAGCGGACCTACCCTCTACTTGTTAGGGGAGCAGCGTGGCCTACCTTGTCCTTGTTAGCGGCAGCAGCGGGGCCTACTCTCTTTGTTAGGGGCAGCAGCGTGGCTACCCTCCTTGTTGCGGAGCAGCGGGGCCCTATTCTCCTTTTTTGCAGGCAGCAGCGTGGCCTACTTCTCCTTGTTAGCAGGCAGCAGCGTGACCTACCCCTTATTGTTAGCAGCAGCAGCGGGGGACCACCCCCTTATTTTTAGCAGGCAGCGCGTTACCTCCCCCCTTTTATTGTTAGCAGGCAGCAGCGTGGCCTAACCCTTTTATTAGCAGGCACAGCGAAACCTACCCTCTTATTGTTAGCGGCAGAGGTGACCTCCCTTTTATTGTTAGCAGGCAGGGGGCGGACCTACCCCTCTTTTGTTAGCGGGGCAGCAGCTGGCCTACCTTTTATTCTTAGAAAGGCAGCGGACCTACCCCCTCTTTTGTTACAGGCAGCGCGGACCTACCCTTTCTTTTAAGGCAGCGCGTGCCTCCCCTCTTGTTAGCAGGCAGCAGCGTGACCTCCCCTCTTATTGTTGCGGGCAGAGCGTGGCCCCCCCTACCCCTTGTCAGCGGCAGCAGCGTGGCCACCACCTTGTCGCAGGCGCGCGTGACCTCCCCTTTATTGTTCAGGCAGCAGCGTGGCCTAACCTCTCCTTGTTAGCAGGCAGCAGTGTGTCCTCCTTTTCCCCCTGTTGCATTCAGAGCGCGGCCTCCCCTTTGCTTGTTAGCAGGCAGCATGTTCCCCCCTCTTTTTGTTACGGCAGCAGTGTGGCCTACCCTCCCCTTGTTAGCGGGCAGCAGCGTTGCCCACCCTCTCCTTGTTAAAGGCGCAGGTGGCCTCCCCTCTCCTTTTGCGGGCAGCATGTGTCCTACCTTCTCACTGTTAGCTTCCCAAAAGCGGGCCCTACCCTTTGTTGTTAGCAGGCGGCGGGGGTGGCCATCCTTTCCCTTTTTAGCAGGTGCAGCGTGGCCTCCCCTTTTGTTGTAGAGGCAGCAGGGGGCCTACCCTTTTCTTGTTGCGGCAGCAGCGTGGCGTACCCTCTCCTTGTAGCGGCCAGTATGCCTACCCCTCCTTGTCAGCAGGCAGCGTTGACCTACCTTCCCCTTTGCAGCGGGCAGCGTGTGACCTACCCTCTCCTTGCAGCGGGGCAGCAGGGACCTTCCCTCCCCCCTTTTCAGCGGCAACAGTGTGACCTACCCTCCCTTGTTGGAGGCAGCAGTGGACCTACCCTCTCCTTGTCAGGAGGAGCATGGGCCCTACCCTTCCTTTTTAGCGGAAAAGCGTGTGACCTGCTCTCTCCTTGTCGGGGTAGCAGTGGTGACCTGCCCTCCCCTTGTTAGCAGGCAGCACGGGGCATCCCTTCCCTTGTTTGCACAGCAGTGTGACCTACCCTCTCCTTGTCACAGGCAGCAGGTGACCTCCCCTTCCCCCTTGTCAGCAGGCAGCAGTGTGACTCCCCCTCTCCTTGTCAGCGGCAGCAGTGGGCCTACCCTTTCCCTTGTTCGGGCAGCAGTGTCCCCCACCCTCCCTTTGTCGCGGGGGCACGTCCCTCCCCTTCCCCTTTGTCAGCAGGCGCAGTGTGCCATAGTTTTTACCAAGTCCTTCACTTCTTACTCACCACTTCCCACTTATTTTATTTCCCACCTCCAACCCCCCAAATCAATACCCACCCCTGTGCTCCCCTACTCTCCACCTCAACGTTAAAAAACAGTGTTGCGGGAAAATTTAAAGTGTTTTCCCCCTGCAAAAAATTAAAAAGGAATTCTATATGACGATAAGGGGGGCAAGTGAGTTGCACAGCACACACAACACACCACGCACACACACCAACACACACCACCCCCAAAACACAAAACACCAACAACACACACACACACCACACTGTTTGACCAAGGTCATAAGTGATTAATTTATATGTATTATCCATTTAAATATTATACTCTGGGTTTCTTTAATTTTAGAAAAATTTAAAGATTCCACTGTTTAAAAAATTTCTGATTTAAAAAAATTCCCGGGTATAGTTTATATATATTTTGAGAAATGTTGGGTGGTATCCTGGCAAAGGTTTATAACAAGGTTTTTCTCCATTGGGGGGGTAGTTTGCACCGCTCTACCCCCTTCCCCCTTTTGACGATTTTGATGTCAAAAGTAAATTTACTGTTAGGGCAGTTCCTCTCTCTGCGACTCAGTGTGTTGACGAGCTACCCCCCTAGTACTCCGCTTATTCTCATTGGGATAGAGTTGGGTTTAGAAAACCCCGATCCAGTTTGTGGTTTTTTTGTGAAGCTGCTGACATTATCGTTATCTTCGGTTCGATTACGACCTTGTCAAATTAGAACTTTGTGAGATTTTCTTACCCGGGGTTACTCAGAAAAAGTGTTAATTTAAATATATGTTCTTACACACAAAAAAATTATTGGGAACGATAAATATTCCTGATCATTGTCAAGTGTAGGCCCAAATTTTGTGTACATTCTATTTAAGTTTTTTGTGTGGGGAAGTTTTGACAGTGTTTTTAATAGATTTTTGAATATCAAAAGTATTTAGCTTTTTAAAAGAATTAAAAGGGACTGAGAAACTTTTTTGGCTTACTTTTTAAATTTTGGAAACATATCTTTTCTTTATGAGTGTGTTTTTACGGAATGCATCCCCGGGCCCAAAAAAATTAAGATTTGAACCGTAAAAAGTGGGGGCCCTGTCCGGGAGCTTTGAACTTTTGACCAGGATCGTGACATACCCAAGGGGGTGAAGGCCCTGACTCCAATACGTGAAGACTTTACCACTACAACAATGTGGCAAGTTGCTAGATATTTAGGATTTTCATATAAAATCGTTATAACGGTACTGTCGTTCTTAATACGAACATATGTTTTCTCACCATTGACCTGCCCGGGTTGGACTCGCATGAAAAAAAACCCCCCGGGAGGAATCTTTTTTCCCCTTGGGAGTAGCTCATTTGGTGGCTTCATTTGAAAGGGCCTTACTTTGGGAGCAGAGGCTATGTTCGGACAAAGTACCGCCTGATTGTTTAATGGAGCCCATTAGCTACCTGGTATGTGGGGGGCGAAGGAGGTGGGTCGTCCCCGCTTCGCCCCAGAGGGGCCCCTTTCCCCCCATCCCCTACCTTTTTTCTCCTCTCACACTCGAACACTTTCAAAATTTTTGAACTCTTTAAAATTGCAAACAGAGCAACGGAATCCCAGCGCCCTCGTATAAAGAAGAGTTTTGAGAGGGAAAACATCAGATTTGAGAGGCAAAAAAAGAAAAGAGTAATCGCCTGCTACTCAAACCCTTTACCTTTCCCTGCACAGGGTGCCTCATTAGGCCCCGGTTTTGTGAAACAGATTGGGGCACTTACTTCGACACATTTTGAAACAGGCACAGGGATGGGGTGGCCTCGTGAACTTGGGCTACCTTACTTCACACCAACTTTAAAGGGTTTAAAGGGCCCAAACTTGTACTGCAGCCTCCCCCTATGATAAGTATCGTTACGAGGCAGTTAAGAAATCATTTTAAAGGAGTTGACTTATTCCTGTAAGTTTTTCGCACCTTCCGCTCTCTACGAAACTGCCCCCAAACCTGGGTAATTTTCCCGGCAAAAAAAGGGGGCCAGAGCGATGGTTGAGGTCTTGAGTGTGATACTTGGAGCGTTGATGCAGTTATCTTGCAAAAAAAAATTTCAAACTCTCTGACGGGGGATGTACGTCCTTTGTTATCGGCCCAGATGCAGATGTTTGGGGTTTTTGCTTCTCTGTGAACTTTGAGATAACCTCTCAATTTCCAAGGAAAAAGGGTCTGAGAGAAAACCAGGTTAGTTTTTAAGAGTCAGTCTTTCTCTCAGGAAAATGGATCAGCAGACCTTCCCCCCATTCACAAACCTCCCGAATGCGTCTACAGTAATGGTAAGGAAAGCAAAACTTACGAGGGAAAAAGCATCAAGAAGAGGCCCCAAAATTGCTTTATTGTCAGAACCAGGCCATTGGGGCCTCATGTTTCAAATTAAATGAGCCCTAGGGGTCGGTTTTGAAAAAATTTCCCGTACAGATGACGTCTTTCCCAAAACGAAGTGCCCAATTTTCCCCGAGTTGTTGCAGACAAAATTTCGGAAACCTGTTGCCTTTTCTTTTTAAAGGGGAAGGTGGGTTCAGAGGACCCAAAGGTGGGCATTGTATCCTTTGGGATACGGGAAGCTCCTACCTTACTGAGAAAGGAGTACTTCCCCTAAATGATACATTTTTATTAACCGGAGTTTGCTAGAAGGTTTTGGGGCCTATCACAAGGGCCCCCCCCATAAGGATATGTGAACGCATTCATATCAAGGTGAAGTGTTGTGGGCCCCTTTTTGAAAAGATTTTCCCATTTAAAATGTGATCTTTGGTGGGAAATGATTTTGGAAGGGAGGAAATTTTCCAAAAACCTTATGTTTAGAGAAGTTCTTTGGAGAATTATGCATTGAAGGGTGTAAGGAAGGTCCCGTCTATTCCCTCTTTCGCCTAACCAGGGCTTTTGGTAAAATTTGGAACCCGCCTACTCCCGATGAACCCCCCAGATTGGGGTTTGGATGCTCGTTCAGGCCAGGACAACAAAAAGTCGAAAAACAGCCTCCAAAAACCCCGTGGGAATTTTTCCCATTCGGGGGTTGGACTTTATCGTGAAAATTTTAGTAAAAAAAAAGCTTGAAGACCCGTTGTTGAAAAAGGCAGGGAAACAAGCGCTTTCTGGATGGAAATGAGGGTAAGGAGAATGTTTTTTTTACTCTACGGTATCCTGATAAAAAAATTTTTCCCTCGACTTCAGTAATTCTGTCTCAAGCCAAAACAGTTTTGGTTTTACCTGTCCGGTTTCGGGGTTAGCTTGGAAGTGGCACATTCTACCCCCCTGGCGGGGGCACTTGGGTAAGAAACTTTTGGGAAAAATTTGCCCATATTTTTTTTCTGGCCCAAAAGAAGGAACGTCACTGAGTACTTTAAAACTGTGTATTTGCCAGCTCATTGGGAAGCCCGCGCATAACCTCCCCTGCACCCCTTGCAAATTTCCGGGAGAAGGGGAACCCTTCTCTCGGCTCGTAATAGACTGTGTGGGACCTCTCCCAAAAAAAAGGCTTGGCAACAATATCTTCTTCGATTGGATACGACCCACTCGGTATCCAGGGCTTTCCCTTCGCAAATTATGCCCAAAGGGTATTGTAGAGTCCTATTTGTTCTTCGCACAGTTCGGATTCCCTAAGGAGATTTTAAACTGACAGGGGACGAATTTCACATCAAAAATTTCCGTGAACTATGTCCCGGGTTGGGGTTAAACCCCTTGTTTCAAAACAAAAGACCCCAAACCCAGGGTTCATAGAGGGTTTTTCACCAAACCCTGAAAATCTATGGGGCTTTACTGTGAGCAGTTCTCAACGGATGGGGGTGAAGTATTCCTTCCTCCTCCTTGCCTTTAAAAGGACGAAAAGGAGGTTGGATTTAGTCCCCTTTTTAAATCATTTTGGTCATGCGGTCCGAGGACCCTTTTGTAAAGTTTTAAAAGGGCGTAGGTCTGGGAAATGGAGCCTTTTTTTATGTTTATCCCCCCGGGAATGCAAAAAACTTGGGTTTTACTCCAAATTTGGGCTGACAACCTCCGACAAGTCAAAACCGTATGAAAAAAATTATACAAGATGCTGTTGAGGTTCATTTAAAAGTGGGAGAAAAAGTTTTAGCTTTTAAGCCGGGCCAGGGGCCCCTTGCAACCCCAAATTTGAGGGTCCAATGGAGGGGATTAGAAATAGTAAGGTAAAAAAGTGGGAAAACACCCAAAAAAAAGTCGACCCCCAACTCCATATAAATCGCTAAGAAATACTAGAGGGACTTGTTTCCCGTGGGGCGGTGAGGTCACCGGAAGGTGATCGAGTAAAGAAGATTGTTTTGCGTGGAGTGAGATTGATGAAGAACTCGGAAAAATGGAAAACCCCTTGATGGTATCTCGGAATTAAAAAAAGGAAAATCAAAGAAATCAAGACTTTATTTCCATTTTGGAAGTCTTTTTGGGGGAATCCCCGACGGACCATGGGGTCCACGATTTTGAGTGCAAGGGGGTGCTCCCATTAAACAAGCTCATAAAGTAGCCCCTAAAGAATAAACGTTCGGGAGGAAATAATTTCTTGTTCGACTGGGTTTGATTGAAAATGCAAAAAACCTTGGGGTTCCCTTGTGTCCTTGTTTCCCAAATCGGACGGGTTTATTTAGAATGGTACCCACTTCGGAAAAAAAATTCCCTAAAAGTGCCCGCGGATTCCCCTTCCCCGGGGGTTTACACCTAATGACGCGTTGCAGTGCTAAGTATGCCCGTGTTTGGACCTCCTGCGGGTTATTATCAAGGGGTTTACCCCCGGGCAGGAGATTTCTTTTTACGTGCCCCGGAGGCCCGTTCAACTACAGGGGGTGATGCCCTTTGGGCTCTGCAACCTGCCTCGACCTTCCGGGCTTATGAAATTGGCAAAAATAAATTGGAAGAACGGGAAACCTACTGATGATTAGTTATTCACGTGGACTGGCCTCAACACCTGTTCGGTGGAAGCCTCTTTAAAAAGGAAAATGAAAACCATTTTAACGTCAAATTGCCAAGTGTGAGTTTGGAGGCCCCGGGTAAAAAATCTGGGGTTTAATATAGGGAAGGCACGGTTGCCCCCGTTAATGCAAAGATTCAGTATTGGGATTTTCCCGCTCCCCGGCAAGAAAGGGTTTTTAAGAGGTTTTAGGGATTTGGCGGTTATACCCCCGGTTTTGCCCTAATTTTTTTTCAAGTGGGGCACCCCTGTTTTAACTTCAAGTTCTAAAGTTCCTTTTAAAAGGGGGGAAAAACAATGAGTTAGCCTTTTTCCGTCTAAAGCGTTACTTGGTTCCTTCCAGTTCTACAGACCGGTGTTTGCGTTCCTTTTTTTCAAAATGGATGCCCCCGAGTATGCAGTCGGTGCTGTCCTTTTACAACCTTCCCCTCGTCTGATCTTTTACACCAGTCTGTTTTTTTTCTGCAAAATTGAAACCCCCAAAAATTTTTATGCAACCGTTAAAAGGAGGCACTGCTTTTTTAGCCTTGGAAAACTTGAAGTCTATCTCGGGACTACCCCCCATAAAATTAGAGTAAAAAAAAAGATCATAAACCTTAACCCTTTTTAAAAAACCTGAAAGGGTAAAAAGCTAGAATACAAAGATGGGCCCCCTTTGGGAAAAACCTTTTTCTATAAGCATTAAAAAAAATTAAGGGGGTGATAAGTTATTGCTGACACTCTGTCTCCTTAAGACATGTAATTTTAAAATTTTTAATTTATAAAAAAAGGATTTGTAGTGCATTTTATAGGTATGTATTTGTTTAATGCATTTTCTTTAAAGCTATTTGTTTACTTACATTATCTGATTTTGTAACCATGAGGGACCTGTCACGTAAGCCCCCTTGGGATCCAAACTTTTTCTGTGGTGGCGTCTCCTGTTGTCTTGCCCTGACTTTCCGCTACCCAAAGGTCCCTTAAGGCCTCGTTATGAAAACGCCTCTATCGAAGTTGGTTCGGGGTGTTACAATTGGTTTTGGAACACCAATTTTAATTTTCTTGTTGGGGGAAGAAAAATTTGTCATCAGGGTTCTTTTTCGAGGAATGACTTATATTTGGCTTTTTTTCTTTTTTGAAGTCCTTTTTTCGGCGAGTTTAGTCCCCGAAAGGGGGGGGGGGGGGTGTTAAACCCGGTCAAATGTGATTATTTATATGTATTATCCCCTTAATATTATCTTGGGTTTCTTTTTAAAATTAGCTAAAAAGTCCATAGTTTATAAATTATTGTTTGGAAAATACCCGGGGATGATGTATATATATATATCTTGATAAGTTTAGGTACCCTGGGTAAGGGTTTTTAACAAGGTATTCCATTGGTGGGTTTTGCACCCCTCTACCCTCTCCCCCCTTTTTACGAGTTGTGCATGAAGAAATTTTTGGATTGGCGTTCACTCTCTCTGCTGACTAGTGTGCATTGCTGAGTACCCCCGACTCCGCCTTAATTTTACTTTGGGTAAGAATTTGGGGTTTTAGAAACTCCTATCCAGCTTGTGGTTTATTGTGAAATTGTGCAAACAATTGTTATCTTCAGGTTACGATGGCGACCGTGTCAATTGAACTTTGTGAGTATTCCTTATGCCCGGGATTACTCGAAAAAGGTTAATTCTCAAAATATGCTTCACAAAGTAATATTACTATTTAGGAAAACATTAAATTTTTTTGACATTGTAAGTGTAGTGCCCTATGACTTCATTCTATTTTAAATTTTTTGTGTGAAGGGAAGTTTTGACGTGAATTTTTTTAGATTTTATGAATTTAAAGTATTTAAGCTTTAAAAAAAAAGAAAAATTGGAAAGACGAGTAACATTATTTGGCCTTTCATTTTAAGTTTTTAAAAAATTCTTTTCATTCTATGAAGTTGTTGTTACGGAATGACTAAATGGGTAAAAAATTTAAAATTTGAACCCTAACACCACACCCACATGTTCCGCGGAGACACAGAAACAATGGGTCACTTGGGAATGAAGACTTAGACGAGTCCAGGGATGTTAGGAAGACTTTTTCAGTCACGATGCGGGAAATGAAAAAGCCAGCGTGATGTAGTTGGAGGCGGAACCATCATAGTTAAACACAGGTAGACAAAGCTGGGGGAAACCAAATTTGGGGAGTAGCAAAACACACACAACACACACACACACAACCCCCACCACACACACACACACCCCACACACACACACACACACACAGTTTTGGAACGAGACTAGCCCCGGAGCTAAGTGGTATGTCTTACGAGGAAAGGTTAAGGGAACTCGACCTGACGACACTGGAAGACTGGAGAGATAGGGAAGACATGATAAGGACATAAAATACTGAGAGGAATAGACAAGGTGGACAGAGACAGGATGTTCCAGAGATGGGACATAACAACAATGGATCACAATTGAAAGCTGAAGACTCACATGAGTCACAGGGATGCTAGGAAGTATTTCTTCAGCCATAGAGTTGTCAGGAAGTGGAGTAGTGATGAATGGTTTGAAAAACCGACAAGTTGAAGATTGAGACACTTTTGCAGCATATGGGAATCTTTATTCAGGAAACGTTTCGCCACACAGTGGCTTCATCAGTCCAATACAAAGAGGAAGGCGTAAGGAGAGGAGGAGTATGAGGTAATCAGTCCCTCAGCCTGGAGTCGATGTGTTCAGTCCATCAATCTTGTAGAATGTACAGCATAGGGCCGTAGACGTGGCTTATATACTGTAGTGAGGTGACTTGAAGCAGACGGAGGCGGGATCATAGTGGTAACATCCACTAGTCGAAGTAGGTCTTTGTCCAAAGGTTGAACAAGCGTTGAAGAATTCTTTGTAAGAAGATCCCATGATGCTGCAGTGTCTGACAGTTGTGATGAATGGTTTGAAAAACCGACAAGTTGAAGATTGAGACACTTTTGCAGCATATGGGAATCTTTATTCAGGAAACGTTTCGCCACACAGTGGCTTCATCAGTCCAATACAAAGAGGAAGGCGTAAGGAGAGGGGGGAGTATGAGGTAATCAGTCCCTCAGCCTGGAGTCGATGTGTTCAGTCCATCAATCTTGTAGAATGTACAGCATAGGGCCGTAGACGTGGCTTATATACTGTAGTGAGGTGACTTGAAGCAGACGGAGGACAAAGACCTACTTCGACTAGTGGATGTTACCACTATGATCCCGCCTCCGTCTGCTTCAAGTCACCTCACTACAGTATATAAGCCACGTCTACGGCCCTATGCTGTACATTCTACAAGATTGATGGACTGAACACATCGACTCCAGGCTGAGGGACTGATTACCTCATACTCCTCCTCTCCTTACGCCTTCCTCTTTGTATTGGACTGATGAAGCCACTGTGTGGCGAAACGTTTCCTGAATAAAGATTCCCATATGCTGCAAAAGTGTCTCAATCTTCAAGTGGAGTAGTCTTGGAAGTGATGTAGTTGAGACAGGATCCATACAAAGCTTTAAGAAGAGGTATGATAAAGTTTATGGAGCAGGGAGGGAGTGTACCTAGTGGCAACGAGTGAAGTGGCAGGGCCAGGAGCTATGACTCTACTCCTGAATCCACACTGGGTGTTAAAGGAATGTAAAGAGGAACTTAGCATACCTTTGGCTAATCTTTTTAAGATATCACTAAAAATTGGCATAGTGCCTGGTAAGTGGAAAATGGCAAATGTAATACCTATTTACAAGGCAGGTGACAGGTCCTTGGCTCGAACTATAGACCAATAAGCCTTACCTCCATAGTGGGAAAATTTATGGAATCAATAATTGATGAAGCATTTCATAGCGATCTTGACAGGCACAGATTGATTAATGAATCTCATCACTGTTTTACAAAGGGGCGTTCCTGTCTTACGAATTTACTAACTTTTTTCACTAAGGTGTTTGAGGAGGTAGATCATGGTAATGAATATGATATTGTGTATATGGACTTCAGTAAGGCTTTCGATAGAGTTCCACACCAGAGGCTATTGAAGAAACTTAAGGCACACGGAATAGGAGGAGAAATTTTTTCCTGGGGTAGAGGCATGGCTGACAAATAAACAGCAGAGAGTTTGCATAAATGGGGAGAAAGCAGAATGGGGGCACGTCACAAGCGATTTTCCTCAGGGGTCAGTGTTGGGCCCGTTGTTGTTCACAATTTACATAAATGACATAGATGAGGGAATAAATAGCGACATAAGCAAATTTGCTGATGACACCAAAATAGGCAGTCCAATTCATTCTAATGAGGACACTAGAGCACTCCAGGATGATTTGAATAGACTGATGCAATGGTCGGAGAAGTGGCAGATGCAGTTTAATATTGACAAATGCAAAGTTCTAAATGTTTGACAATTAAATAACCATGCCACATATAAACTAAATAATGTAGATCTTAATACTACTGAATGCGAAAAGGATTTAGGAGTTCTGGTTAGCAGTAACCTAAAACCAAAACAACAGTGCATTAGTGTTCGCAATAAAGCTAACAGAATTCTTGGCTTCATATCTAGAAGTATAAATAATAGAAGTCCTCAGGTTGTTCTTCAACTCTGTATATCCTTGGTTAGGCCTTATTTAGACTATGCTGCTCAGTTCTGGTCACCGTATTACAGAATGGATATAAATGCTCTGGAAAACGTACAGAGGAGGATGACAAAGATGATCCCATGTATCAGAAATCTTGATAAATTAGACACATGTGCAACTGTTGGGTATCTTTATTGAGGAAACGTTTCGCCACACAGTGGTTTCATCAGTCTATACATAGGAGAAACTTGAAGAACAGGAGGAGAATGAGGTAATCAGTCCCTCAACCTTGAGTCGATGTGTTCAGTCCATCAATCTTGAGTAGAATACGGCATATGAGCGGAGAAGCAGCTTATAAACCGTATGGCAGGAGAGGTGCAGCAGTCATAGGTGGTGTCACATTTGTTCAATGTGGAAGTAGGTCGTGCCCAAGAATTAGGCAAGCGAAGAATTACTAAGTATTAAGATCCCAAGAAGTTGCAGTGTCTGACAGGTTTGTAGATGAATGGTTCAGAGAGCCGACATGTTGATAAATTAGACACATGTGCAACTCTTGGGTATCTTTATTGAGGAAACGTTTCGCCACACAGTGGCTTCATCAGTCCATACATAGGAGAAATTTGAAGAACAGGAGGAGAATGAGGTAATCAGTCCCTCAACCTTGAGTCGATGTGTTCAGTCCATCAATCTTGAGTAGAATACGGCATATGAGCGGAGAAGCAGCTTATAAACCGTATGGCAGGAGAGGTGCAGCAGTCATAGGTGGTGTCGGTTCTCTGAACCATTCATCTACAAACCTGTCAGACACTGCAACTTCTTGGGATCTTAATACTTAGGAATTCTTCGCTTGCCTAATTCCTGGGCACGACCTACTTCCACATTGAACAAATGTGACACCACCTATGACTGCTGCACCTCTCCTGCCATACGGTTTATAAGCTGCTTCTCCGCTCATATGCCGTATTCTACTCAAGATTGATGTTGAGTGCTGATGGGTTAGTATGTAGATTGATCATTCAAAAGGTCCATCATTTTAGTGTTGTAATCACTGGTTTTGAGTATGACTACTCCACCTCCTTTGTCGGCGGTGGTGACGATAATGTTGGGGTCGTTTGCGAGGTCCTTAAGGGCAGTGATGTATGTGAACCTTCTTCTTCTAATCTTCCTAGACGATACATCACTGCCCTTAAGGACCTCGCAAACGACTCCAACATTATCGTCACCACCGCCGACAAAGGAGGTGGAGTCGTCATACTCAACACCAGTGATTACAACACTAAAATGATGGACCTTTTGAATGATCAATCTACATACGAACCCATCAGCACTCAACAGTGGGAGACGCTCACCAAAGATTTTCTATACAAAACCAGACAAATACTCAAACGCACTAGAGAAGGGAAGAAACTTCTGTACTTGTTACCAAGCAACCCTAAACCAGCACACAAGTATGGCTTACCCAAGACCCATAAACACAATATTCCTCTCAGACCAATCACGTCAGGAATAGGCAGTGCTCCTCACAAACTAGCCGGAGTTCTTGCCAAACATCTTTCCTGCCTTCTGGGGACCATCAGCCCCGCTCATCTTAAACACTCAGGTGACCTTCTCAACCGCATCCGAAACTTCTCCATCCGTAACAAGAAACTAAGCAGTTTGGACGTGACTTCCCTCTTCACAAAAGTGCCTACCACAAAAGCCATCGAGGTTCTACGATGTAAAGTCAATCAGGACCTTAATCTTCCTCTATCTCCCGGAGATTTTGTTGATTTGATTGAACTCTGTGTTAATTTCAACTGTTTTTCTTTCAATAACAAGCTCTACAAACAAACCTACGGCATGGGAATGGGGTCCCCCATCAGTGCCGTCCTAGCCAACTTATACATGGAACACCTAGAGTCCGAACACTTCGCCAACATCATCCCTTCAAGCGTCACTTGGTTACGTTACGTGGACGACGTCCTCGTAATAACTCCCAAAAGTTTTGATGTACGGAATCTTCAGGCAAGGCTCAACGCAGTTGAACCGGCGATCCAGTTTACACTAGAAGAAGAGTCCAATGACAAGCCACCTTTCCTCGACGTCCTCATTCACAAAGTAGACAACAACCTAAGATTTCAAGTCTATCGGAAACCTACCAATAAAAATGATCTCACACACTTCTATTCCAGTCAAGATATCAAGACCAAAAGAGGCATCATCATCGGGCTTTCCCTAAGAGCATACCGAATTTGTAGTCCTGAGTTTTTTGACGAGGAATGTACATACATTCACCAAACCTTCACTGAGTTACATTTTCCTTCCTTTTTCATCAAAGACTGCAAGAAAAGAGCTCTTCAGATCATTAATTCTCCACGCACCAACACCACTTCCAACAAAGTTATAATTCTTCCCAACAGAACTGAACGTTTCTAAAGTACTTTCACAAGCTAACACCAGAGTCGCCATCGCTTCCAGCACTTCAATAAAGGATCTAACCAGGACAAAATCAAAGCACCACGAACCAGTCAACGCAGGAGTTTACACTATACCCTGTGGAGGCTGTGACAAGATTTACGTAGGTGAAACAGCAAAAAACCTCGACACCCGCCTCAATGAACACATTTACGCATGTAGGAACGATAACTTGAACAACGCCTGTGAACAACACCGAAATTCCACCAATCATCTCATGAAATTCAGAGACGCCCAATTAGTGATCAAAGAAACTAATTTCCGCAGACGCAAGTGCCTCGAATCAGCACTGATCGCTGTTTTTAATACAATTAAACAAAACAACGGCAGCTTCACCATCTATGAAGTCTTAGCAAGAATCCTCCTGAAAACAGTAAACCCTGCCATCACTTAGTCTCTCCTATTATACTACACATAGCACATTACAGAGAGTGAACACTGAAACAAGCTGCCTCTATCCAGTCTATATTTGTCCAACCTATTTTTATGTTACCCAAGTAATAGCTTTTATATCCTTTTACCCATATACGAATTAATTGCTCTACCATATTGTATTACTACTAGTACTACAACTTTTGTCACTACTACTACTACTACTACTACCACTACCACTAGTATTGCACCTCACTCTGAGCCTTTTATACCCTGTGTCCATGTATTGTTTGTAATGGCTTGATAAAGCTCCTGGAGAGCGAAACGTTGCCACAATAAAATGTCACATTGGTTGCACTTGTGTCCTTTTACTTAACATATTGTCGGTAATTCTACCAACTTTATTACAATACACAAATAACTGGCACATGGAAAGAGAAGCTTATGACGACGTTTCGGTCGAACTTGAATCATTTACAAGTCACACTAACTTGTAACCGTAAGTTTCCCTCTTCTATATGCTGGTTATTTTTTCGTATAAAATGCCATCACTTGCATATTTTGTCTTATTATCATTACCAAGTTATTTACTGCCATTTTCTGTGAATCAGTTTCCATCACAAACAAATTTAGCTAAAGTTGAAAAGAAAATGCTCACATATACATCAAACTATTCAAATCACAACTCGAAAACGTAATAACACGATTGCAAACTCTCTGGCCGCGGGTTCTATCCTCACCCGTGGTACGGTTTATATAAAAGGATTATTTGCTGTTCTGGTAGTGGGGAGTATATGATACGTCTTCGGAGGCTTCTTACTGTATTGTTAAGTAGTGGTGGGTACACAGGCTTGTGTGTTGTGCCCATGGCCCGGGCAGGGCCATCCCACGAGAGAGAGCTACTAGTAGGCCTTGTGTCTTCCTGCTAGGCCGCTGTGTGAGTGAGAGCGAGGCAAGGGCAGGCAGGCTGAAGTGGCAACGCCTATAGGTGGCAGCACCAGCATGGCGCGAAATATGAACTAAGCTGGCAGACAGCATGGGCTGTCTGTGCAGACAGTACAGGCTGTCTACATACGCTCGGCCACCTACCGCGCGTCGTCCCGACGCGACAATACTGGTGGTAAAAGGAACTCGGTCTCTCTCTCGTAGGCACAGGGCACAGAACACAAAAAAAAAACTATATATACATAGGACATGGAAAAAAACTTCCTACAGGGAGGGAAAAAAAAACATGTGGGGTGTGCTAAACATCGTGGTCATGGGCGTGACGCGATGGGCATCACTGCACGCCTTTCCCTGCGTCGGAAATATTGCAACCAGGGGACATCGCTGCGGCTGGCTGTACGTAACAGGGTACGGTCTCCCTGGAAGGTGAAGCAGTCCGAGGAGTCGCTGCAGGTTTTCACTCAACCTGGGCACGACGCTGGGCCCTGAGGGGGCGTCAAAAAAACTGGGAAACTGGGCAGGATTTCGGCAAGGACTCGGGAGGACACTTCTCACTGGTATGTCGTGGGGTGTCACTGCGGCGAGCGGGAGCGAGTTTGGAGCGAGTCGGGGCAGAGACATGGGCGAAACACGGGGATTTGTAACATCATACACCAGACTGCAGTGAGAAGCTAGCAGTCAAAGTAAACCTTTGTGCGGGCTGCTCACTGAAGCTTGACACAGGCTGACACAGTGTGTCTTTCTCTCGCGTTGGATTTTAAAGCAGGGGTTAGTCTAAGCGCCCCCGGATTTTTCTTACTATAACTGCATTCTGAAGGTCTGGGGTGAATGAAAAAATCCATGGGAATCGTAGCAGGTACGTTCTGCAGAACTCAGACGACGGCAAAAAAGCTTTCGACAAGGGGGCTGGGCCCTCGGGGCGTCTGATAGCTGTCAAACGTACGGTCACAGGGGATTTAAACCAGTGGTGCTACTAGGTCTGGCTCAGACCTCACGGGACACACGGCGTCGTGCGACATACGGGCTGTTTTTCATTTATTAAAACAGACGGGGTGGGAGTCTTAAGCCTCATGGCCAGTGTGCTAAAAATTTGACAGGGTTTTTCGAGCGGGTCCCTTTAAAGGGGAAACAGTCCTAATGTTTCCACCCGTACCGGTGATCGCCCCCCGGGCCCTCATGTGTTAGCTGCGTCATTATCGTCAGCTAGGGGACATCTTGGAAACTTTTGTTTTCTTGTTTTTTTTTTTATGATTTTCTAAATAACATTTTTAAAGTGTTTTTAAACCTTTGGGATAAAATTTAATTTTTTAAAACAGGAAGCCCTGAAAACGAATTCCAATAGTAAGGGGTTATAACAAATTTGACACAGTAACGTCTTCAAAAAATTTTTAAAAGGCTGAGGGGCACCTTTTCATGTTAAATTTTATAATTTTTGTAATAAGGAATCTATTGGGAAATTTTAAAATTGATTGACTCCGAATTTTTTGTAATATTTTAACAATTTCCGAGAGATTGAGCAATGAAGGAAGTGAAAGGCAAAAAATTTTTAAAGGAAAAAACGGTTATTACATGAACATGCATTTCCCTACTGAAATTTTATTTTAATCATCTTTACGGTAACTGAACAAACCTGATTTTTGTAAAATTAAAGGAGAAAAGGAAGGGGAAAAAAACCCGTAATACAATAATATTTTCCATGCCCCCCATTGGGCCATCTGTACTGATCAACCCTCTTTTCAAAGCTTTTTTTTCTAAACCCAAAGTATCATTTTCAATTGTTAAAATTTTTTATCATCTTTTTGGTTTGCAAAACCCAAAAGCTATTTTTAAAAAAATAAGAGGAAACTTAGTGGGTTTCATTATCCACACCTTCTGAAAAATTTGCCTAACAAGAAGTCAGTAGAAGACATAAAAACATAAGAAAGAGGCATGCAAAGGGGTATGAATGGGACAAAGGGTTATTCCCCCCCCCGGATTTTGCCTGACCCACCCCCCGAAGCCCATGACCCACCCCCCAGTCGGTAAACTCCACTCAATGAAGGAGCACTGCACCAGACCCAGAAGCAAAAGCTAGTCAGGTCCAACTCACACCCACCCACACCCACTCATGTATTTATCTAACCTATTTTTAAAACCACACAACGTTTAGCCTCAATAACTGTACTCGGAAATTTGTTCCACTCATCCACGAACTCAAATTACCAAACCAGTGCTTTCCAAATATCCTTCCTGAATCTGAATTTTTCCAAACTTGAAACCATTGCTGCGAGTCCTGTCTCGGCGGGAAAATTTTTCAGCACGCTATTTACATCCCTTCATTTATTCCTGTTTTCCATTTATACACTCGATCATATTCCCCCTAATTCTACGCCTTTTGAGAGAGTGCAGATTCAAGGCCCTCAGTCTATCCTCATAGGGAAGATTTCTGATACATGGGATCATCTTGTCATCCTCCTCTGTACGTTTTCCAGTGCATTTATATCCATTCTGTAATACGGTGACAAGAACTAGCAGCATAGTCTAAATGAGGCCTAACCAAGGATATATAGAGTTGAAGAACAACCTGAGGACTTCTATTATTTATACTTCTAGATATGAAGCCAAGAATTCTGTTAGCTTTATTGAGAACACTAATGCACTGTTTGTTTTGGTTTTAGATTACCGCTAACCAGAACTCCTAAATCCTTTTCGCAATTAGTAGTATTAAGATCTACATTATTTAGTTTATATGTGACATGGTTATTTACCTGTCTAATATTTAGAACTTTGCATTTGTCAATATTAAACTGCATCTGGCACTTCTCCGACCATTGCATCAGTCTATTCAAATCATCCTGAAGTGCTCTAGTGTCCTCATTAGAATGAATTGGACGGCCTATTTTGGTGTCATCAGCAAATTTGCTTATGTCGCTATTTATTCCCTCATCTATGTCGTTTATGTAAATTGTGAACAACAAGGGCCCCAACACTGACCCCTGAGGAACACCGCTAGCGACGTGCCCCCATTCTGATTTCTCCCCATTTATGCAAACTCTCTGCTGCCTATTTGTCAGCCATGCATCTACCCCAAAAAAAAAAATTCTCCTTCTATTCCGTGTGCCTTAAGTTTCCTCAATAGCCTCTGGTGTGGAACTCTATCGAAGCCTTACTGAAGTCCATATACACAATATCATATTCATTACCATGATCTACCGCTCAAACACCCTTTGTGAAAAAAGTTGGTAAATTCGTAAGACAGGAACGCCCCATTGTAAAACCGTGTTGAGATTCATTAATCAATATGTGCCTATGAAGATGGCTACGAATTGCTTCGTCAATTATTGATTCCAAAATTTTCCCACTATGGAGGTAAGGCTTATTGGTCTATAGTTCGAAGCCAAGGACCTGTCACCTGCCTTGTAAATAGGTATTAATATTTGCCATTTTCCACTTATCAGGCACTATACCAGTTTGTAGTGATATGTTAAAAAGATTAGCCAAAGGTATGCTAAGTTCCTCTTTACGTTCCTTTAACACCCTTGCAAACAGTTCATCAGGCCTGGGATTTGTTAGGTTTTAGTTTCTCTATTTGCCTGAGGACCATGTCACTAGTTACCGCAATCGTCATAATTTATTATCATCCTGTTCTACATAATCTATTTTTTTCGGGAAATATCGCTAGTGTTTTCATGGGTGAAAGCTGAGAGGAAGTAGGCATTGAGAATTTCACACATATCCTTATCACTGTCAGTGATCTGACCAGAGGTACTCTTAAGTGGGCCAATCTTGTCCCTAATCTTACTTCTGTATACCTGAATCCCTTGCGACCTTAGCCTCATAATCCCTTTTTGCTTTTCCTATTCCTTTCTTTATTTCTCTCTTTAACTGAATGTATTGATTTCTTAACTGCCCATCCCCTCTTTTGATACGCCTATATATGCCTCTCTTTTGTCCAATGAGGTGTTTTAACCTATTGTTCATCCATTTGGGATCATTTTTGTTAGATCTAATTTCCCTACTTGGAACAAAAGTTGTCTGGGCAGCTAGAACTATGCTCTGAAAAACGTCATATTGGCAACCAAGATCACCTACCTGACCCATAGTTAGGACATCCCAATTTAGCCCACCCAAGTAATTTTTCATTCCCATGAAGTCGGCCAAGCGAAAATCTGGGACCGAGATTTGATTGCAGTTATCTGGTTAATTCCATGATATATTGAAACTAAGTGATTTGTTATCACTTTCCCCAAGCTCATCATTAACCTCAAGATTATTAATTAGTGAATCTTTGTTGGCAAGAACCAAGTCTAGCAGATTGTTTCCTCTAGTTGGTTCTGTCACAACCTGTTCTAAAAAGCAATCCTGAACCGTATCAAGAAAGTCACTAGACTCAAGATTTCCTTTCATATTGTTCCAATCAATTTGTCTAAAGTTAAAATCTCCCATTATCACAACATTTTCATATCTAGATGCCTTATGAATTTCGTCCAATAACAGCTTACTGCACTCCCTATCAAGGTTTGGGGCCTATAAATCACACCCAAAATTAATTTGTCACTTCCCTCGAGAAACTGTAGCCAAACAGATTCTGTGTTCGATGTCTCTAATCTCATATCATGTCTGAGACAACAGTTTAAATTTTCTCTGGCATACATCGCCACCCCACCACCCGTCCTGTTGACCCTATCAGTGTGGAATAGTTTATAACCCTGTATGTTGCATTCAGAAGGCATTTCTCTATCTTTCAGGTTTAACCAGGTCTCTGTTATACCAATAATATCTATATTACCTGCACCTTCAAATAATCTTAGCTCATCTATCTTATTTCTTAGACTCCTACTGTTTGTATAGTAAACCTTAAGGGAGCTAGTCACTCTTTTGCCCTCTACTATCTCTCTTTGTTGATCAATTGATTGCCATTACTAGCAACTTGATTTTGAATTTTGGGTCTTTTAAACATATCCCTGAGTATCCCGGTAATAACTGCTGTTTTTAATCCTAATGCTGTAGCCTGATTGTTTCCCACAAACACCCATACCTCTATAATCTATCAGTTTATATTCCTAGACAAGCCCATCAGTTACCCTCTCGATCGAATTGGCTAATGCAACCACTCCATCCCCAGAGATATGAACCCCATCCCTTGCATACATATCACGTTTGCCAAAGAATGGGTCCCAGTTATCAATGAATGGGATTGCAAGTTCCTTGTGGTACCTGCCTAGCCAGCAATTTATACCAATTGCCCTAGACATCCATTTATTGCCCACTCCCTTTCTAGGCAAGATGCTACATATGACCTAACTACTACTATGGCTGAGCTGTACTTAACCAGCAGGTCCTCTCTCCTGCTCTTCCCAATGTCATTACCCCCAGCACCAAGACAGATAATGGGCTTGTTCCCATTACCTGCCATAATATTATCCAACCTGCTGACTATGTCACCAACACCACCTCCAGGAAGGCACACTGTCTGACCTTTCTTTCTCTGTTACAAAATGCACGGTCCATATATCTTACCTGAGAATCGCCTGCTATTGAAATATTCTTACCTTGATTAACAGGGGAATCAGTGGTACCTTCAACCTTACTAACCACCGAAGTACACTTGTCTTGCAGAACAGGGAATCGATTTTCTACCTTCACAACTTCTCTATGAACTCTCCTCATCTTCCTTCTTCCTGAAATGTGAACCACTTGCCACTTAAAGTGGCTGCCACCATCACTGCTGATGACCATTTCCTCCTTACCAGCTAAATCCTACTCACACTCGCTCTCAAACTCATCTATGCGACGCTTCTGCCTCCCATTTTCTCCTGAATAAGTAGAATCTCCTTCTTCAACACTTGAATCTGAGATTCTAAAACACTACAACAAGCCATGGTGCTTGGTGACACCCCTCGCTAACTCCCAAGAGCTTAGGCAGGTATGACCACACGTGACCACTGACCTCAGCATACTAACCAGTGACCTCAGCATACTGGCCACTGACCTCAGCTGGAGCCATAGAAGGCTTTTGTGAAGGTTACTTAAAACGTCGTAATGCTGAATGTTTAAAAGAGAAGCAAAAAAGATATACAGAAGAAACTGACTTCAAATACCACTGCTTTTGGCAACAGTTTCACAGAAGTAATCATCTATGTGGCCATATTTCAAGAATAAGACGGAGAGATTAGTGAAATTTAGCCGAAAATTTTTCGAGACAAAAGATCCTTAACAAAAAGTTCTGCATTTGATAGCATGTGACAAGTTGCCACTGCATACTGTGAAGAGTTCTACTTTCCGAGAACTTCTAAAAGTAAAAATCAAAGTTTGATTCCTTCACGGTCAACAATTAGAAACACTTCTTCTAATATGCGCAAAAACAATGGAGCTGCAATCAAAAGAATTCCAAGATCTCGGCTGAGTTTAGCTAGTATTAGATATTGGACCAGTCGCAAGATGATGTCAATATTGGAGTAACAATTCACTTTCTGAACAAAAATGGGGAAATGAAATAAGGTGCTTCTTATATATATATATATATATATATATATATATATATATATATATATATATTATATATATATATATTATATATATATATATATATATATATATATATATATATAAAACTACGTACCGCCTTCAACACAGCAACTCCATAAAAAACAACATACCAACTCCCCTATGAGGAGTTGTGTGGCAGTGAGGCTATAACACGGATCAACAACCAAAATCCTTCCGAGACCAGAGTAGCAATTTCCAACTAATTTTAGGTCTCTAATAATGAATATCATGGTTAAAATTGTTTGTTAGCTCTACTTTTCAGTACAGACCAACGTGTCACAACAGGTTCCAACAGGCTTGTGGCAGTATGTTTCTTACCACACTCACAGCCTCACTGACCTTCATTATTGTTCCAGCAGTCATAGAAGGTGGTTGTGATGTGCAAGTTTATATTTTGAGGTGAAAGGTCGGTGATTTTCTTAGCCAAACACTTTTTAAACTTATAATAAATATTCACTGAGCAAGCTATTGATATGCATATAAGGCATATTATGTTAATTTTATTTTCATGCTGAATGATATCAATACTTCTGCTTATCTGTTATGCTCTGTATTATAATGATAAATTAATGAATAAATTTTCTGCTTGTCTTCTGATTGTTTGTTGTTTTCTTCTTCATTTATGGTGAGGTGACCTTTGCATCATAGAAGCGCCATATGACTGCTATGGTTAGAAAGGCATATCACCTATATTTTGGATGCAAGATTGGTGACCAGGATAAGAACTGGGCTCCACACATATGCTGCAACAACTGTGCTACTGACCTTCTCCAATGGTTGAACAGGAAGAGGAAAGGAATGCCTTTTGCTGTGCCAATGACATGGCGGGACCCAACAGACCATACCAAAAATTTTTATTTCTGCATGGTACCTCCAGTACAAAAGGGCTTGTCAAAGAAAAAAAAAGGTCTCCATTGAATATCCAGTCATTCCATCAGCATTCGCCCAGTTCCACATGGAGAAGGTCTACCTGTTCCTGATGCACCAACTTCGGTATCCTTCGAGTCAGGTGAAGAAAGTGGTGGGGAGGAAGAAGAGAAGGATGACAGTGCTGGTTTACAGAGTGACCAAAACTTTGTGAGCACACTCCTATAGGTCACATCTCATAAAAAAAGGGGGAAGTCCATGACCTTGTCAGGAATCTGCAACTACCCAAAAATAAGGCAGAGTTGCTGGGCTCTCGTCTTCAACAGTGGAATTTCCTAACATGATGGAAAAAGGGTACCAGGGCAAATGGGGCACAAGAAGCTTGCAGACTATTGCTGGACATTGACAAGAGATGATTTTTTCAGCCACTATAAGAGTCAAGCATCAAGGCAGAGAGTAGGTACGGATTAGAGTTTAAAACATACTGACACCATTGGTACGTTAAATAAAATGATCGAATATTACATGTCTCGTATCTTTAAACTTATAGCCAATAAGCATTTTTCATGGTGATATTTGGATTCAGTACATGAAAATACATAAGAATTAACTAATCTCATTTAAGAAACATACATCTTTTCACAAATTTTGATGTATCTCGTTGTTACGTTGTTGAACCTGAAGCTGTAACTTAGCACGACCAGGAAGAATTATTATGGGAAGCGCTAAACCAGTAGAAAGTATACAGAGCCTGAGGAATGGATGAACGGCATTCAGGCTTAATTCAGGGAATTGGAACACAGATCCAATTCCCTAGATCAAGAGCCCCCTCGCCAGCATCAAGACACCTTCTGTGGCATGCAAAGAGTACGTAACCTTTATTCGGCGCATGTACACACCCTCATTTACAGGCTATCTCCCCCAACCAGCGAACCAGGTTGCTAAGAGTTGATGATGGGGCCCCGTAATTCAACTAGTGACCAGGTTCTAGCCAATAAGAAGAAGGTTTTGGCAATCGCAGAGGTTATGTGGGTACCGCTCTCCTGTCTGCCCTGGTCATTCCCATTTTAGAGCTGGTTGAAGGACGGTCTGCTATTTTGGGCTTTATTTCTGCTTTGCTTACCGTGGAGTGCACTATACTTGTCACTGTACATAGTGTACATATTGCTGTTCTAAATTGGTGAAAGATAATATAAGTCTAAACTTTTTCTACTGTTTTTTATTTGCTCCATTACACCCGGTAACAGGCCATTTGGGAATCCTGGGTTGTAATATGGTACCGTCCGAGAGCTGGAGCTGGACTTAGAGAAACGGTTGAGTTTAGGGTTTAAGCTCGTAGCAGGTACATTGTGCAGCTTGCTGACTGCATTTCTTTACAAATTTTGCGTGTCAGTTTCTTTATGATCAGCCTTGCTATTGTGTGATCATTCAACATCGCTACTAGCTTGGGTTTGGTGTGCTCGCTTCGCTACGGTCAATCTTCTAGAACAGTGTAGCTGTCTGGCATTGCTTTACAAATTTTGCGTGTCAGTTGCTTATGATCAGCCTTGCTATTGTGTGATCGTTCAACAGCTCGCTACTAGCTTGTTCGGTGTGCTCGTTCGCTACGGTCAATCTTCTAGAACAGTGTGCTGTCTGGCATTGCTTTAAAAATTTTGCGTGTCAGTTGTTACTAACCTGTTCGGTGTGGAGAATTTTGCAGTCGGCTTTGCTTGTATGCGTATTCTGCAATCGTATTGTGCATAGCAAAGGGCGTTGTTCTGCAAATTAACGTGTTACGTTGGGATATTCTGCAATCGTACTGTGCTAGCGAATAACTTATGCCACCTAGACGAGTCAGACCCCTGGTGTCGGCATATACTTTGCATAACCTACCTAAATTGTCCCTACAGCGTTGTTGGCAAATTGCTCGTTCCATTGGCATTACATACAAACGCACTCTCACAGCTGTGGCAACTGCGTTCACTGATTGCTGAAAAACTTATAGAAGAAGAGATGGCACATCAGACTCCTCCCTCTACGGAGCTAGGGCAAAAACTACTATGTTCTCGCAGGAGGAAGATGATACACGTACGGAGCAAAATGGTCGTATAGTGCAGCTGGGTTGTCTCAAGGTGAATCAGCGTCGTTGGCACTGAGCTGGCAAAAATAAATTTCTTGAGCAAACTAGGAAACAGAGAGCATTCGCAAGGAAGAAGATTTGATAGGGAAAGGGGAAAGGAGGCAGTTTTCGCATTCTGTAAATGATTTTAGTTTACAAAAAGCAGTACAGTTTGTTTCCCGCTTCAATGAGGCCGAACCAGAGCAATTTTTCGAAAGCTTCGAAAATCAGGCTCGACCCTTTGAGGTGGCCGGAGCGGGCATTGGGCATCGTTGGTTCATACAGCATTATTCGGGTTAAGGCACAGGAATTTACGTCAGTATTAAATGACGCTGAATTCTTGATTATCAAGTAGTGAAGACCACAGTGTTGGGAGCACATACATGTATCCCAGCCAAATACAGAAAAACATTTAAATTAAGCGGGGCGGCGCTTGGTCAATCCCTAGTGGACTTTGTGAGACGCAAACCAAAGCTTTTACCAGCTGGAAATAAGCAAGTGGTGTCTCTACCTTTGAGGAGCTGGTGCGCTTATTCTGATTGATAACCTGCTGGAGTCTGTGGGACCAGAGGTTCGAGTCTTACTGCAGGATCGTGACTTAACCATTGCATTGGAGGCAGCCAGGTTGGTGATACCTTCGAAACAAACCGCTCCTTGTCCGAGCAGTCCCGTCTCTCTTTTCAACAGCTGGCATGAGCGAGATCGTCAACCTTGGAGAATGAAGTGCCAGCCGGAGGGAGAACGTCTACGTCAGCCAACTAAGTCACCTGGTGAGCCACGCTTCTCAACATATGGTCCACCTGCGGAGAGGCAAACTACTCATGGTGCATCTCGACAACAGTACCCAGAGAGCACCCAGCCAGAACGACACCATTTGCAACGTCAACAGGGAGTAAAGGGAAACCCTGTCGTCTGTTCAGGTGCAATAAAGTAGGTCACATCAGTCCCAACTGCCCCATAAACCCCAACCCTTGGGAAAATCTCTAATATCCCTAGTAACTTGCCCCCTAGAGAAGTAGAAAAAGGTATGGCCCCTTGTTATTGCAAGAGTCTTATTTCCCTTCAGGAAAAACTCAGAAAACTAAAGTAAAGCCTTTAGAGATAATGGAGCATTTTGCTCACTTGTAAGAGAGGAAATATTACCCCTTTCAGAGAATATTTCTTTGAATTCCTCTGTTTTATTGGAAGCATTTGGAGGAGCTATATATTCTGTTCCTTTGCAAAAAAATTTATGTACAGTGCAAATATTACACTGGGTTACTTGACTGTAGGTGTCTCAAAAGGATTTCCCCCTGAAAAATGCGTGTTATTACTGGGTAATAACATTACTGCTATTAGTTTGTGTCCTGAACCTATAATGATTAATTCTTCTCCGGTGTTGGCATAACTCGGGCAACATCCCAAGGGTTGTTTGGAGAAATGTTGACCTATCCTTGGACGACTCCGATCTCGGAATAGCCACATTGTTTTACGAGGAAAACGGCCAGAGCCTCGTAGATCAAGTGAACAGACCCCGATCAGCCTTCCCATTCCCAGGTTGCAGGATTGCCAGATGTCTCTGTTTCCATGCCCGAGGACTGTCCTTCCGGGAGGAACAACGAAAGAACCCTTCTTTAAAAAATTTGCCCTTTTTAGGCCAGCCATGGGTTTAAAAACCTCTTTGGGTTTTAACGGTCGTATGAAGTTTTTAAAAAAAGATTTTTTGATCGCACTGAGGCTGGTAAGGAGATAGAGGGCCGGGAATTGTATGACAGGTTGTGGTTCCAACAAAGTATAGACCCCAAATATTAAATATAGCACATTATACGTCATTAGGAGGTCACTTAGGAATTACAAAAACTTATATGAATCACAAAGAATTTTATGGCCAAATTTAAGAAGATGGGGGAAAAATCATATTAGATGTTGCCGAGAAAGTCACAGTTGGAAAACCTGGAATTCCATTAAACCTTTCCTCTCCAACCTATACCCGTGATGGAAACTTTTGGAGATTTAATTATAGAATTGTGGTAGGTCCATACCTTGGTCAAGTCTGGAAAACAATATTTATTTACGATTATGGATTAAAGTAACCAGATATCCTGAAGCAATTCCATGGCGTAGATTTACTAAAAGCTATTCTCAAGCTTTAACAAAATTCATTTCTTGTTTGGCATTCCTAAAACTATTCAAAAAGTGATCAAGGTACTAACTTTACTGCCAAAGCATTTAGGAAGTATTAAAATAGGTTTTGGGATAATCCACAACTTATCCACTGCCCATCTCCTCAGTCCCAAGGCGCATTGGAAAGATTCCACCAGACATTTAAAAACAATGATGAGAAGATTTTGCATGCCCCTTTCCCACAGACTGGGATGAATCACTACCTTGTTGTGTTCTCAGTACGAGAGACGGTGCAAGAGTCTACAGGGTATTAGTCCTTTTGAGCTGTTTTTTGGGCACAATGTACGAGGTCCTCTTCGGGTGCTCAAAGAAGGATGGATGGGAGAAGACGTTAGCTTAACACTCCACAATCCGTCTTCAAGGTTGCAGGTGGCACGTCAGTTAGCCAAGGCTAACCTAAAGACAGCTCAAAGCAAGATGAAACAGAGGTATGACAGAAGTGCACAATTCCGCTCCTTCCATCCAGGAGACAAGGTGTTGGTGCAGGAACCTATACCTGGCCACACCTTGAAAGCTAGATTTACGGGACCTATGCAGATTAGCTAATCCTGAAAAGCAAAGGCTACTTCAGCAAGAAGTAGAATTTTTGTTAAAGCATGGTTTAGTGGAGGAGTCATCTAGTCCATGGGCTTCACCGTGCATCCTTGTGAAGAAGGCTGATGGAGGGTTTCGTATGTGTACAGACCACCGTAAAGTGAACGAGGTCACCATTACAGATGCTTACCCTCTTCCTCGTCTGGATGACGTAATTGACTTTGTGGGTAAGGCTACTTTTGTGTCCAAGTTAGATCTCCTTAAAGGCTACTATCAGGTACCTTTGACAGATAAGGCGAAGGAAATCTCTGCCTTCGTAATTCCCGGAGGTCATTAACAATACACAGTTTTCCCCCTTCGGAATGAAAAATTCCCCCCCTTCATTTCAGAAACTTATCCATCAGGCTATTAAAGGACTTGAAGGCACGGCAGCGTACCTAGATGATATTGTTGTGGTGTCTGATACTTGGGATCAACACCTACTTAGACTTAAGCTTTGTTTGAGACCTTTAAGGTTCCCATTTTAAAAAGTTATTTATCTAAATCTCTTTGGGCCCGGCCACTGTCACTTTTCTAGGGGTGAAGGGAGGTAGTGGTAAAGTTGCACCAAACTTGCTAAAGTTCTTTTTTTAAGATTATCAGTTCCTGATGATAGGAAATCTCTTCACGTTCCTAGGCATGTAGGATTTTACAGAAGTTCTGTAAGAATTTCTCAGTATTGTAGCCCCTCTTCCTCTCTTACCAGTTACAAAGTTCCCCTTTTAAATTGGACCGCAGACTGTAACACTGCTTTTAATAAAGCAAAGATTATTGTGTACGGGACCCATTTTCTTGGTCTCCAGACTTCTCCAAACCTTTTCATTACAGGTGATGCTTGTGAGTTTTGGGGTTGGGGGCAGTACTATTACAAATCGGGAACAAGGAGTTGCAGCCTGTAGCATACTTTTTAGCCAAGTTCCAGCCACATCAGAGGGCTTATTCTACCATTGAAAAGAAGCCTCGCGCTGGTATGGCTTTGGAGCATTTTGATGTTTATGTGGGCCAGACATCGCAGGTGGTCACAGTCTACAGTGATCACAATCCTCTAGTATATCTCCAAGCCATGAAGAACACAACACAAGGCTTATGCGCTGGACACTAAGGGTGCAACCATATATATTTCAATTAAATATATTGCCGGCAAAGAAAATATGTTGGCAGATCTTTATCTAGAGTCTAAAATTTTAATTTATTAGGGTTAGGATGTTATTTGTGGTACCCCTTTCATGCTCTTTTTTTTTTTTCCCCTGGTGTGGGTTTTTTTATAGTGAGGGGATGCGG
>NC_069424.1:39778030-39823127 GCF_026875155.1 Cherax quadricarinatus
AATTTTGTAAAAAAGGGGTAGACTGCGGACCTAATCGAACCAGTGTTAGTTTACAATACACAGCATGGCTGACTCTGCTGTCAGCCTGGTTGACTCTGCTGTCAGCCTGGTTGACTCTGCTGTCAGCCTGGTTGACTCTGCTGTCAGCCTGGTTGACTCTTCTGTCAGCATGGCTGACTTTTCTATCAGCCTGGTTGGCTCTGCTGTCTGCCAGGTTGACTCTGCTGTCACCCTGCTGGCTCTGCTGTCAGCGTCTCTATTTTTTGTTTAGTCTTTTTTCTTTTCTTGATCTAGATGCATAATTTTTGCTGCACAATAAAAATAACGTTTAACTTCTGAGAAAGTTTAAGAAATTATTATTAATAAATTAACGAAGCGCTTAATCTGGAGGGTTTATTATCAAAACTGATATTACGTTTTATTTATATTTTGCAGTTAACAAAAAAAATGGATTTTGGAGATATTACAAATAAATTTGTTTACACCTTTGTAGTGAAAATACATAAAACGAAATCGTGCTCAGGTGAAGGTAGACAGGAGAGTCAACCTAACTATCGTAATTCGTAGGATATTTTACATTATTACATTCCGCAATAACAAGGTATTCTTTGTGTCAGAAAGGAAGAGGCCATTTTTCACCAGAATGCCGGAGAGATCAGGAACAGCAGGAAATGAAATAGACACCGGATATATCAGTAACAGGAGGATATTAAGCTAGGAAAATGTAGGGAAGATAAACAACTGGATATTTCACATATATCATGCGAGTTAGAGAACGAGCAGTGATTATTATTTGAGACCACTGTCAGCCGCAGCGATACCATACTCTTACCCGTGGAGAACAGTGGTTCGTCTTTAGGATCCCCCATCCCTGCTTCCTAGGTCCATATGTCCAGGAATCCATCTGTGGGCCCCTGGATGTCATTCCTTCCTCTCTTCCCTGTTCAGCCTCCCCCCTCTCTGTCTTCCAGCCTCAGCCTTCCCCAGGCTCGTGTATGCAGGAATCCATCCGTCCACCTTAGGATGTCTCCTCTTCCCCACTTCCCCAAGGTCAGCCTCAGCAACCAAGCATTCATACTTTCCCCGGGTACATGTGTCCTGGATCTGTGTCCCCTCAGATATTCTTCCTTCTCCACTTCCCCAGGGTCAGCCTTAACAATCACCATTCATGTCGTCCCCAGGTTCAAGTATTCAAGAATCAATTCGTTTGCTCCCGGATGTCTTCCCTTCCTCACTTCCTTAAAGTCAGTGGTTTGTCGCCACCCTCAGGGCTACTTATTCTGTGAGGCCCCTGGCCTACAGGTGCTGTGAGGCCCCTGGGCTACAGTTACTGTGAGGCCCCTGGGCTACAGTTACTGTGAGGCCCCTGGGCTACAGTTACTGTGAGGCCCCTGGGCTACAGTTACTGTGAGGCCCCTGGGCTTTCAGTTACTGTGAGGCCCCTGGGCTACAGGTACTGTGAGGCCCCCAGTGATATTTTCAAACCAAAAAAAAAAAAAATAATCACAACATTCAACAGCTGATCATATACTTGATGTAATAATATACAATAATTATAAATTTCCAGCAGTAACCATGAACACTTTTCATTTAATCTCAGGAAGCGTTCCAGCTGACTGGGGACCCAGGTCTGCAGCCGTGGGTAGGTCTGGACTCAGCAGTTATGGCTGTGGTAGTGAGCAATGGTAGTACACTGCAGAAACTCGTCTGTTACTGACTCGGAACATTGATACAATTGTTATATATATTTCAAGTATTTTCTCTAATTTTGTACTGCTAATTTTTATTTTCCTTAATAGCCAGAGAGAAAATATAATTCTTTATAGTAATACTCCTCTTGTTTTTAGTTACATTTTATGGCGGGATGTAACACACAAATTACACTTTCTGTGTGTTGCAACCCCTGAATGGGTTACAATGATTATTATGTATATATGTAATGTATATTATCTTTTCATTTAATTTTATATTGCTTATATTTGCGATAATAGCTAAATCGTAAATGTATGCTTTATATGAACGACAGTAAAAGACCATGGCATCTCCTTTATTTTTAGTGCCTAAACCGGACGGTAGTTTCAGGAATGTGCCTGATACGGAAATAGTAACCTGTCACGCTATGAGCCTGATGGTTGATCCTCTACCTCCGCATGACGATCCCTATTGATCGTGGTGTCAGGAGCCCAGTTTGTCAGCCGATTTAGAATCTCTTACTAGGCTATTATCACGTCCCGCATACTGAACGTGCTCAAGATAATACTGCTTTTATTATTTTAAAATACTGTTCTACGAGAAAGGATCGTTATAACACCTCGTCACCCACGCTACGCCTAAGTAAACGCGGCTTCTTCAATGCCCACGTATAAGGAACGATTTGACCCCACATCTTAGAAGAGTAAAGCCTACCTTCGAACGACTTTAGTGGTGTACAGTGACGAGTGGGAACAGGCACTTTGACGGCGACTCAGAAACATTGTTTGAGAGACAGGCGCACTAACAAACTTCACATGTTAACTAAATAGCTAAATAGTAGTTTTTAGTGGAAAGCCAAGATTACTCTATCTTAGGCTTTTGTATCGGCCCCAGGTGAGGCTTGCTCCTAATGAGGCTAAGAGTTCGTAGCAATTTTTCAGGAATTTCCAGATTGCCACAGGATAGGAAGGGAGTACAGAGAGATTCACTGGTGTGTATGGAGCAGATTCTTAATCGCAGGATCTGTCCACACATTTCTCAGATTGCCTGCCCTCTTACTGAGCTTTTACTAGTAGCAAAGTTCAGTGTCACTCTGGACTAAGATGATGTTCAGCACTCGTATCCAAAAGGTTGAAACGTTGCTATCCCTCTGCTCCGTGCTGAGAGAGGTCCTAATTTCAAATCTTTCCCTTCTTTTACATATAGAATGCAGAGTGGATAATGCAGTGAGGTGCTGTGCTGCTCCAACAGTCCAACATCCACACCTTCTCCATCCTAAATGTTACTATTCATCTAAGCTTAAAACGACAACCAGAAAAATTATGCGCCTATTGAGAAAGAGCACTAGCTCTGTGGGTCCTTAGAACAAGTTTTGACGTGTATTTGGGCCCATTCCCCATTTCAAAAAATAACGTTTTATTCGACCACTAATCCACTCACTTATATAAAACCTGAAAAGTAAAAATGCAAGGATCATGAGGTGGGGCCCTCAGCAATCCAACCATATTCTAATAGTATAAAACACATAAGTGTCAATTAGTAATGTAATGCTGACGCCGCACTAGTCTCGATCCTTATAAAAATTATCAGTTAACATTAAAATATACGGAATTTTATGCCCAAATACCTATTTATGTTACTTGCTATGGTCAAATTCAGCAAGAAAACTTAAATCCCTCCACCCATATTAACTATATATACTCATGTCATGTCTATTTATTATATATTATATATTTCCACAGTAATAGTTGTTGTTGAGGAGGAGCCAAGCTTAGTGTTGACTGAAGGGGGTATTGTGGTGGCGGGAGATGAACTTGCATGACGCAACACTGTCCTTCCGCAGACCCACCCCTACACTGACACACCTTAAGCGTTTTCATACACAGATGTTCATACTGTCCTTGCATTCCACAACCCACTACTTAAGAGTGGAATGCATTCTCCTCTACTATGATTCGAGCCTCACGTCTCTCCTTTGTCAGCGCTAACCTGTCTCTACACTGACGCTATAAACCACGAGTATGCAGAAATACGATACTGTGTACTGCCCTAGTTAGGGGCAAAATCCTATGACGGACGCAGCAAAATTGTAGAAGTGCTTGGCAACAAGAGAGACCGTTACTAATTATTATGAATAATAATATTGATATGAGTAATCCAGAATATTAATGATGAAAAACCACATCAAACTCCTAGTGCGACCCTCTGTCTTGTGGGGGGGTGTTGAACCCCTGAATGGGTTACAATGCTTATTATGATATATATGTAATGTATATTATCTTTTCATTTAATTTTATATTGCTGTATTTTGCGATAATACTAAATCGTAAATGTATAGACTTATATTATTATTTGACTGTTTATATTGTTTTAATTTAGCTTATGTTTGTTACGTGAAGTAATACAGGAAGGGTGCTCAGTTAGGCTTTGATTGTCAAACACTGTAATTATCTGCTTGCCGCTCGTTATACTGGCCCGGCTTCTGAGCTGCATTGTCCCACGTAGCTATCACGTGGATCGAGGGGGAGTGTACGGCTCGGGACCGTCTCGGTAAAATGGTCAGTCTGCGTGGGGAGCGCTTCCTTGCGTGGGTTGACGAGGTATTGTGCTTGTCTGACAGTTCTGCTGGAGACTCGCTTGCTGGTTGGACAGATTGTCTGTCCTGACAGTCCTGCTGGAGACTCGTCTTGGTTGGACAGATTGTCTGTCTCATTATTCTTTGTTAGTTCTGTAGAACTTTGTTCACAGAACATTGTAAAGAACTTAGTGATTTCGAACGTTGAACTGAGGTTGTGTATCACATAGACCTCTGATACATCTCAGGTCGCTAGCTATAGCTTACTGACCTAATTTTGTACTGGTTTCCCTGTGAGTATAGTACAAGTCACAGTTTTTTTACCTATGCTGAACAAATACGTTCAGAATTATGGGAGGTTTTGTACTTTTGTGGATGATCTGCTGATGGTCCCTGACAATAGATAGTCCGTATATTATTTCCCAGTTCTGAAACTGTTCGCAGTCGCTTGATATGCATTGCTATTGGGCTTAGCATTTCTTTGTTGTACAAGCAGAAACTGTTCGGGTTGCCAGTCGGTCCAAGAAGTTAGTTTATTTGAGGACTTTGTCAGTTCCACTTTGTTTAAGTCTTATTCGAATCTTGAGACATGCTAACACTAAGAGCACTTAACACGCATACTCACCACTTACTTGGTACATATTTGTACAATATCTTATTTAAAATGTGTAATGTACCGACGGTACTTAAGAATTATAAATGTGGATATGTGTTTTTATCTTCAAGCACAATAATAATGAACACGAGAGATTTGATTTATAATTGATTACTGTAATTAATGTACTTAGAGAATATACCTCTAGACAATTTTACTCTACTTAATAAATTTATTAACATTTTTTAATATCTCAGTTAGTAGCCTACAGTTGTAATCCTAAAGCACTATTTGAACCATACTGAAATTGTATGGATAATTGGATCTAAGGATACTGACTACATGTTACGAAAACCCAGTAACACGGCTGGATGCTAGAAGGGCCGTCCCTTTCTAGTATTCCCAGAGATCTCTAAGCTTTTAGAATACGCGTTTTTTGTAACACTGCGTTATGCGGCATATTCGAGAGTTTTGATATTGTTGTCCGCATTGTAACTTGCTTGGTTGCCTTCTAGGAATGCGAGCAAACCCAGGAATGATATTATGACCAGGCCATCTCCCGCTTCTGCAGATCATATTTCATTTTACCCTGGCTGGAGATCAACACAAGTCAAATCACCTCTAGCCTCTCCACTCTAGACCCTGGAGGTGACAGTGTCATCTTCTCCCAGTCAGCTTCTATGTCTGGGTAGAGTTAAGGCATCCTTTGGTGAGCCGGACTATACAGTTTTCCGTACATCCGCGCAAGACTGTTTGCAGCTCTTAATTAAATAATCTAACTTTAGACCTGATTTGATCCAATGCACCTACCATTCAGCCAAGTTTTTGAATATTTTTTGCCGTTGTGATGAGGAATTAATTGTCCCAAATCTAGGATCGCTTTTCTGTGTGCTTCCTTAAATCTAGAAGCTGTGTTGCTTTTGTGCACTATTGCTGCTGTTTGGTGCACGGGTGTATTTACTGTTCAAGCAAGCTATTTTAATTTTCTCTATGTAGTCGTCAGTCGACGTCCTATGTTGATCTTCCTGACACCGCACAACGCATACGATACATATTCTAGTGCTATTCAGTACAATTTTAGTTCAGAAACTTAACAGATGGAACAGTGAAAGTCACTAGTATGGTCCTTGTACAACGGGTACTAGAGCGCAATATAAATTTTGTACCAGATATAGAACAGTAAAGATCAGGTATAGAGAATAATGTCGCCTTTTGTGTGAACTCAATCCTTTTCTACCAAGACAGATATATTCTCGAACCTTCGTATCGCTATGGGCTCTCCTCTACCCACCTTGTTACAGGATATAAAATATTATAATAATCAAAAAGAAGCCGCTACTCCACCAGGAGCTATCCAGCGTACATACCTGCAATAAAACAATCCTCGTTAATACATAATGTTCTAGACACAGGCCACCCATAAAAAGGGTAGAGACTCTGCGCAGGAGCCCTAATTTGCAGCATCTATCAGTAAATCTAATTCATTCAACTACTCATAGCACATAATTATTTTTGTGTGTAATTAAAAGTTTTTAAACTTTTTACCCGTGAGTAATTACTTGAAGACCGAGTTAAAAATCCAGTTCCCAAAAAAAAAAAAAAAAATTCCCTACTGACGAAAAACGCTTTTCAAGTACAGTGGGAAAAATCGTCAACCCAAAGCGCTAAGAAAAAACAAATGTGATAGAGATAAGTAAAGATGTCATTGAATGTATTTCTGTTAGAAGCCAGACACATGCAAGAGGAATCAGTACGCTGACCAGCTAGCAGCTCAAAAATATATATGCTAGCATATGTACGCATTTGTAACATGTTCCATACCACCCATCTTATTCTGACTATCCCCCCAACGCCATCGACCACCCGCGTACTAACCCACCCTAAACTACCGAACCCACCCTCACATGATAACAGATATGATAAACATATTGAGAGCGAGGGAATGCCACGGTGGAGAAAGACAGGACGTTTTCCAAGAGATAGGGACAGAAACAAGGGGTCACAATGGAAGTGGTAAGTCCTCCTATGAGTCCAAAGGAGATGTTAGAAGTAATTCTATTATAGATCAAAGAGTTTAGTCAGGAATGTGGTAACAGCCTAGAAAGTGATGTAATGGAAGGCAGGAACCAATACATAGTATTTATAAGATGAGGTATGATGACAAGTGCTAATGGAACAGGGAGAGAGATGTACCTAGTATCGATCAGTGAAGAAGCGGGGCAGGAGCTGATGACTTCGATCCTAGCAACCCCAAAACGGTGATACCTACACGACACACCCTCCCAGGTAACCCACCCCCAATCCACCTTACACCACCCCCACACCATTCCATACCACACATAAGACCACCCACACCAACCCTCCTCACCACCCACACCATCCACCCTTACACAACATCATCCTCCCTGCACATCCCACGACCATCCACCCACGAGCCCACACCACCATCCACCTATACCCTCAACACGCCTCAAAAATCCACCCACTCACAAGTCGATCCCACACAATCCAATAATAAACCCTCAAAATCCACCCTCACACTACATCAATCCACCACTCACCCCGACACCAGATCCACCTCTACATGGACCACACTGGGGGGGGGGGGGGATGGGGGCTGGAGATAATAAAATAAAAACCACACCATCTCACCCTCAACACCACACCATCCACCTCACACCACATCCATCCACCCTCACACCAACACCATCACACCCCTCACACCACATCAACCACCCTCAACACCACATCATTCCAACACATCACACACAACCACACCTAATCCTCGACGACACACCTCACACCCTACCATATAATCCTATCACACACCTCACACCATACCATCGACACACCTAACCTACATACCACAATTCCAACACAACCACCTTTGCCACACAACCAATCCCTCCACCCTCACGAACTTCACAACCATACCACCCTCAACACCACCAACACCCATCCACCCTCGCACCACACCATCCACCCTCGCAACCACACCATCCCCTCCTCGCACCACACACACCACACTCGCACACCCACACCAATCACCCCTCACACCACAAACCTTTCCACCCTCACAACCACACCACCCACCCTCACGAACCATCCCATCCCACCCCTCACACCACACTCACCCTGCAACCATACCTTCCACCCGCACACACCACCCACCCTCAGACACCAACCTCGTCCCCCTACTCCACACCACAACACCCCCCACCCTCACAAACCATCCATCCCACCCTGCGACAACGCTGTAACATCCACCCCGTCCCTCACAACCACACCAACCACCCATATACCACCTTTCACTCCACCACAAGAAACAACACCACCCCACCCACACCCTCACACCATACCATCCACCTATTACAACCCAGGATTCCAAATGGCCTTGTTAGCCCGGGTGAAATGGGTAGACCAACAATAAACAAGCAAGAAAAAATTTATCTAGACTTGTAATATCTATTCAACCACTTTAGAAACACAATATGTAACAAATTTACAGTTATAAATATAATAGTGGCACTCCACGGTAAGCAAGAGCAGAAAAAAAGAAGCCACAATGAAAGCAGCCCGTGCTCAGGAACAACCAGCTCTAGAAAATGAAGCGTAAATAGAACGACAAGGATCAGACAGGAGAGTGGTACCCACATAACCTCTGCGATTGCCAAAATCAATCATCTTATTAGGGCTAGATCCTGTGTACACTAGTATGAACGACGGGCCCATCCTCAATCACTTAGAACAAGCCATGGTTCGCTGCGGTTGTAGAGTGGATACTAGCCGCTGTATAGATGGTGTGTACTTGCGCCGAATAAAGGTACGTACTCATTGCATGCCACAAAACCCGCCCCCACCCCGAGAAAGGAGCTCAGGATTAGGCTGCCACCTCCCAGTGTAACCATGCCGCCATGGCAACAAAATAATGGGACCGCCTTTTTCCTCCTCTCCGATCATCCAACTCTTAGATAGAGCTCGAGCTTTTCTCCGTGACAAAAAGCCAAACCCTTAACTCATAGTGAGACAGCAGTCAGTCAGTGCTAGCAAAGGTCACTGATTTATCTCATCATAGAGCTTCAAGCTAATCTTAAGTGTAATTTTAAGCCATCCGTAATGCTAAGGCATAGTAAATAGTGAGATTTGGCAAGTCTGGCTCTATCTGTATTTTTTTTGTACCTCTGTCTGTGTGCTCAAATTGTGTTAATAAATAAATCAATAAATCAAATCAATACATGCGGACGGTAAGCCCGCAATCCTCTCAACTAAAAAAAAAACCCACCCCATGGGATAAAACAACAGGAGGTGCATGAAAAGGGGTTACCACAAATAAAATAACATCCTAACCTAAATAAATAAAAATATAGACACAAGATAAAGAGTCCGTCCAAACACATTTCTCCTTTGCCGGCAATATCTATAATACTGAGTGAGTAAGGTTGCAGTCTTAAGGGTCCAGCGCATGAGGCCTTGGTGTTGTGTTCTTCATGGCTTGCGGATAAAATACTACGAGGATAGTGATCACTGTAGACGAACCACCTGCGATGTCTGGCCCACAAACACTCGAAAAGCTCACAAAGCAGGACCAGCGCGAGGGCTTCTTTTTCAATGGTAGAGTAAGCCCTCTGAATGAGGCTGGAACATGGCCTGAAAAGTACGCATACATAGGCTGCACCTCCTTGTTCCCGCGATTTTGTAATAGTACTCTGCCCAACCCCAGACTCACAAGCAACAACCTGTGGTAATGAAAAAGGTTTGGAGAAGTCCTGGAGACAAAAGAATGAGTGCAGATACACAATAATACTTTTTGCTTTGTCAAAAGAAGTTTGAGACCAAACTGGGGTCAAATACAGGGAACATTGTGACTGGGTAAGAGAGTAAGAGGGGCTACAAATATCAGAAGAAATTCTTACAGAATCTTCTGTAAAATCCTATCATGGCCTTGAACTTTGAAGAGATATCCTATCCATGAGAACTGGATAATCTATAATAGCAAGGAACATAAGCAAGTTAGGTGCAACTTTACCACTACCTACTTCACGACCTAGAAAAGTGACAGTGGCCTGGCCAAAGGAAGATTTAGATAAATTAACTGTTAAATGGGAACTCTTAGAGGTCATCACAAAGAAGCCTTAATCTAAGTAGGGTTATGCCAAGTATCATAACACCACAACTATTACAACCTAGGATTTCAAATGGCCTGTATCATCCCAGTGTAAATGGGAGCAAATAAACACAGTAGAAAAAAGTTTAGACTTATATTATCCTTCACCAATTTAGAACAGCAATATGTACACTATTTACAGTGATAAATATAGTGCACTCCACGGTAAGCAAGGCAGAATAGAAGCAACAAATAGCACAACCGTGCTTCAACCACTCTAGAGTGGGAAATGCCACGGGCAGACAGGGAGCGGTATCCACCTAACCTCTGCGATATGTCAATCCCACCTTCTTATTGGCTAGAACCTGGTCACTATTTGAACGATGGGGCCCCATCATCACCTCTTAGCAACCTTGGTTCGCTGTTTGGGGAGGATAGCCCTTGTAAATAGAGGTGGTGGTCCCATGCGCCGTAATAGAGGTTTCGTACTCTTTGCATGCCACACCCCCACTCCCGAGAAGGCTCAGGATTAGGCAGCCACATCCCAGTGGTAACCGTGCCGCCATGGCACCAAATAATGGAGGACCGCCTATCTCTCAACCATCCCACTCTTAGATAGAGCTCACTTCCTAATGACCAAAAGCCAAACCCTAAACTCAGAGTGAGACAGCATTCCGATAGGCCAACATAGGTCCCAAGATACAAGCGACGGTAGCCCGTACCTCTCACTAAAAAAAAAACCCCCCACATCAGGGGATAAAAAAAAGAGCTTGAAAGGGGGGTTACCACAAATACCATCTAACACTAAATAAAATATAACTAGACTCTTGACACAGAGTCTGCCAACACATTTTCTTTGCGGCCGGCAATGTAACGAATTTTGAAATTGTAGGGCTGCAGCCTGACGTCCAACGCATAAGCCTTGTGTTGTGATTCTTCAGGGCTTGGAGAAAGACTAACGGGTTGGATCACTGTAACTGTGACCAACTCTGCGAAGTCTGGCCCACATCAACATCGAAATGCTCCAAAGCCAGTACCAGCGCGAGGGCTTCTTTTTCAATGGTAAAGAGTAAGCTCTCTTAGTGGCTGGAACTTGGCTGAAAAGTATGCTACAGGCTGCAACTACCTTTGTTCCGATTTTAATAGTACCCGCCCCGCAACCCCAGACTCTCACAAGCATCAACCTGTAAATGAAAAAGGTTTGAAAGTCTGGAGACAGTGAGAATGGGTGCAGAGCACAATATCTTTTGCTTTTATTAAAAGCAGTGTTACAATCTACGTCCAATTTTAAGGGAACTTTATGACTGGAAGAGAGGAACGAGGGCACAATATCTGCGAATTTTTACAGAATCATCTGTACAATCCTATCAATGCCTAGGAAACGTTGAAGAGAATTTCCTACATGAGGTAACTGGATATCTTTAAAACGAAAGAACTTTAGCAAGTTTTAATGTGCACCATTACCACTACCCTACTTCTTGGCCTAGAACTAGTGATATGCCAGGCCAAAGGAAAAATAGATAAATTAACTGTTAATTAATTGGGAATACTTAAAGTCTCAACAGAGCTTTAAGTCTAAGTAGGTGTTGATCCCAAGTAATCAACCCCACAAACACTATCATCTGGTATGCTGAGCCGAGCCTTCCAAGTCCTTTAATAGCCTGATGGATGAGTTACTGAGGTATGAAGAGGGAATTTTTTCATTCTGAAGGGAGGGTAAACTGTATACTGATAATGACCTCCTGGAAATACGAAGGCAGAGATTTTCCTTCGCCTTATCTGCAACAGGTACCCTGATAGTAACCTTAAAGGAGATCTAAATTGGGACACAAAAGTAGAGCCTTAAACCCACAAAGTCAATTACGTCATCCAACGAAGGAAGAGGGAAAGCATCTGTAATATGTGGACCATCGTTCACTTTAAAACACGGTAGTCTGTGCCCAACGAAACCCTCCAACAGCCTTACTTTACTGGATGCAACGGTGAAGCCCATAGACAGATGACTCCTCCACTAAACCTGTTTCTAACAAACGTCTACATCCTGCGAATTGCCTTTGCATTTCAGGAATCAGCTCTGCAGGGTAGAGGTATAAATTTGGTTTTAGATTATTTTCCCACATCCTACATCAAGGTAACCTCACGTACATTTTTTCGGCACACCGAAAAAATATCAGATAAGACAAGATTAGATGCTCAGCTAAATTGTTGCTTGTATGTCAGATAAACCATTCCCTTTAAGGTCTAGGATCCTTGAGGAGGAACAGAATTGGAAAGTTTAGTATTAATTTCAGAGATAGAGTGCAAAAAGGACAGAGTCGTCCCTCAGAGTTCAGGACAGAGTCCATTACTGACTGGACTTTATCAGGATTGTATGAAAGGCCTGTGATTTGATTAATGTGGTAAGTTATTGTTTATGCGACTGTACCACAGGGAGCTACCACATAAATTAAATCAGATAATACTACTTACTATCTTGCATAGGTCCCGTAAATCTAGCTTTCAAGGTGTAGGTCCCGGTATAGTTCCTGCACCACCACTTGTCACCTGGATGGAAGTGAGCGGAATTGTGCACTTTTGTCATACACATTTCATCTTACTTTGAGTATCTTTTAAGGTTAGCCAGTGGCCTAACTCACGTGCCACCTGCAACATTGAAGACGGGTTGTAGAGTGCTGAGCTTACGTCTTCACCCCATCCATCCGTCTTATGAGCACCCCGAAGAGGACCTCGTACAATTGTGCCCCAAGAAATCAGCTCAAACGAGGCCTAAACCACTGTAAGACTCCTTGCAACCGTCTCTCGTACTGAGAAAAAGCAACAACGGTAGAGAATATCCCAAATCTGACGGAAAGTGCATGCAAAAACGTTCTCATCATTGTTTTTTTAATGTTTGAGTGAATCTTTCAAGGCGCCTTGGGGGACTGAGGGTGATAGGAGGCATGGATAATGTTGTGAATTATATCCCTAACCTAGTTAAAATACTGTTCCCTAAATGCTTTTGTGCAGTGACGTTAGTACTTTGATCACTTTGTATAGTTTTAGGAAATGCCAAAACCAAAATTGAATTTGTTTAAAGCTTTGAGAATACTTTAGTATTGGATTACTACGCATAGGGATTGCTTCAGGATATCTGGTTACTTTATCCGATATTGTACATAAATACTGATATCCAGACTTTGACTTAGGTAGTACCTACACAAATCTATAATATAAATCTGCAAAAGAGGTTCTCCATCAGCAGGTATGATGGGTTGGAGAGGGCAGGTTTAATGGAATGTCCAGGTTTCCCAACTTGCGACATTCCTCGGCCAAACACCTAATATGATTCTTACCATCTTTCTTTAAATTTTGCCAATAAAATCCTCTTGTGATTCTATACAAAGGGTTTTTGTAATTCCTAAGTGACCTCCTAAAGACGTATTATGAGCTATAATTTAATAACTGAGCTATACTTGTTGAACCACTAACCTGAACTGTACGTATAATTGGCCGGCCCTCTATCTTCCTTACCAGTACTCAAGTGCATCCCAAATAATCATTTTTTTTAACTTCATACTTGACTGGTAATGACCCAAAGGAGGAGTTACCCAATGGCTGCCTCACAAGCGAATTTTAAAGAAGGGTCCTTCGTTGTTACCTCCCGAAGGACAGTCCCTCGGGCCTGGAAACAGAGACATCTGGGAAATTCCTGCAACCTGGAGAATAGGCAGGCTTGATCGTGGGGTCTGTCACTATTGATTTACCGAGACCCGAGGCCGGTGTGTCCATAAAACAACGGGCTATTCCGAATCGAGATTCCGTCTTCCCAAGGAAAGGTCAACATTCTCCCCAGAACAACCCTTGGGATAGTTGCCGCGAGTTAATAGGCCAAACACTGAGAAGCATTAATCATTATAGGTTCCAGGACAACGAAGTAACAGTAGTAATGTTATTACCCAGTAATAACAAGGCATTTTTCATGGAAATCCTTTGAGATACCTACAGTCAAGTACCCATTGTAATAATAATTGCACTGTACATAAATTTTTATGCAAAGGAACGAATAGATAGCTCCTCCATAAGCCTTCCAATAAAACTGAGGAATTCAAAGGAAGTATTCTCGAAAGGGGTAAAATATTCCTTCTCTGACATGAGCAATAGCTCCAGATATCTACAAAAGGTATTTACTTTAGTGGTTTCTGAGGTGTTTCCCTGAAGGGAAATAAGGAACTTTCGTCAATAATAAAGGGCCATACCATTTCTAACCTTCTCAGGGACAAGTTACAAGGGATATTAGAGATTTATCCCGCGATGGGTTGAGGTTTTTGGGGCAGTTGGAACTGATGGACCTACTTTATTTGCATCTGAAGGCATACGGACAGGCCTTGCCCTTCACCTTCCCTGATGACGTTTTCAGAGTTGGTGTCGTTCTGGCTAGGTGCCTCTCTGGATATTGTGTCGAAGATGCTCCCTAATGTAGTTTGCCTCTCCGCAGGGGGACCATAATGTTTGAGAAGCGTGGCCACCATGACTTACTTTGGATGACGTAGACGGCACACCCTCTCGCTGGCACTTCATTCTCCAAAGTGTCGATCTGCTCAGCTCACGGTCCAGACTGTTGAAAAGAGAGCAGGACCCGCTCCGGTACAAGGAGCGGTTCGTTTCAAGGTATCAGACCAACCTGGCCGCATCCAATGCAGTGTGTTCGTCACGATCCTGCAGAGAAAGACACGAACCTCTGGTCCCACAAGACTCCCAGCAGGTTATCAATCAGAATAAGACTGCCCCAGCCCTCAAAGATAGAGACAACACCACCGCTTTATACAGCTGGTAAAGCTTTGGTTTGCAGTCTCACAAAGTCGCACACAGGATTGACCAAGCTGCCGCCTGTTTCAATATGAAGGTCCATACGATATTTACTGGGATACAGTATATGCCGTCCCAACACTGTGGTCTACACTAACTTGATAATCAGAGAATTCAGCGTCAGTTAATACCGACGTAAATTCCTGTGCCTTACCAATAAGCTGTATGAACCAACGCTGGCCCAGTGCTGTTCCCGGCGACCTCAAGGCTCGAGCCTGATTTTCGAAGCATTCGAAAAATTGCTCCTTGGTTCGGCCTCATTGGAAGCGGGGAACAAGCTGTACAGCTTTTGAAAACGAAATCGTTTACAGAATGCGAAAAACTGCCTCCTTTCCTCTCTTTCCCTAATCAAATTCTTCTCCCATGGCGAAAGTCGTCATTTTCCCTAGTTTGCTCAAGAGTGATTTTTGCCAGCTCAAGTGCCAACGACCTGAATTCACCCTGAGACAACCCAGCTGCAGCTAACTGACCATTATGCTCCGAGGTATACATCTTACCTCATGCGAGAACATGAGTAGTTTGTTGCCCTAGCTCCCGTAGAGGGAGGAGTTTGGATGTGGGGGCCATCTCTTCTTCAATAAGTATTCCAGCAAAATGAACGCAGTTAGCGCAGCTGTGAGATGCGATTATAGTGAATGACCAATGAGAACGAGCAATTGCCAACAACGCTGAAGAGACAAATTTAGCGGTAGGTTTATGCAAAGTAATATGCCGACAGACACCAGGCGTCTGACACGTCCCTAGGTGGCATCAATTATTCGCTATGCACAGTACGAATCCCCCAACGTACACGTTAATTTGCAGAACACGCTTAGCTATGCACAGTACGATGCAGAATACGCATATCAAGCAAAGCCGCCTGCACACAGAATTGACCGGTTAGCGAAGCGAGCACACTGAACAAGCTAGTAGCGAGCTTTTGAACGATACACACAATAACAAGGCTGATCAATAAGCACTGACAACGCAAAATATGTAAAGCGAAGCGAGACAGCAAGCTACACAATGTTCCTGCTAGAAAAAACAAGCTACAATCACCCTAACTCACAACCGTTCTCTAAGTCCAGCTCTCGGACAGGCTACCCAAATTACAACCTAGGATTTCAAATGGCCGATTCCCCAGGTGTAATTGGGAGCAAATAAAACACAGTAAAAATTTAGACTTAAATGATCCTCAAACGCACTTTAGAACAGCAATATGTACACTATTTACGTGATAAATATAGTACACATCCACGGTAAGCAAGGCAGCAATAGAAGCCACAAGAAGACACACTAACCGTGCTTCAACAAAACCACTCAAGAGTGGGAATGACAAGGTGCAGACAGGAGAGCGGTATCCACTAACCTCTGCGAATGTCCAATCCCAACCTTCTTAATGGCTAAACCCTGTCACTAGTTGAACGATGGGCCCCATCATCAACTCTTAGCAACCTGGTTCGCTGGTTGGGGGGAGATAGCCAGTAAATGAGGGAGTACCATGCGCCAATAAATGTTACGTAACCTATGCATGCACAACAACAAAAAACATCTAGGTACGCTGCCGTGCCTTCAAGTCCTTTAATAGCCTATGGAAAGTTTTCTAATAAGAGTGGGAATTTTTCATTAATAAGGGGGTAACAGTATTGATATTGACCATCCTGGAATACGAAGCAGAGATTTATCCTTATGCCTTATCTGTCAAAGGTACCTGATAGTTAGCCTGCATTAAGGAGATCTAACATGGACACAAAGTAGCCCTTTAAGGCCACAAGTCAGATACTCATCCAGACGAGGGAAGAGGGTAAGCATCTGTAATTTGTGACCTCATTACCTTACGGTGTCTGAACACATACGAAAAACCCTCCTCCATCAGCCTTCTATTCATCACAAGGCATGCACGGTGAAGCCCATGGACTAATTACTTCCACCACTAAACCAAGCTTTAACAAAAATTCTACTTCCTGCTGAAGTAGCTTTGGCTTTGCAGGATTAGCTCGTGTAGGGGAAGAGTTTAATTGGTTTAGAGTTTCCCACATCTACATCATGATACCCAACAACATTTATTTTTTCGGCACCATCCGAAAAATATATGACAGTAGAAGCTCATTTAAATTTTGGTTTTGCTTGCGTTTCAAGAACCTCCATTAAAGAGAGCTAGGACCCTTGAGGAGAACAGAATTGAAAGTTTAATATTAATATCAGAATAGAGTGCAAAGAATCAGAGACGTCCTCAGAGGTAGCGGACAGAGTCATTACTGGACTTTATCTGGTGATGGAGAAATATTTTAATTGATAATGTGGTAAGTTTTAGTTTTTGAGAGAGTCTTATCAATGGGAGCTACCACATAATTTTACATCAATAAAATCTAGCTTACAATCTGCACTAGGTCCCGTAAATCAAGCTTTCAAGGTGTGGCCAGGTATAGTCCGCACCAACACCTTGTCTCCTGGATGGAAGAACGGAATTGTGCACTTCTGTCATACCCTGTTTCAATCTCTACTTTGACTGGGTCTTTGGTTAGGCCATTGGCTAACTACCCGTGCCACCTGCACCCTTGAAGAGACGGGTTTATAGTGTTGAGCTACGTCTCCGCCATCCATCTACCTTCTTTGAAGCACCAGAAGATGACCTTTATCATTGTGGCCCCCAAGATCCTCACTCAAACGGACATACCCTTGTAGACACTTTGCAACCGTGTCTCTCGTACTGAAGCATAAACCAAGGTAGGATTCATCCCAGTCCTGTAGAAAAGTGCATGGCCAAACAGTTTCTCAAAGTTTTTTAAGCGTTATGGGATGAATCTTTCCAAGGCACCTTGGGACTGGAGGATGAAGCAGATCTCGGATTTAGTCGCGTTTGAATTAATATTCGGACACAAGTGCGTGTCTCTTGCCAAGTGTTGCAAAACGAGTGACAGGAAAATCAAATCCATCACTGAGTACTGTGCAACCTTCATTAATGCAGCAACATTTGACAGCCGCTTAGAGAGCTACTTCGTAAAAAACCTAGTTTCCAGCGCCAAGCTAGAATGAAAGCAACATTAAATGACAAGGCGTGCTGTCTCTTCCTCGTTCTTTTAAAGCACGAGATAAGGTGAAGGCTCGGAAATTAAGTACCAGTCATCCTACAACCAGGTATGCTGGTCCCCTGGAAGTAAGTGAAAAAGCTTAAGCGAACGTAAATGATTTGGTACTACGCCTGGGAAAAAGAAATCTAATCATGTTACCATGTTACCACGAAAGGCAAACTAACGCTAGTCCTCTACCTACTACTCATTCTTCCTAAAACAGAGGAGAAAACGTCATTCTACCTGTACATCTCTAGAGGTATAGAGTTCGCTTAGAAAATTCTGTGACTCTACAATCCGTAGAATAACGATTTTCTTATAACCTTGGGATTGATAAAGCTGGTGATATTAAAAAACCGGATTTTGCCTTTCCCTGAATTGTATCGTGATGTCTTCCTAAACATTTGTACTCTGGGTGTATCCTGACGTTGATGTACAGGGAGCAGCACCCATTTAAGCAATCACCATATAGGATAGTCCACCAACGCATAAAGCATTGAGAGAAGAGGATGATTTTCTGTTATCTCAACGGACTTATTGAACGACAGTAAAAGACCATGGCATCTCCTTTATTTTTAGTGCCTAAACCGGACGGTAGTTTCAGGAATGTGCCTGATACGGAAATAGTAACCTGTCACGCTATGAGCCTGATGGTTGATCCTCTACCTCCGCATGACGATCCCTATTGATCGTGGTGTCAGGAGCCCAGTTTGTCAGCCGATTTAGAATCTCTTACTAGGCTATTATCACGTCCCGCATACTGAACGTGCTCAAGATAATACTGCTTTTATTATTTTAAAATACTGTTCTACGAGAAAGGATCGTTATAACACCTCGTCACCCACGCTACGCCTAAGTAAACGCGGCTTCTTCAATGCCCACGTATAAGGAACGATTTGACCCCACATCTTAGAAGAGTAAAGCCTACCTTCGAACGACTTTAGTGGTGTACAGTGACGAGTGGGAACAGGCACTTTGACGGCGACTCAGAAACATTGTTTGAGAGACAGGCGCACTAACAAACTTCACATGTTAACTAAATAGCTAAATAGTAGTTTTTAGTGGAAAGCCAAGATTACTCTATCTTAGGCTTTTGTATCGGCCCCAGGTGAGGCTTGCTCCTAATGAGGCTAAGAGTTCGTAGCAATTTTTCAGGAATTTCCAGATTGCCACAGGATAGGAAGGGAGTACAGAGAGATTCACTGGTGTGTATGGAGCAGATTCTTAATCGCAGGATCTGTCCACACATTTCTCAGATTGCCTGCCCTCTTACTGAGCTTTTACTAGTAGCAAAGTTCAGTGTCACTCTGGACTAAGATGATGTTCAGCACTCGTATCCAAAAGGTTGAAACGTTGCTATCCCTCTGCTCCGTGCTGAGAGAGGTCCTAATTTCAAATCTTTCCCTTCTTTTACATATAGAATGCAGAGTGGATAATGCAGTGAGGTGCTGTGCTGCTCCAACAGTCCAACATCCACACCTTCTCCATCCTAAATGTTACTATTCATCTAAGCTTAAAACGACAACCAGAAAAATTATGCGCCTATTGAGAAAGAGCACTAGCTCTGTGGGTCCTTAGAACAAGTTTTGACGTGTATTTGGGCCCATTCCCCATTTCAAAAAATAACGTTTTATTCGACCACTAATCCACTCACTTATATAAAACCTGAAAAGTAAAAATGCAAGGATCATGAGGTGGGGCCCTCAGCAATCCAACCATATTCTAATAGTATAAAACACATAAGTGTCAATTAGTAATGTAATGCTGACGCCGCACTAGTCTCGATCCTTATAAAAATTATCAGTTAACATTAAAATATACGGAATTTTATGCCCAAATACCTATTTATGTTACTTGCTATGGTCAAATTCAGCAAGAAAACTTAAATCCCTCCACCCATATTAACTATATATACTCATGTCATGTCTATTTATTATATATTATATATTTCCACAGTAATAGTTGTTGTTGAGGAGGAGCCAAGCTTAGTGTTGACTGAAGGGGGTATTGTGGTGGCGGGAGATGAACTTGCATGACGCAACACTGTCCTTCCGCAGACCCACCCCTACACTGACACACCTTAAGCGTTTTCATACACAGATGTTCATACTGTCCTTGCATTCCACAACCCACTACTTAAGAGTGGAATGCATTCTCCTCTACTATGATTCGAGCCTCACGTCTCTCCTTTGTCAGCGCTAACCTGTCTCTACACTGACGCTATAAACCACGAGTATGCAGAAATACGATACTGTGTACTGCCCTAGTTAGGGGCAAAATCCTATGACGGACGCAGCAAAATTGTAGAAGTGCTTGGCAACAAGAGAGACCGTTACTAATTATTATGAATAATAATATTGATATGAGTAATCCAGAATATTAATGATGAAAAACCACATCAAACTCCTAGTGCGACCCTCTGTCTTGTGGGGGGGTGTTGAACCCCTGAATGGGTTACAATGCTTATTATGATATATATGTAATGTATATTATCTTTTCATTTAATTTTATATTGCTGTATTTTGCGATAATACTAAATCGTAAATGTATAGACTTATATTATTATTTGACTGTTTATATTGTTTTAATTTAGCTTATGTTTGTTACGTGAAGTAATACAGGAAGGGTGCTCAGTTAGGCTTTGATTGTCAAACACTGTAATTATCTGCTTGCCGCTCGTTATACTGGCCCGGCTTCTGAGCTGCATTGTCCCACGTAGCTATCACGTGGATCGAGGGGGAGTGTACGGCTCGGGACCGTCTCGGTAAAATGGTCAGTCTGCGTGGGGAGCGCTTCCTTGCGTGGGTTGACGAGGTATTGTGCTTGTCTGACAGTTCTGCTGGAGACTCGCTTGCTGGTTGGACAGATTGTCTGTCCTGACAGTCCTGCTGGAGACTCGTCTTGGTTGGACAGATTGTCTGTCTCATTATTCTTTGTTAGTTCTGTAGAACTTTGTTCACAGAACATTGTAAAGAACTTAGTGATTTCGAACGTTGAACTGAGGTTGTGTATCACATAGACCTCTGATACATCTCAGGTCGCTAGCTATAGCTTACTGACCTAATTTTGTACTGGTTTCCCTGTGAGTATAGTACAAGTCACAGTTTTTTTACCTATGCTGAACAAATACGTTCAGAATTATGGGAGGTTTTGTACTTTTGTGGATGATCTGCTGATGGTCCCTGACAATAGATAGTCCGTATATTATTTCCCAGTTCTGAAACTGTTCGCAGTCGCTTGATATGCATTGCTATTGGGCTTAGCATTTCTTTGTTGTACAAGCAGAAACTGTTCGGGTTGCCAGTCGGTCCAAGAAGTTAGTTTATTTGAGGACTTTGTCAGTTCCACTTTGTTTAAGTCTTATTCGAATCTTGAGACATGCTAACACTAAGAGCACTTAACACGCATACTCACCACTTACTTGGTACATATTTGTACAATATCTTATTTAAAATGTGTAATGTACCGACGGTACTTAAGAATTATAAATGTGGATATGTGTTTTTATCTTCAAGCACAATAATAATGAACACGAGAGATTTGATTTATAATTGATTACTGTAATTAATGTACTTAGAGAATATACCTCTAGACAATTTTACTCTACTTAATAAATTTATTAACATTTTTTAATATCTCAGTTAGTAGCCTACAGTTGTAATCCTAAAGCACTATTTGAACCATACTGAAATTGTATGGATAATTGGATCTAAGGATACTGACTACATGTTACGAAAACCCAGTAACACGGCTGGATGCTAGAAGGGCCGTCCCTTTCTAGTATTCCCAGAGATCTCTAAGCTTTTAGAATACGCGTTTTTTGTAACACTGCGTTATGCGGCATATTCGAGAGTTTTGATATTGTTGTCCGCATTGTAACTTGCTTGGTTGCCTTCTAGGAATGCGAGCAAACCCAGGAATGATATTATGACCAGGCCATCTCCCGCTTCTGCAGATCATATTTCATTTTACCCTGGCTGGAGATCAACACAAGTCAAATCACCTCTAGCCTCTCCACTCTAGACCCTGGAGGTGACAGTGTCATCTTCTCCCAGTCAGCTTCTATGTCTGGGTAGAGTTAAGGCATCCTTTGGTGAGCCGGACTATACAGTTTTCCGTACATCCGCGCAAGACTGTTTGCAGCTCTTAATTAAATAATCTAACTTTAGACCTGATTTGATCCAATGCACCTACCATTCAGCCAAGTTTTTGAATATTTTTTGCCGTTGTGATGAGGAATTAATTGTCCCAAATCTAGGATCGCTTTTCTGTGTGCTTCCTTAAATCTAGAAGCTGTGTTGCTTTTGTGCACTATTGCTGCTGTTTGGTGCACGGGTGTATTTACTGTTCAAGCAAGCTATTTTAATTTTCTCTATGTAGTCGTCAGTCGACGTCCTATGTTGATCTTCCTGACACCGCACAACGCATACGATACATATTCTAGTGCTATTCAGTACAATTTTAGTTCAGAAACTTAACAGATGGAACAGTGAAAGTCACTAGTATGGTCCTTGTACAACGGGTACTAGAGCGCAATATAAATTTTGTACCAGATATAGAACAGTAAAGATCAGGTATAGAGAATAATGTCGCCTTTTGTGTGAACTCAATCCTTTTCTACCAAGACAGATATATTCTCGAACCTTCGTATCGCTATGGGCTCTCCTCTACCCACCTTGTTACAGGATATAAAATATTATAATAATCAAAAAGAAGCCGCTACTCCACCAGGAGCTATCCAGCGTACATACCTGCAATAAAACAATCCTCGTTAATACATAATGTTCTAGACACAGGCCACCCATAAAAAGGGTAGAGACTCTGCGCAGGAGCCCTAATTTGCAGCATCTATCAGTAAATCTAATTCATTCAACTACTCATAGCACATAATTATTTTTGTGTGTAATTAAAAGTTTTTAAACTTTTTACCCGTGAGTAATTACTTGAAGACCGAGTTAAAAATCCAGTTCCCAAAAAAAAAAAAAAAAATTCCCTACTGACGAAAAACGCTTTTCAAGTACAGTGGGAAAAATCGTCAACCCAAAGCGCTAAGAAAAAACAAATGTGATAGAGATAAGTAAAGATGTCATTGAATGTATTTCTGTTAGAAGCCAGACACATGCAAGAGGAATCAGTACGCTGACCAGCTAGCAGCTCAAAAATATATATGCTAGCATATGTACGCATTTGTAACATGTTCCATACCACCCATCTTATTCTGACTATCCCCCCAACGCCATCGACCACCCGCGTACTAACCCACCCTAAACTACCGAACCCACCCTCACATGATAACAGATATGATAAACATATTGAGAGCGAGGGAATGCCACGGTGGAGAAAGACAGGACGTTTTCCAAGAGATAGGGACAGAAACAAGGGGTCACAATGGAAGTGGTAAGTCCTCCTATGAGTCCAAAGGAGATGTTAGAAGTAATTCTATTATAGATCAAAGAGTTTAGTCAGGAATGTGGTAACAGCCTAGAAAGTGATGTAATGGAAGGCAGGAACCAATACATAGTATTTATAAGATGAGGTATGATGACAAGTGCTAATGGAACAGGGAGAGAGATGTACCTAGTATCGATCAGTGAAGAAGCGGGGCAGGAGCTGATGACTTCGATCCTAGCAACCCCAAAACGGTGATACCTACACGACACACCCTCCCAGGTAACCCACCCCCAATCCACCTTACACCACCCCCACACCATTCCATACCACACATAAGACCACCCACACCAACCCTCCTCACCACCCACACCATCCACCCTTACACAACATCATCCTCCCTGCACATCCCACGACCATCCACCCACGAGCCCACACCACCATCCACCTATACCCTCAACACGCCTCAAAAATCCACCCACTCACAAGTCGATCCCACACAATCCAATAATAAACCCTCAAAATCCACCCTCACACTACATCAATCCACCACTCACCCCGACACCAGATCCACCTCTACATGGACCACACTGGGGGGGGGGGGGGATGGGGGCTGGAGATAATAAAATAAAAACCACACCATCTCACCCTCAACACCACACCATCCACCTCACACCACATCCATCCACCCTCACACCAACACCATCACACCCCTCACACCACATCAACCACCCTCAACACCACATCATTCCAACACATCACACACAACCACACCTAATCCTCGACGACACACCTCACACCCTACCATATAATCCTATCACACACCTCACACCATACCATCGACACACCTAACCTACATACCACAATTCCAACACAACCACCTTTGCCACACAACCAATCCCTCCACCCTCACGAACTTCACAACCATACCACCCTCAACACCACCAACACCCATCCACCCTCGCACCACACCATCCACCCTCGCAACCACACCATCCCCTCCTCGCACCACACACACCACACTCGCACACCCACACCAATCACCCCTCACACCACAAACCTTTCCACCCTCACAACCACACCACCCACCCTCACGAACCATCCCATCCCACCCCTCACACCACACTCACCCTGCAACCATACCTTCCACCCGCACACACCACCCACCCTCAGACACCAACCTCGTCCCCCTACTCCACACCACAACACCCCCCACCCTCACAAACCATCCATCCCACCCTGCGACAACGCTGTAACATCCACCCCGTCCCTCACAACCACACCAACCACCCATATACCACCTTTCACTCCACCACAAGAAACAACACCACCCCACCCACACCCTCACACCATACCATCCACCTATTACAACCCAGGATTCCAAATGGCCTTGTTAGCCCGGGTGAAATGGGTAGACCAACAATAAACAAGCAAGAAAAAATTTATCTAGACTTGTAATATCTATTCAACCACTTTAGAAACACAATATGTAACAAATTTACAGTTATAAATATAATAGTGGCACTCCACGGTAAGCAAGAGCAGAAAAAAAGAAGCCACAATGAAAGCAGCCCGTGCTCAGGAACAACCAGCTCTAGAAAATGAAGCGTAAATAGAACGACAAGGATCAGACAGGAGAGTGGTACCCACATAACCTCTGCGATTGCCAAAATCAATCATCTTATTAGGGCTAGATCCTGTGTACACTAGTATGAACGACGGGCCCATCCTCAATCACTTAGAACAAGCCATGGTTCGCTGCGGTTGTAGAGTGGATACTAGCCGCTGTATAGATGGTGTGTACTTGCGCCGAATAAAGGTACGTACTCATTGCATGCCACAAAACCCGCCCCCACCCCGAGAAAGGAGCTCAGGATTAGGCTGCCACCTCCCAGTGTAACCATGCCGCCATGGCAACAAAATAATGGGACCGCCTTTTTCCTCCTCTCCGATCATCCAACTCTTAGATAGAGCTCGAGCTTTTCTCCGTGACAAAAAGCCAAACCCTTAACTCATAGTGAGACAGCAGTCAGTCAGTGCTAGCAAAGGTCACTGATTTATCTCATCATAGAGCTTCAAGCTAATCTTAAGTGTAATTTTAAGCCATCCGTAATGCTAAGGCATAGTAAATAGTGAGATTTGGCAAGTCTGGCTCTATCTGTATTTTTTTTGTACCTCTGTCTGTGTGCTCAAATTGTGTTAATAAATAAATCAATAAATCAAATCAATACATGCGGACGGTAAGCCCGCAATCCTCTCAACTAAAAAAAAAACCCACCCCATGGGATAAAACAACAGGAGGTGCATGAAAAGGGGTTACCACAAATAAAATAACATCCTAACCTAAATAAATAAAAATATAGACACAAGATAAAGAGTCCGTCCAAACACATTTCTCCTTTGCCGGCAATATCTATAATACTGAGTGAGTAAGGTTGCAGTCTTAAGGGTCCAGCGCATGAGGCCTTGGTGTTGTGTTCTTCATGGCTTGCGGATAAAATACTACGAGGATAGTGATCACTGTAGACGAACCACCTGCGATGTCTGGCCCACAAACACTCGAAAAGCTCACAAAGCAGGACCAGCGCGAGGGCTTCTTTTTCAATGGTAGAGTAAGCCCTCTGAATGAGGCTGGAACATGGCCTGAAAAGTACGCATACATAGGCTGCACCTCCTTGTTCCCGCGATTTTGTAATAGTACTCTGCCCAACCCCAGACTCACAAGCAACAACCTGTGGTAATGAAAAAGGTTTGGAGAAGTCCTGGAGACAAAAGAATGAGTGCAGATACACAATAATACTTTTTGCTTTGTCAAAAGAAGTTTGAGACCAAACTGGGGTCAAATACAGGGAACATTGTGACTGGGTAAGAGAGTAAGAGGGGCTACAAATATCAGAAGAAATTCTTACAGAATCTTCTGTAAAATCCTATCATGGCCTTGAACTTTGAAGAGATATCCTATCCATGAGAACTGGATAATCTATAATAGCAAGGAACATAAGCAAGTTAGGTGCAACTTTACCACTACCTACTTCACGACCTAGAAAAGTGACAGTGGCCTGCCAAAGAATATATAGATAAATTAACTGTTAAATGGGAACTCTTAGAGGTCATCACAAAGAAGCCTTAATCTAAGTAGGGTTATGCCAAGTATCATAACACCACAACTATTACAACCTAGGATTTCAAATGGCCTGTATCATCCCAGTGTAAATGGGAGCAAATAAACACAGTAGAAAAAAGTTTAGACATTTATATAAATCCTTCACCAATTTAGAACAGCAATATGTACACTATTTACAGTGATTAATATAGTGCACTCCACGGTAAGCAAGGCAGAATAGAAGCAACAAATAGCACAACCGTGCTTCAACCACTCTAGAGTGGGAAATGCCACGGGCAGACAGGGAGCGGTATCCACCTAACCTCTGCGATATGTCAATCCCACCTTCTTATTGGCTAGAACCTGGTCACTATTTGAACGATGGGGCCCCATCATCACCTCTTAGCAACCTTGGTTCGCTGTTTGGGGAGGATAGCCCTTGTAAATAGAGGTGGTGGTCCCATGCGCCGTAATAGAGGTTTCGTACTCTTTGCATGCCACACCCCCACTCCCGAGAAGGCTCAGGATTAGGCAGCCACATCCCAGTGGTAACCGTGCCGCCATGGCACCAAATAATGGAGGACCGCCTATCTCTCAACCATCCCACTCTTAGATAGAGCTCACTTCCTAATGACCAAAAGCCAAACCCTAAACTCAGAGTGAGACAGCATTCCGATAGGCCAACATAGGTCCCAAGATACAAGCGACGGTAGCCCGTACCTCTCACTAAAAAAAAAACCCCCCACATCAGGGGATAAAAAAAAGAGCTTGAAAGGGGGGTTACCACAAATACCATCTAACACTAAATAAAATATAACTAGACTCTTGACACAGAGTCTGCCAACACATTTTCTTTGCGGCCGGCAATGTAACGAATTTTGAAATTGTAGGGCTGCAGCCTGACGTCCAACGCATAAGCCTTGTGTTGTGATTCTTCAGGGCTTGGAGAAAGACTAACGGGTTGGATCACTGTAACTGTGACCAACTCTGCGAAGTCTGGCCCACATCAACATCGAAATGCTCCAAAGCCAGTACCAGCGCGAGGGCTTCTTTTTCAATGGTAAAGAGTAAGCTCTCTTAGTGGCTGGAACTTGGCTGAAAAGTATGCTACAGGCTGCAACTACCTTTGTTCCGATTTTAATAGTACCCGCCCCGCAACCCCAGACTCTCACAAGCATCAACCTGTAAATGAAAAAGGTTTGAAAGTCTGGAGACAGTGAGAATGGGTGCAGAGCACAATATCTTTTGCTTTTATTAAAAGCAGTGTTACAATCTACGTCCAATTTTAAGGGAACTTTATGACTGGAAGAGAGGAACGAGGGCACAATATCTGCGAATTTTTACAGAATCATCTGTACAATCCTATCAATGCCTAGGAAACGTTGAAGAGAATTTCCTACATGAGGTAACTGGATATCTTTAAAACGAAAGAACTTTAGCAAGTTTTAATGTGCACCATTACCACTACCCTACTTCTTGGCCTAGAACTAGTGATATGCCAGGCCAAAGGAAAAATAGATAAATTAACTGTTAATTAATTGGGAATACTTAAAGTCTCAACAGAGCTTTAAGTCTAAGTAGGTGTTGATCCCAAGTAATCAACCCCACAAACACTATCATCTGGTATGCTGAGCCGAGCCTTCCAAGTCCTTTAATAGCCTGATGGATGAGTTACTGAGGTATGAAGAGGGAATTTTTTCATTCTGAAGGGAGGGTAAACTGTATACTGATAATGACCTCCTGGAAATACGAAGGCAGAGATTTTCCTTCGCCTTATCTGCAACAGGTACCCTGATAGTAACCTTAAAGGAGATCTAAATTGGGACACAAAAGTAGAGCCTTAAACCCACAAAGTCAATTACGTCATCCAACGAAGGAAGAGGGAAAGCATCTGTAATATGTGGACCATCGTTCACTTTAAAACACGGTAGTCTGTGCCCAACGAAACCCTCCAACAGCCTTACTTTACTGGATGCAACGGTGAAGCCCATAGACAGATGACTCCTCCACTAAACCTGTTTCTAACAAACGTCTACATCCTGCGAATTGCCTTTGCATTTCAGGAATCAGCTCTGCAGGGTAGAGGTATAAATTTGGTTTTAGATTATTTTCCCACATCCTACATCAAGGTAACCTCACGTACATTTTTTCGGCACACCGAAAAAATATCAGATAAGACAAGATTAGATGCTCAGCTAAATTGTTGCTTGTATGTCAGATAAACCATTCCCTTTAAGGTCTAGGATCCTTGAGGAGGAACAGAATTGGAAAGTTTAGTATTAATTTCAGAGATAGAGTGCAAAAAGGACAGAGTCGTCCCTCAGAGTTCAGGACAGAGTCCATTACTGACTGGACTTTATCAGGATTGTATGAAAGGCCTGTGATTTGATTAATGTGGTAAGTTATTGTTTATGCGACTGTACCACAGGGAGCTACCACATAAATTAAATCAGATAATACTACTTACTATCTTGCATAGGTCCCGTAAATCTAGCTTTCAAGGTGTAGGTCCCGGTATAGTTCCTGCACCACCACTTGTCACCTGGATGGAAGTGAGCGGAATTGTGCACTTTTGTCATACACATTTCATCTTACTTTGAGTATCTTTTAAGGTTAGCCAGTGGCCTAACTCACGTGCCACCTGCAACATTGAAGACGGGTTGTAGAGTGCTGAGCTTACGTCTTCACCCCATCCATCCGTCTTATGAGCACCCCGAAGAGGACCTCGTACAATTGTGCCCCAAGAAATCAGCTCAAACGAGGCCTAAACCACTGTAAGACTCCTTGCAACCGTCTCTCGTACTGAGAAAAAGCAACAACGGTAGAGAATATCCCAAATCTGACGGAAAGTGCATGCAAAAACGTTCTCATCATTGTTTTTTTAATGTTTGAGTGAATCTTTCAAGGCGCCTTGGGGGACTGAGGGTGATAGGAGGCATGGATAATGTTGTGAATTATATCCCTAACCTAGTTAAAATACTGTTCCCTAAATGCTTTTGTGCAGTGACGTTAGTACTTTGATCACTTTGTATAGTTTTAGGAAATGCCAAAACCAAAATTGAATTTGTTTAAAGCTTTGAGAATACTTTAGTATTGGATTACTACGCATAGGGATTGCTTCAGGATATCTGGTTACTTTATCCGATATTGTACATAAATACTGATATCCAGACTTTGACTTAGGTAGTACCTACACAAATCTATAATATAAATCTGCAAAAGAGGTTCTCCATCAGCAGGTATGATGGGTTGGAGAGGGCAGGTTTAATGGAATGTCCAGGTTTCCCAACTTGCGACATTCCTCGGCCAAACACCTAATATGATTCTTACCATCTTTCTTTAAATTTTGCCAATAAAATCCTCTTGTGATTCTATACAAAGGGTTTTTGTAATTCCTAAGTGACCTCCTAAAGACGTATTATGAGCTATAATTTAATAACTGAGCTATACTTGTTGAACCACTAACCTGAACTGTACGTATAATTGGCCGGCCCTCTATCTTCCTTACCAGTACTCAAGTGCATCCCAAATAATCATTTTTTTTAACTTCATACTTGACTGGTAATGACCCAAAGGAGGAGTTACCCAATGGCTGCCTCACAAGCGAATTTTAAAGAAGGGTCCTTCGTTGTTACCTCCCGAAGGACAGTCCCTCGGGCCTGGAAACAGAGACATCTGGGAAATTCCTGCAACCTGGAGAATAGGCAGGCTTGATCGTGGGGTCTGTCACTATTGATTTACCGAGACCCGAGGCCGGTGTGTCCATAAAACAACGGGCTATTCCGAATCGAGATTCCGTCTTCCCAAGGAAAGGTCAACATTCTCCCCAGAACAACCCTTGGGATAGTTGCCGCGAGTTAATAGGCCAAACACTGAGAAGCATTAATCATTATAGGTTCCAGGACAACGAAGTAACAGTAGTAATGTTATTACCCAGTAATAACAAGGCATTTTTCATGGAAATCCTTTGAGATACCTACAGTCAAGTACCCATTGTAATAATAATTGCACTGTACATAAATTTTTATGCAAAGGAACGAATAGATAGCTCCTCCATAAGCCTTCCAATAAAACTGAGGAATTCAAAGGAAGTATTCTCGAAAGGGGTAAAATATTCCTTCTCTGACATGAGCAATAGCTCCAGATATCTACAAAAGGTATTTACTTTAGTGGTTTCTGAGGTGTTTCCCTGAAGGGAAATAAGGAACTTTCGTCAATAATAAAGGGCCATACCATTTCTAACCTTCTCAGGGACAAGTTACAAGGGATATTAGAGATTTATCCCGCGATGGGTTGAGGTTTTTGGGGCAGTTGGAACTGATGGACCTACTTTATTTGCATCTGAAGGCATACGGACAGGCCTTGCCCTTCACCTTCCCTGATGACGTTTTCAGAGTTGGTGTCGTTCTGGCTAGGTGCCTCTCTGGATATTGTGTCGAAGATGCTCCCTAATGTAGTTTGCCTCTCCGCAGGGGGACCATAATGTTTGAGAAGCGTGGCCACCATGACTTACTTTGGATGACGTAGACGGCACACCCTCTCGCTGGCACTTCATTCTCCAAAGTGTCGATCTGCTCAGCTCACGGTCCAGACTGTTGAAAAGAGAGCAGGACCCGCTCCGGTACAAGGAGCGGTTCGTTTCAAGGTATCAGACCAACCTGGCCGCATCCAATGCAGTGTGTTCGTCACGATCCTGCAGAGAAAGACACGAACCTCTGGTCCCACAAGACTCCCAGCAGGTTATCAATCAGAATAAGACTGCCCCAGCCCTCAAAGATAGAGACAACACCACCGCTTTATACAGCTGGTAAAGCTTTGGTTTGCAGTCTCACAAAGTCGCACACAGGATTGACCAAGCTGCCGCCTGTTTCAATATGAAGGTCCATACGATATTTACTGGGATACAGTATATGCCGTCCCAACACTGTGGTCTACACTAACTTGATAATCAGAGAATTCAGCGTCAGTTAATACCGACGTAAATTCCTGTGCCTTACCAATAAGCTGTATGAACCAACGCTGGCCCAGTGCTGTTCCCGGCGACCTCAAGGCTCGAGCCTGATTTTCGAAGCATTCGAAAAATTGCTCCTTGGTTCGGCCTCATTGGAAGCGGGGAACAAGCTGTACAGCTTTTGAAAACGAAATCGTTTACAGAATGCGAAAAACTGCCTCCTTTCCTCTCTTTCCCTAATCAAATTCTTCTCCCATGGCGAAAGTCGTCATTTTCCCTAGTTTGCTCAAGAGTGATTTTTGCCAGCTCAAGTGCCAACGACCTGAATTCACCCTGAGACAACCCAGCTGCAGCTAACTGACCATTATGCTCCGAGGTATACATCTTACCTCATGCGAGAACATGAGTAGTTTGTTGCCCTAGCTCCCGTAGAGGGAGGAGTTTGGATGTGGGGGCCATCTCTTCTTCAATAAGTATTCCAGCAAAATGAACGCAGTTAGCGCAGCTGTGAGATGCGATTATAGTGAATGACCAATGAGAACGAGCAATTGCCAACAACGCTGAAGAGACAAATTTAGCGGTAGGTTTATGCAAAGTAATATGCCGACAGACACCAGGCGTCTGACACGTCCCTAGGTGGCATCAATTATTCGCTATGCACAGTACGAATCCCCCAACGTACACGTTAATTTGCAGAACACGCTTAGCTATGCACAGTACGATGCAGAATACGCATATCAAGCAAAGCCGCCTGCACACAGAATTGACCGGTTAGCGAAGCGAGCACACTGAACAAGCTAGTAGCGAGCTTTTGAACGATACACACAATAACAAGGCTGATCAATAAGCACTGACAACGCAAAATATGTAAAGCGAAGCGAGACAGCAAGCTACACAATGTTCCTGCTAGAAAAAACAAGCTACAATCACCCTAACTCACAACCGTTCTCTAAGTCCAGCTCTCGGACAGGCTACCCAAATTACAACCTAGGATTTCAAATGGCCGATTCCCCAGGTGTAATTGGGAGCAAATAAAACACAGTAAAAATTTAGACTTAAATGATCCTCAAACGCACTTTAGAACAGCAATATGTACACTATTTACGTGATAAATATAGTACACATCCACGGTAAGCAAGGCAGCAATAGAAGCCACAAGAAGACACACTAACCGTGCTTCAACAAAACCACTCAAGAGTGGGAATGACAAGGTGCAGACAGGAGAGCGGTATCCACTAACCTCTGCGAATGTCCAATCCCAACCTTCTTAATGGCTAAACCCTGTCACTAGTTGAACGATGGGCCCCATCATCAACTCTTAGCAACCTGGTTCGCTGGTTGGGGGGAGATAGCCAGTAAATGAGGGAGTACCATGCGCCAATAAATGTTACGTAACCTATGCATGCACAACAACAAAAAACATCTAGGTACGCTGCCGTGCCTTCAAGTCCTTTAATAGCCTATGGAAAGTTTTCTAATAAGAGTGGGAATTTTTCATTAATAAGGGGGTAACAGTATTGATATTGACCATCCTGGAATACGAAGCAGAGATTTATCCTTATGCCTTATCTGTCAAAGGTACCTGATAGTTAGCCTGCATTAAGGAGATCTAACATGGACACAAAGTAGCCCTTTAAGGCCACAAGTCAGATACTCATCCAGACGAGGGAAGAGGGTAAGCATCTGTAATTTGTGACCTCATTACCTTACGGTGTCTGAACACATACGAAAAACCCTCCTCCATCAGCCTTCTATTCATCACAAGGCATGCACGGTGAAGCCCATGGACTAATTACTTCCACCACTAAACCAAGCTTTAACAAAAATTCTACTTCCTGCTGAAGTAGCTTTGGCTTTGCAGGATTAGCTCGTGTAGGGGAAGAGTTTAATTGGTTTAGAGTTTCCCACATCTACATCATGATACCCAACAACATTTATTTTTTCGGCACCATCCGAAAAATATATGACAGTAGAAGCTCATTTAAATTTTGGTTTTGCTTGCGTTTCAAGAACCTCCATTAAAGAGAGCTAGGACCCTTGAGGAGAACAGAATTGAAAGTTTAATATTAATATCAGAATAGAGTGCAAAGAATCAGAGACGTCCTCAGAGGTAGCGGACAGAGTCATTACTGGACTTTATCTGGTGATGGAGAAATATTTTAATTGATAATGTGGTAAGTTTTAGTTTTTGAGAGAGTCTTATCAATGGGAGCTACCACATAATTTTACATCAATAAAATCTAGCTTACAATCTGCACTAGGTCCCGTAAATCTAGCTTTAAAGGTGTGGCCAGGAAAGGGTTTCCTGCACCAACCCCCTTTCTCCTGGAGGGAAAAGGGGGGAATTGTGCATTTTTGTCAACCTCTGTTTTCATCTTTTTTTGAGCTTTCTTTATTAGCCGGGGCCCAACTCACGTGCCACCTGCAACCTTGAAGCCCGGGTTGTAGAGTGCTGAGCTTACGTCTTTTTCCCATCCATCCTTCTTTGAGCACCCGAAGAGGCCCTTTCGTACATTGGGGCCCAAAGATAAACTCAAACGGACTAACCCTGTAGACTCTTGCCCCGTCTCCCGTACGAAAAACAGCAAACAAAAGGTAGAGTTTCACCCCAAATTTTCTGTGGGAAAAAGTGCATGCAAAAACTTCTCATCATTGTTTTTAATTTGGGGTGGAATTTTTCCCAAGGCCCCCCTGGAACTGGGGTGATAGGCAGGGAAAATTTTTGTGAATTTTTCCCTAACCTATTTTTAATATTTCCCCTAAATCTTTGGGCAGTAAAGGGTTTAGTACCTTGATCACTTTTATAGTTTTGGGAATGCCAAAAAAAAGAAAATGAATTTTTTTTAAAGCTTTGAGAATAGCTTTAGAAATTGATACAGGGCTTTGGGACCCGCTTCGGGAAAATCTGGTTACTTTATCCTAATTGAAAAATAAAAAACGATTCCCAGATTTTTGCCCTTTAGGTAGGGGACCTAAAACAATCTATAAAAAAATCTAAAAAGGGTTCTCCCATCAGCGGGTTTAGGGGTTTGGAGAGGTGCAGGTTTTTAAGGGAAAATTTTCCAAAGGTTTTTTCCCAACTTGCTGACATTCTGGGCAACAACCTAAAAATAAATTTTTTCCACCCCCTTTTTTAAAATTTTGGCCTAAAATTTTTTTGTGATTCTATCCCAATTTTTGTAATTCCTAAGTGACCTCCTAATGACGTTTTAAATGAGCAATTTTTAAAATACCCTGGGGGCCTATACTTTTTTGGAACCACTAACCTGCCCGAAAATTGCCGGCCCCCCCTTCTCCTTACCATCTCAGTGCATACCAAAATAATCTTTTTTTTAACTTAAATACTTCCCGGGATGCCCCAAAGAGATTTACCCAGGGCTGCCTCAAAAGCAAATTTTTTAAAGAAGGGCCCCTTTCGTTTTTCCCCCCGGGAAGGACATCCCTGGGGAAAGGAAAACAGAGACATCGGGGAATCCGGCAACCTAAAAAAGGGAAGGCTTGATCGGGGTCTTTTTTCATTTGATTTACGAGACCCCGGGCCGGGGTGTGTCTCATAAAACCCGGGCTTTTTCCAGATCGGAGCCCGTCCAAGGATAGTAAACCATTCCCCCCCAGAAAACCCTTTGGGGATGTTGCCCGAGTTAGGGCCCAAACCCCCTGGAGAAGCATAATCTTTAAATGGGTTAAAAGGACCCCAAAAGTAACAGTAGTAAGTTATTCCCCCAGAAATAAAAAAGGCTTTTTTCATGGGAAAACCCTTTTGAATACCTACGGGCCCAAGTACCCAGTGAATTTTTTTTATTTTTAACATAATTTTTATGAAAAGGGAACAGAAAAATATAGTTCCTCCAAAAGGCTTCCAAAAAAACTGAGGAATTCAAGGAGAATTCTTTTTTGAAAGGGGTAATTTTCCCCTTCTCTGACAAGTGGGGCAAAAATGCCCCCCCTTTTATCTCTAAAGATTTATTTTGGTTTGGTTCTGATTTTTCCCTAAAAGGGAAATAAACTTTCGAAATAATAAAGGGGCCAACCTTTTTCTATTTCTCTGGGGGACATGTTCCTAGGGATATTAAGTTTTTTCCCGTGGGTTAAGGTTTTTGGGGAAATTTGGAAAACCTGATTGACCTCCCTTTATTCACCTAAAACAACACAGTTTGCCCTTTTAAACCCCCTGATGAGGGTTGGAAAAGTGGGTCCGTTCTGGCGGTGCCTTTTGGAAATTTTTGTTGTCGAGATGCTCCATAAGTAGTTTCCTCCCCGCAGGGGACCAAATTTGAAAGCGGGCTCCCATTTTACTTGGTTGGATGCGTAAAACGCTCTCCCCCCCTGCGGGGCACTTTCATTCTCCAATTTTGGTCGACTCTGCCACGCCAGACTTTGAAAAGAAGACGGGCCCCGCTCGGAAAAAGGAGCTTTTTCTTTTTCAGAAGGTATCACCAACCGGGCCGGGCCTCCAATGCAGTGGTTAAAGTCACGATCCTGCAGAAAGACACGAACCTCGGGCCCCAAACAACCCACGGGTTTTAATCAATCAGAATAAGCGGGCACCACCCTTCCTAAAATTGAGAAAACCATTTCGCTTTAAAACCACTGGTAAAAGTTTTTGGTTTGCTGTCTCAAAAAGTCCACCAGGATTGACCAAGCTGCCGCCTGTTCAATTTGAAGGTCCCCTTAAAGATATTTTGCTGGGATTTCATGTATATGGGTTCCCCCAAAACTGTGGCTTTACTAAATTGATAATCAGAAAAATTCAGCGTCAGTTTTAAAACCGACCCTAAAATTTTTAAAAGGGGCCCTTAAACCCCAAAAAACTGTAAAGGGAAACCCAAAGCTGGCCCCAAATGCTGTTTTTCCGGGCCCCCTCAAAGGGTCGAGCCTGATTTTCGAAGCTTTTTGAAAAAATTTCTCTGGTTCGCCTCATTGAAGCGGGGAACAAGCTGTACTGCTTTTTGTAAACCGAAAGGGGTTTTCAAAAAGCGAAAACTTTTTCCCCCTTTCCCAACCCAAAATTTTTTCGAAAGCTTCGAAAACCCCGGCTCAAAATTGATTTGGGCCAAAACCCCGGGCCAAGCGTTGGTTTAATAAAACCCAATTTTGCACAAGAATTTTTCCCTGGTATTTCCTTTCCCCCGGAAAATTTTTTGGTATCCAAAAGGGAAGGAAAGTTTGGGGCCCTTCTTCCCAACTAAATATGTCCCAAAATTTTAACCCGGCGGGAGCTTGGGAAAGGGGGTTTTGGAAGCCCAAAAAAGCTTTTCCAACAAAAAAAGGGGGGCCAATTTAGGAAGGTTTTCAAAATTATTCCCCCCTTAAACCTCTGGGGTCTGGGGGTGGCTGTTTTCGCAGGACGTGAAAAAAACCCCCCTCCATTTGGGAGCGGCCCGGTTGCGAAAACCCTCAACAAACCGCTCCCCTTGCCGAGCGGCCGCCCTTTCAACAGTTGGCGTGGAAGGGTCACAAAAATTAGAATGAAATAAACCCGGGGGAAACGGCCCCCCCCAAACCTTTTTTCCGGGAAACCCCGCCTCAAAAATGGGCCCCCGCAGACAACATTAAGGGGCCCCGCCCAAAAATTTCCAAGAGGACCCCAGGACACCCCCTTAATTAAACAACCGGGTTTCAAAAAAAGGCCTGTTAATCCCTTAAAAAAAAGGAAAATTTTAAACCCAACAGGGTTAAAAAAAAAAGGGTTTTCCCCTTTTTATTGGGTTTTTTCCCCTTTAAAAATTTTTAACCAATAAAAAAAAACCTTTAAGTATAAATATTTGTTTTTCCCCTTGCAAGGAGAATGAAAAATTTCCCCTTTCAAAAACTTCCCTTGGGGAAATTTCCCCAAGGAAAAACGGAGGGGCTATAATAATTTTTTGCAAAAAATTTTCAATCCCACCTTCTTATGGCTAAAAAACCCTGGTCCAGTTTAACTGGGATTCATTACTCTTTTAAAATTGTTCCCCCCTTTGGTTAATGCCTTTAAAAATGGTTTGGGCCCTCCGTTGGAAAACCCTTTTGGAAAAAGTTGACCTATCCTTGGACGAAATCCCCCACCCCGGAAAAGCCCCTTTTTTTTAGAGGGAAAAAGGCCGGCCTCGTAAATCCCAAAAGGGAAAAGACCCCGATCAAGCCTTTCCCATTCCCAAGGTTTTCAGGGGTTCCCCGATGTCTCTGTTTCCATGCCCGAGGACTGTCCCCTTTCCCGGGGGGAACAACGAAAGGACCCTTTTTTTAAAATTCGCTTTTTAGGCAGCCATGGGGAAAACCTCTTTTTGGGGCCCTCCAGGGCAAGTAATTTAAGTTTTTAAAAAAGATTATTTGGTTTGCACTGAGACTGGTTTTGGAGAAAAGGGGGGCCGGCAATTATACACATTTTGTGGGTTTCCCAAACCCAATATAAAACCCAGATAATTTAAAAAAAACCAAAATACGTCATTAGGAGGGCCCCTTAGGGAAATTTCAAAAACCTTGAAAAGAATCACCCAAAAGGGAATTTTTTTGGGCCCCCCCCAAAAATTTAAAAAAAAATTGAAAAAACATATTAGGTGTTGCCGAGAAATTTTACAAGTTGGAAAAACCCGGGCATTCCAAATTTAAAACCCCAAACCCCTCCAAACCCCTACCGCTTTATGGAGAACCTTTTTTCAGATTTAAAATTTTAGATTGTTTTAGGTCCCCTACCTTAAATCAAAACTGGAAATCAGTATTTATTTTTCAATTATGGAAAAAAGTAACCAGATATCCTGAAGCGATCCCAATGCTAGTATCAATACTAAACTTCCCCAAAGCTTTTAAAAAAATTCATTTCTTTTTGGGGGATTCCTAAAACTATACAAAGTGATCAAAGGGACTAACCCTTTACTTTTCGCCAAAAACATTTAGGGAATAATTTAAAAGGTTAGGGGTAAAATTTACAACTTATCCACTGCCCATCACCCTCAGGCCCCCAAAGGGCCCCCAAAAAATTTCCCCCAAACATTAAAAACAATTATGAGAAGTTTTGCATGCACTTTCCGACAGATTTTGGGGGAAAACTCTACCTTTGTTTCTGTTTTTCAGTACGGGGGGACGGGTCAAAAGCTACAGGGTATAGTCCCCTTTTAAGGGTTATCTTTGGGGACAATGTACGGGTTCCTCTTGGGGGTGCCAAAAAAGGATGGATGGGAAAGACGAAAGCTCAGCACTCTACAACCCCCCTTTCAAGGTTCAGGGGGCCGTGATTTGGGCCAGGGCAAACCAAAAAGACAGCTAAAAGTAAGATGAAACAGAGGTATGACAAAGTGCAAAATTCCGCTCCTCCATCCGGGAGAAAAGGTTTTGGTGCGGGAACCTTACCTGCCACACCTTGAAAGCTAATATACGGGACCTAGCAGTTTTGTAAGAATTACCCCTTTTTAAAATTTAGGGGTACTCCCTTGATAAGACCTAAAAAACAAAAATTTCCCACATAATAAAATCAAGGCCTTTTCATAACCAGATAATCCCGTAATGACTCTTCCTCCCCTCTGAGGACGACTCTGCTTTTTTGCACCTATCTCAAAATTTAAATACAAATTTTTAAAATTCTGCCTCCCAAGGATCCAGCCCTTAATGGTGGATTATCTGAAATAAAAACAACCAAATTTTAAAGAGCTTCTACAGTCATACCTAAATTTTTTTTTGGATGGCCGAAAAAATTATTGGGTTTCCATGATGTAGATGTGGGAAAATCTAAACCCAAATTTAAACCCCCCCCACAGAGCTAATCCTGAAAAGCAAAGGCTACTTCAGCGGGAAATAGCTTCTTTTTTAGAACATGGTTTTTGTGGGGAGTCCATCTAGTCCATGGGGTTCACCGGCATCCTAGTAAAAAAGGCGATGGAGGGGTTTTTTGTATGTGCACAGACTACCGTAAAGGAACGAGGTACAATACAGTGCTTTCCCCCTTCCTCGTCTGGGTGACGTAATTTACTTTTGGGTAAGGGTACTTTTGTGTCCAAATTTGTCTCCTAAAGGTTACATCAGGGGACCCTTTTACAGATAAAGGGGAAGGAATCTCTGCCTTTTAAATTTCCCGGAGGGCATTACAGTAACATTACCCCTTCGGAATGAAAAAATTCCCCCCCTTTATTCCAGAAACTCTCCATCAGCTATAAAGGGCTTGAAGGGACGGGAGCATACCTAATGAATTTTTTGTGCCTGATACTTGGATCAACACCTACTTAGACTTAAAACTCGTTTTTTAGCCTTTAAGAATTCCCCAAATTTAAAATTAATTTTCTAAATCTTCCTTTGGCCAGGCCACTGTCACTTTTCTAGGCCATGAAGTAGGTATGTAATGTTTGCACCTAACCTAAACTTGCTAAAGTTCTCCTCGATTAAAGAATATCCAGTTCCTCCATGATAAGGAAAATCTCTTCAACGTTTCCTAGTCATGATAGGATTTTACAAGAAGATTCCTGTAAGAATTTCCTCAGATATTGTAGCCCCTCTTACCTCTCTTACCTATCATATAAAGTTCCCTTTGATTGGACGTCCAGATTGTAACACTGCTTGTTATAAAGCAAAAAAGAGTTTTGTGCTCGCACTCATCTCAGTCCCGCCTAATTTCTGCCCAAACCTTTTTCATTACAGTTTGATGCTTTGAGTCCTGGGGTTGGGGCGGTTCTATACAAATCGGGAACAAGAGCTGCTGCCAATCAGCATACTTTTCAGACTAAGTTCCAGCCACATCAGAAAGCTTACTCTACCAGTGAAAAAGAAGCCCTCGCGCTACGGTAATTGGCTTTGGAACATCATTCGATGTTTATGTGGGCAGACATCGCAGGTGGTCTCAGTCTACAGTGATCACAACCCTTAGTCCTATCTCCAAGCCATGACGAATCACAACTCAAGGCTTATGCGTTGGACGCTCAGGCTGCAGCCCTACAACCTAAAAATTAATTATATGCCGGCAAAGAAAATGTGTTGGCAGACTCCTTTGTCAAGAGTCTAGTTTAATATGTTTATTAGGTAGAATGGTATTTGTGGTACGCCCCCTTTCACAAGCTCTTTTTTTTATCCCCTGATATGGGGGTTTTTTTTAGTGAGTGGTACCGGGCTACCTTCCGCGTTGTACTGGAACCTATGTTGGCCTATCTGACTGCTGTCTCACTACATGAGTTTAGGGTTTGGCTTTTGGTCACAAGGAAAGCTGGCTCTATCTAAGAAGTTGGATGGTGGAGAGGATAGTGCTGTCCCCATTATTTCGTGCCATGATGGAGCGGCACAGGTTACCACTGAAGGTGGCAGCCTAATCCTGAGACCTTCTCGGGTGGGGGTGAGCATGCAAAGAGTACGTACCCTTGATTTAAGAATAAAATTCGTCGGGCGCGATGGGACCCACCCTCATTTACAGGCTAATCTCCCCCAACCAGCGACCGTAGGTTGCTAAAGGATTTCAAATTGTCCTCAGATATCACCAGGTGTAATGGGAGCAAATAACACAGTAAGAAAAAGTTAGACTTATAAGTTATCCTTCACCAATTTAGAACAGCAAGTAGGTACACTATTTACAGTGATTAAATATAGTGCACTCCACGGTAGCAAGGCAGAAATAAAGCCACAAGATACACTTCCGTGCTTCAACCAGCTCCTAGAAGTGGAATGACAAGGGCAGACAGGAATCGGTATCCACATCACCTCTGCTATTGTCAATCCCACCTACTATTGGCTTAAGAACCGGTTCACTAGTGAACGATGGGGCCCCATCATCAACTCTTAGCAACCTGTTCGCTGGTTTGGGGAGATGCCAGTAAATGAGGGAGTGTCCAGGCGCCAATAAAGTTACGTACTCTTTGCATTCCGACAACCCCCACGCCCCGAGAAGGCTCAGGATTAGTCTTGGACCACCTCCCAGTTGCAACCGTGCCCGGCCATCTGCACAAACTAATGTACCGCCTAACCACGACCACCATCCAACTCTTAAGAATCTAGCTCAAGCCTATCCATATTGACCAAAAAGCCAAACCTAAACACATAGTGGATACAGCAGTCAGATAAGGTCCAACAAAGGTCACAAGGATACAATGCGTACATGTGATCGTCTTTTCCCCAACACTAAATAACGAACCAGCTCCAAGAAGCACATCATGTTAAAAAAATGAAAATAAGTCTTTCAATGGTGGAATAACCACAAATACATCGCCAAACCTAAATTAATATATTAAATAGACTCATGACAAAGAAGTCTGCCCGAAACCGACATTTTCTTTTCCTGGCAATAAAATTAAATAAAAAAATTGTTAGGGCCTGCAGCCTTGAGAGTTCCAACGCATAAACCTTTGTTTGATATTCTTCATTGGCATGGAGATAGACAAACGGGTTTTGATCACTGAAGACTGTGACGCACCTATGCATTTATTGTCCCACATAAACATCGGATAATGCTCCAAAGCCATTACCAGCGTCGTAGGGCATTCTTTTTCAATGGTAGAGTAAGTCTCTCTGATGTGGCTGAACTTGGCTGAAAAGTATGACGATGGCTGGCAGCTCCATGATCACCGATTTGTAATAGTAACCGCCCAACCCCAGATCTCTCACAGCATTCCAACCTGTAACTGAAAAAGGTTTGCGAGAAGTCATTAGACAGGAGAATAGGGTGCAGAGCCAATAATCTTGTTGGCATTTATTAAAAGCAGTTTTTACAATCGACGTCCAATTAAAGAGGACTTTTTAAGACTGTGTAAGAAGAGGTAAGAGGGGCAACAATATCTGAGAAATACTACAAGAATCTGTCAGTAAAAAATCCTATCATCCTAAGGAGAACGTTGTAGAGATTTCCTAAGCGGAGGAACTGATAATCTTTAATCGGAAAGAACTTTAGCAATGTTTATGGTTCAACTTTAACCACACCTACTTCATGGTCCTAGAAAAGTGACCATTGGCGCTGCGCAAAGGAATATTTAGACAAATTAACTGGTTAATTGGGAATTCTTACTGAGGTGTCTCCAAAACAGAGATTTAAGATCTAAGTAGTGATTATTATCCTCAATTATCATACACCACAGACAATATCATCAAGTTATTGGCTGTCCGTAGCCTTCAAGTCCTTTAATAGCCTGATGGCGAGTTTTTCTGGAATGAGAGGGGGAAATTTTTCATTCCCTGAAGGTCGGTAACTGTATTACTGATAATGACCTCCACTGGAATCACGAAGTCTAGAGAGTTTCTTCGCCTTAGTCTTCAAAAGGTACCAGATAGTAACCTTTAAGAGATCTGTAAATTTGTAACACAAAAGTAGCCTTACCCCAAATTCAATTACGTCATCCAGACGAGAGAAGAGGTTAAGCAGCTGAATTGTAGACCTCGTGCACTTAACTTTACGTCAGAGCCATACAAAACGCCTCCATCAGCAATAGTAATACTAGGATGCACGGTGAATCCCATTGACTAGAGACGACTCCTCCACTAAACCCATGTTCTAACAAGAAGTCTACTTCCTGCTGAAGTATACCTTTGCTTTCAGGATTACTCTGAGGGGGATAGTTTAATTGGTTTAAGATTTTCCCACATCTACAACATGGTAAACGCTAAGCGTACAATTTTCTGGCACATCCAAAAAATATAGTGATATGAACTGTGAAGCTCAGTATAAATTGGTTGGCCTTGTATTTCAGATAATCCATCCATTAACGGGGTAGGTCCCTTTAGGAGGACAGAATTTTAAAGTTTAGTATTAATTTTAGAGATGAGTGCAAATCAGAGTCGTCCTCAGAGGTAGAGGGCAGAGTCATTAATGGGACTTTATTGGTGTATGAAAAGGGCCCTTTATTTGTTTTTGTGGTAAGTTTTTTTTTTTTGGGTTATCAATGGGAGCTACCCCATAATTTAAATCAGTAATTACTTACATCTGCATAGGGCCCTAATCACTTTCAAGGTGTGGCCGGGATAGTTCCCGCCCAAACCTTGTCTCCTGGATGGGAAAGGGCGGATTTTTCACTTTTGTCTACCTCTGTTTTTATCTTTCTTTGAGCTTCTTTAGTTAGCCTGGGTAATCACGGCCCCCTGCAAACCCTTTAAGGGGGTTTAGGGGTGCTGACTTACGTCTTCTCCCCTCCATCCTTCTTTTGGGACCCCAAAGGACCTCGCATTGTGCCCAAAGATCAGTAAAGGCTTACCTGTAACTCTTGCACCGTCTCTTTTCTGAGAACGCAACAAAGGGAGAGATTCATCCCAATCTGCGGAAAGGCATCAAAAAAAATTTCATATTGTTTTTTAAAGTTGGTGGAATCTTTCCAAACGCCTTGGGCTGAGGGTGATAGGCAGGGAAAGTTGGAATTAAACCCTAACCCAGTTAATATTCCCTAATGCTTTGGCAGTGAAGTTTTACCTTGATCCCTTTTTATAGTTTGGAATGCCAAAAACAGAAATGAATTTTGTTAAAGCTTTGAGAAAAAGCTTTTGTATTTATACTACGAGGGATGCTTCAGGATATCTGGTTACTTTATCCTTAAATTTTAAATAAAAACGTTTTTCCCGACTTTTACTTAGGATGGATAAAAATCTATAATTAATCTGCAAAAGGGTTTTCCATCAGCAGGTATGGGTTGGGGGAGGGGAGGTTTAATGGAATGTCCAGGTTTTTCCCAAATTTTTGACATTTCGGGAACACCCAATATGATTCTTACATCTTTCTTTTTTTTGGCCAATAAAATTCTTTTGTGATTCTATACAAGGTTTTTGTAATTCCTAAGTGACCTCCTAATGACGTATTATGAGCTATATTTAATATCTGAGGTCTATACTTGGTTGGAACCACTAACCTGTCGTATAATTGCCGGCCCTCTTCTCCTTACCAGTCTCAGTGCAACCAAATAATCATTTTTAACTTCATACTTGACTGGATGACCCAAAGAGGATTTACCCATGGCTGCCTCAAAAGCGAATTTTAAAGAAGGGTCCTTTCGTTGTTCCTCCCGGAAGGACAGTCCCTCGGGCATGGAAACAGAGACATCTGGCAATCCTGCAACCTGGGAATAGGAAGGCTTGATCGGGGTCTGTTCACTTGATTTACGAGACTCCGGCCGGTGTGTCTCATAAAACAACGTGGCTATTCCGAGATCGGAGTCGTCCAAGGATAGGTCAACATTCTCCCCAGACAACCCTTGGGATGTTGCCCGAGTTATGGCCAACACTGGAGAAGCATTAATCATTATAGGTTCAGGACACGAACTAACAGTAGTAATGTTATTACCCAGTAATAACATGGCATTTTTCATGGGAAATCCTTTTGAGATACCTACAGTCAAGTACCCAGTGTAATATTTGCACTGTACATAAATTTTATGCAAAGGAACAGAATATATAGCTCCTCCATAGGCTTCCAATAAAACTGATGAATTCAAGGAAGTATTCTCTGAAAGGGGTAATATTCCTTCTCTGACAAGTGAGCAATATGCTCCAGTATCTCTAAAGGTATTTACTTTAGTTGGTTCTGAGTTTTCCTGAAGGGAAATAAGACTTTCGCAATAATAAGGGGCCATACCTTTTTCTACTTCTCTAGGGGACATGTTACTAGGGATATTAGAGATTTTTTCCCCATGGGTTGAGGTTTTTGGGGCAGTTGGAACTGATGTGACCTACTTTATTGCACCTGAAGCAGACGACAGGCTTGCCCTTTACTCCCTGATGACGTTGCAAGTGGTGTCGTTCTGGCTGGTGCCTCTCTGGATATTGTTGTCGAGATGCTCCATAAGTAGTTTGCCTCTCCGCAGGGGGACCATATGTTGAGAAGCGTGGCTCACCAGTGACTTGTTGGATGGTAGACGCTCTCCCCCGGCTGGC
>NC_069424.1:39823627-39895821 GCF_026875155.1 Cherax quadricarinatus
AAAGGGCCCTGATCCACCATGAGGCCTGGTCACAGACCGGGCTGCGGGGGCGTTGACCTCCGAAACCTTCTCAGGTATACCCCAAGGTATACACCTTCAGCCTGACCAACCCCTCCCACCTCCTGAATACAGTTCTGTAAAGGAGGCTGAAGGTATGGTATGCCAACACAGATGGAATAACAAATAAGAGTGAGGGGGGGGTGCAGGAAAGAATCAGTGAGACATCCCTGGACATCATAGCGCTCAGACACAAAGTTCATAGGGATAACTAGGTGATCTTCCATCTGGATATCATATCCTGGAGAAAAGACAGGGGAAACAAAGGGAAAGGAGGAGGAGTTGCATGGCTCATCAAAAAAACAATGGAGTTTTGAGGAGACGGAGGATTAGTCAAAGGTGAAGTGCATGACTACATAGTCGGAACACTTTTAACCGAGGGTTCAAAAGTGATGGTAGCAGTGATGTACAACTCGTCTCCGAACAGCAGGAGACCAAGACAAGAATATGATGAGAAACAACAGAACGATGGTGGCCACACTAGGCGAGGTGGCCAGAAGGGCCAACATAAGGAGGGAAAAGTTATTCATCATGGGGAATTTCAACAACAAGGAGATATACTGGAAAAATCTGAAGCCACATGGGGGACCGAAGATGATAGCCAAGATGACGAAGGCTGTGCTGGAAAGTTTCATGTACCATCATGTTAGCGACTCGACTGGAGAGAGAGAGAGAGAGAGAGAGAGAGAGAACACGATGAACCAGCAAGGTTGGACCTCATATTCACCTTGAACAATTCCGATACAGGGGAAATCATGAGGAGAATACAAGTGGACGAGGATCAGATAAGCCTATAAAAAGATCTGGAGAGGCTGCAAGCCTGTCCGACAAATGGCTCCTGGAGTTTAACCCCAACAAGTGCAAAGTCTTCAGGTTTGGGGAAGGCAAACAAGACCACAGATGGAGTACAGCCTAGGAAGTCAAAGGATGCAAAACTCACTCAAGGAAAATGACGTTGGGGTGAGCATCATAACGAGCACATCTCCTGAGGCGCACATTAACCAAATAACTGCTGCAGCATATGGGCGCCTGGCAAACCTAAGAACAGCGTTTCGACATCTAAGAAGTTATTCAAGACACTGTACACTGTGTACATCATGACCATATTGGGAGTAAGGAGCACCGGTATGGAACCCACCCCTGGTTAAGTACGTCAAGAAATTAGAGAAAGGGGCAAAGGTTTGTAACAAGACTAGTTCTGGATCTAAGGAATATGTCCTATGAGGAGAGGTTAAGGGAAATCTACACAAAAACGTACTAGCAACGAATACATCTACCGTTTTTACCTGTGTTAATTCATTCATGAAAAAAAATCTTGACTTTTCCGTTTACTATGTCTGATGCCACTTCGGCCAGCAGAGAGTGTCAGAAAACTGATAGGCACACAACCTTACAAAGAAATACTTACTTAAGAATATACACCCATTCACGTTTTACACAGGCGCGACATGAGGAGGGATTATCTTGTCCAGAAACTTTGTCAAGCCGTTACCTAGAGAGCAAAAGGGTTGCCACAATAAAACGTCGCATTAGTTGCACTTGTGTTCTTTTACCCATTACGAGGAAGAATTGTCTTCACTAGCAACGAGCGTGCTAAGGCTCCCACAGTGAGAGGCAACAGCCAAACCCAACCATCACACTAGACTCGGCTGCAAGACGGGGAAAACTTTTGAAGACTTGAGCATTTTCCTGGTCTTCACTAATAAATTAGTGAATACCATAAACCGATATAGTCTTCCTATTTTATTTGCCCATCAATAAACATATTATATTGGAACAAACACAGTATTTCAATAATGTAATGTTAATATTATGTTTCAAATGAAGCAGTATCACACTCGCCTATACGAGTAATGTGGCTAAATTTAACATAAATTCTGCCTACTAAAACGCTTCTCAGTGAGACCCTTAACCCACTCTGCCTGAGGTATCCAGCAAGTGAGCACGTCTCCTGCATTATCCCCTTGCTTAACAGAATAGGGAATAGCATAAGTGGGTACAAATAAAAATGGGAATTATGACTTTTATTTACTAATAACATAAAGGGCAAGAATACAACATATCCTTACGAAAAATTACACTGTATAATAATTGACCTGTGAGACTTATTACCAGAGGGAAGGGTAGCTGTTATCAGTAACCCGGACTTGTACTCTTAATTCGGCGACCAGCTGACCCGAGATTCGTAATGCGTAGTCCACTACACTCACGGATGTTCAGGGCTCCCACTCACCAAACCCTTTGCCCCGACCCCTCTCTCTTCTCTAGCCGTTTCCTTGAGCTTATATGGTCCTAAAGCACCCCCCCCCCCTCCATGAGGCATACACAAAGTGTTTAGCCCCGGTTGCTAGTTAGAACAAAAACCTGAGACTTTAGCCGTAAGGCGTGGCTGACAGCTATTTGCCAAAACAAGGTGTGTGACAATTTACTGGTTAGTTAGGTTTCCCTTAGTGACCTCACAAGCACTACATCACATTGCTTATACATAAGTCTCCCCAACGTGAATTCCGTGACATTCTACAGTCAAAGAGGATGCTAAGCAGTTTAGTTTGGCAGTCCGGGACTGAGGACCAACACAAAGAATGAAATAGGAAATAAAAAGGTACCGAGTAATCTCCTGTATAATATAGTTCTTTTGTGATGTATGTGAGGTCGCTCATCTGGACGAACAATTCATTGCAGTCTGCAAGATGGTGAAAACTTGCAGTGTATTTGTGCGAGTCTAAGCAGTAGCTTGATCATCCACCTATTAAAAGGACCAAATTTCTTAGAGTAGTACTGAAGACCAATACTAGCTAATAAAAATCAATCTTATGCTAAGAATGCACCATTGTATAACACCTTCAGTTTGGAATATAATCTGAAGTGAAGCAGGTATTGATAAGGACACTGAAGTATTGATCTGTCATAAAGACTTTTAAAGAGCAGGGTTGCTCTTGTATGCCAGAAGAATGGACCTGAAATAAGATATGTTAGCTCTATATCGAGCCAGATTAAAGGTTCAGTAGTAGAACGGCTTTTATTGAACTCAAACAGATGTAGAGATGAATAGCTGAGTTTTTCATTAATTTAAGAATGGAAATGGTAAGAGCTCTATGTCTATACCCCTTCAAGAGAGGCGCAGTGATATTGGTGAAGGCTCTTGGATCCATTTCCTTTGAGCACTTTCCACTCTCCTAGGCACTCTGTGGCCCATATGTGTTCAGTGCTTCTCACTAGGTGTAATGATACATGTCTAAATTAGGGGGGATCGAAACCATTTGGTTTTCTAAAATTGTAGATTCCCAAAGAGATTTTAAATGAAGGAAGTCAGAAGATAATGAGTAGGATACAGGAAACCCGGGCAGAGTGGACTTCACCTGATATCCATAATTCCGAATCAGCAATGTCAAGGACTAAAGCTGCGTCAGGAGAGTACTTACCTGCTGTTCCTCTCACTTTTTTTTTCCATTCTGCGCTCACGGGAGTGGTACCATTAAAGGTGAAAACATAGACGAGCCAAAAGCATAACTTCCTGCAGGTATGATGCGTCGGTAATGGGTTTTTGCTCGACTGAAGTACAAAGAGCAGATTGAATACCACTTATTCAAGTAAGTATGGGCTGCTTTGCACTGGAAAGGTTAATGCACTGGGCTGTAAGTTTTGGGATTCACTCATCATAGGTTCAAACCCACTCGTTCTCTGATTTATTGGAGAAAATTTTAGACTGGTATACGGTATACCAGAATTCGATACAAATGCGGATTTATTGTAGGCGGCGTCGGGAAGAGGATCAATAAACTCCTAGAAAATGTAGACAGAAACAGAGAGGCCAGCAACCTGGAGGTGTTTAGGCTCTAGGAGGCAAAGACAGACACGAGAAAACTTTGAGATCATAACAGGGAGAGAGACCCCGGTTTCCTCTGTACCCTCTAATAGACATCGCTTAAAGTTTTTAAAAGCTATGTAAGTCAATTATCGATGAAGTCCGACTTTGGTGATAGCAGGTAAGAGTTTCTTCAAAACTTGTGTGTGAATTACGAAACAGAATTAGTATTCAATGAGAAGGCAGAAGTAGATGGATTAGAAGTTGGTGGAATAGACTTTGAGTATCAATGACACTATATAGTGACAGACAGCATCCCATTATATATGTATACATTTATAGTGTGGGGAGGTAGCACCTCTAGAACTGGAATGGTTACCCTCATCCTCAGAGAAGAGAATAAACGTACTTCTGGGAAAAATGAAGATTTTCCCCAAAGCTGTTTGAATATTATCGTCTCTTACCACCCCCCTATATTCTATGTGAACTTTATTTATAGACAGAATAATTAACAAAGATACAATGGGAAAAAGAACAACATAATGATATCTCAGAGCCTACATCCCGAAAACTTCATCCAGCTTCCCGGCGGTGGGATACGTACCCAGAATGCTGCAACATTTCCCTTCTGGATCACAACACGAGTCTCTGAAAACAGAAGTGTTACTAGTCACGAACAGACAAGTAGGGAAACCTTATGGATACTCGTGTCTGTGTCCCTATATTTGTCCGGAAATAAATTGACAATAAATCACAGGTAACGTGAGTCTTCCCAAGATGATGAACTGCGATAGTGGTGATTTGAACATTTATCAGTCTTCCAAGACAATGTAGGTTCCATGAGAGTGCTGAGAGGCTGTAGGGTGTAGAATGGTGAAGTGGATGAGGTTGCTTGTGGGCCATGCGATGTGTTGAGGTGAATCATTAGTTTCTTTCCTCGTCTGTGTATACTGTGAACACTGGGCCAGCTGGTCCAGTGGCTGACGCAGTAGCCTGGGGTTTTACGACTCACTCGCCATGGATTCAAACCCCACCCGTTCCCTGGTTTGTTAACAATCGTGTTATTACGATTTTGAGAGTCATTATAACACATAGATTAAGCATTTCAGTAGACTTTTTACCTCACTCCTCATTTTATTGGTTCTGTATACCATTTATATTATTATACATAAAAATATTGTTTAGCAGCTTAAAATAAAAAACTGCAACTCATTGTATGTGGAAGTAATTCCTTATGAAGCTTCTTTATGATACTCAACTTTACAAGAACAAATAACCTGAAATTTCGGAATATTTATCATACTAAATACGACGCCTAATTATTTTAGAATGAAAGTCAAACTCCAGACAAGATATCGAAAATTTAATTAAAACTTTTACATTAGAAAGTTCTGTAATAAATGTTTAATATGATTACTTGAAGTTTCTGTGGGAAACACAATATTAATGATGAATTCCTCAAGTCCAAAGTTTGTGTAAGTTAATGTGCTCTCACAGACTAGCATCACAGTAGAGTAAAATTACCATATGCCGTCTCCGACGGAGGTAGTGTGATTCGAAAGAGGAAACACACTCACCATCACTCATTCAATGGCCAGAAGTTTACAAAGATCACAATTCAAATGACCCTCTGAACTCTATTACCTCCACCCGTCCATCAGAGTGCTGGCACTGTACCTTCCCTCTCCAGTGTCTTCTCGACACATAATTGTTCTCGTATAGGACTTATGCAGAGCAGAGTAGCACTGCTGTGGCAGTGCTAACCTCTTATGCACAGTCTCCCATTTACCACTACCAGTAGAAGCACATGGAATCCAGGACGATGAGGTGTATGGTGTAGCCCTGAATGGGGCTTATAGAATCTTCGTCAAACTGAATTCCACGTCCGTGTATGAGTCTTTGGTGACGAGGTTCCAAGACGTGAGTCTTGACGCTACTCCAGCTGTGAAGGTGCGTTTGATCGACGTATCTCGCCACTTTACGTGGGTTAAGATACGTAATGTCCCATTTGAGGCAGATGAGGTGACATAAGGAGTGTTTTGAGACATATGGAACCGTACATCTGGCACAAAAGGGCAAGTGGACGGCAGGTGCTTACATGGGACGTCCGGAGGGTACCTTTTCCCTGAAGATGACTCTGAGACATCCCATACCGTCTTACGTCGTGTTGGAGGACTTCAGGACGCAAGTTATGGTATCGTATGCCGGACAGAGACGTACGTGCAGAATATGTGGGGCGTACGACCATATGGCGCATGAGTGCGTGAAGCTGAGGAGGGCGCCAGCGCAAAACTGGTGAAGCACCAGTTACCAGCGTGATAGCTGTTGAGAGCCCAGTGCGCAAGCAAGGGCCTGGCGCTTGTGGAGTGAAGAGGTGGAGGATTCCAAAGAGGAGAATGGCATGTGTGAGGTAAGCTGTGATGTAAAAGGATCTGTTACTACACAAAGGACAAGTACAGAAGTGCAAGTGCAGGAGGAGGTGCAGGCTCTAGAGGAAGAGCTTCAGGAGGTGTTAAGGACATTGACACCGCCTGCAGAGGATGTTGTTCCTGAGCTGGTGAGAGACACGGCGGTGCCTGTAGAGGAATGTAAGGATAAAAACATAGCAGGGTTGACGGGCCAATAGTAAGAGAGAGTTGTCGCCGTGTGCTGTGGAACGGGGCGTGGTGGAGGTTGAGGTTCATCGTGAGGGAACCTCAGAAGATAACAATGGATGTAGAGGGCATCACGAGAAGAGAGCGGCGGCGTCAGACTCAGATGATGTCCTGACGCCGGCGCAGAGGTCTGGGAGGAAGGAAGAGCAATGTCGAAGCAGTCATGATAAGAGGCATCGCAAAAAAGGGGAGGGGTTGATGGTGTGAAGCCTTGTGCTGGCTCTGGGGCAGGAGGCCCTGGGATAGAATGAAGAGAGGAGGAAGGGTTGGAAACTATAAAGAGGCCTTAGGTGTATGACTAGTGAACGTAAATGGACTGTGTAATAGTGTGAAGAAGAATGGTTTCGAATGTTTCTGTATAAATATAGGGTGGATGTAGTGTTCCTGCAAGAACACAATTTCAAGGAGGGAAGAGTGCTCGAGGTGGAGGGGTTTCAGTCATGACTCTGCCATCTGCACGTCTGAAAGGTGGTGTGGGTATATTGATCAGGGAGGCAAGCCCGTTTGTGTTGCTAAGAAGTAGAGGGGGGAGGAGGGGGAAGAGTATTGCGCGTGGATGGGTGTGGATGGGACAGCGGGTATCCTTTGTATGTGTGTATTGCACCAGCGGAAAATGATGTGAGGGTAAAAAGGGATTTTGTATGTGAAGAACTAGTTTTCTTCTTACGTGGTTTACCTGCAGTGGCCATCGTTGGTGGCGACTGGAACTGCGTTATTAGGAGAGCTGACGTGGAACCAAAAGGGGCGGGGCACGTGTCGGCGGCCTTGCGTGATCTTTTGAGGGATATTCAGTTGCGGGATCGGTTGGAGGAGGGCGTGGGAGGTAGAGCACACTTTTGTAAGACGGGGTTACGCTGCTAGGTTGGATAGGCTGTATATATCTCAAGGGGTTGGGTTGACATTTTTCCGTACAATAGAAGTAGCTTATTCGGATCATCGGGCGGTAGTAGCAGAGGTGGCGTGGGAGTCACTAGCAGGTATATCTAGGGGATATTGGAAATTAAATACAAGTGTGTTAGGTGATGAGGAGGGGATAGAGGGATTTGCAACGCTGTGGGAGGGGTTACGTGCAGAGATAAAAAGGGGTAGAGGATGTGGTGATGTGTGTGGGTGGTGTGGCTAAAGAACGGATTTAAGCAATATTACGTAAGGAAGGGAAACGTATCAATTCTTTAAAATATGGGCTTGCTAACTATTTGGAGGATAGATTACGGGGTTGTTATGCGAGGGGGGCGGTGGCGGGCACTTATCCAATGGATGAAATTATGGCAATTAAAGGGAGGCTGCGTGAGGTACAGGTGAGAGGTTCCAAGCGGTGCGGGTACAGGCGGGGGTGGAAGAGGTGTTATGGGGCGATAGACCTTCATCGTGCGTATTGCGTAGGCAGAAACAAAGACAGCAGGCAATGACTATTCCATGGTTGGAGGTTCATGAATCGATAGGAGGGTACAGGGAGGGGCAGGTCATACAAGCTACGGAAGGAATGGGGGCGTTTGCTGACAAGTGGTATGAGAAGTACTGGCAACGAGAAGGGTAGAGGATGGGGTTTTAGAACAGGTGTGTGGGAGTGTGGTATGTCAGTTGCGTAACAGTGATAGGGAAGCACGGTGGTGGCGAAATAACTGAGGGGGAAATTATGGAGGGCTTTAAGTGGAATGCGAAAGGGCAAAGCACCGGGAATTGATGGACTCCCGGTAGAGTTTTATCAGCAGCATTGGGAATTATTGAGGCATTTTCTGGTTAGGTTATTAAATTGCATGAAGGAGAGAGGTGAGCTGGGTGAGAAGCAGGCAACGGCTGTCGTTGTATTGGTACCGAAGGGTAAGGGGCAGCATACGCTTCGGGATTACCGGGCGATCTCGTTGTTATGCGCAGATTATAAATTGTTTGCGAAGATTTTGGGAAATCGGGTCAAGTGTGTGGTAGGGCGGGTAGTATCAAAAACTCAGTTTGGTTTGCCAGGGAGGTCTATGGTGGAGGGGCATGGGTTACTTAGGGATTTCGTGGAGGCAAAAGGGGGGGGGAGGGAGGAGGTTTGTGGCGCTCGATTGGCAAGGGGCATACGATAGAGTGGATCGGAAAGCATTGAAAGCCCATCCTCAGGGGTCAGGGGTTTGGGGAAGAAATAGTGGGCTGGGTTGAGGCGTTGTATGGAGGTGCAATGGCGAGGGTACAGATTAATGGTCGATTGGGTGGGAAGATTGTAATGGGTAGGGGACTTAGGCAGGGGTTTGTCCTATGTCACAATTATTGTTTGCATGCGTACAGGACCCCTTTTATAGATGATGGAGCAGCGTATGTGTCACGTAGAGGGACCAGGGTGTGAGGTTGCGAGGGTTTGGCCAGTTTTAATTGGGTATGGATGATACAACTGTTCTGATCAGGGAGGGGATGTCAATGGACACATTAGACGGGGTAGTACAAATGTTCGCAGGGGCAACTGGTATGAGGGTAAATTCAGATAAATCCATGGTCATGGGTTAGGAGCTTGGGCGGGTAGGTTGATTGGGGTAGTGCAGTTGTGAGGAAGCAGGTGAATTCGTTAAAAATCTGTGGTCTTATTTATGCAGACGATCTACCTGTGGCACGCATGGAAAACTCGCTTAGGATGGTAGAAAGGATTCAGGGACGCTTGGGTGCATTGCGACCTTATCATTTGACCCTTGTGCAGCGTGCCATTGTTGTTAATATCTTACTGTATAGCAAAGTATGGCACGTGGCAGCCGTGTTCCCATTAACTGGGCCAGCAATAACGAACATACTTAGGAAGGTTTTTAAATTCTTGTGGGGTTCGAGCTGTGATTGGATTAAGAGAGATGTGGTATGTTACCTGTAAGTAAGGGGGGGCTGGGATTGCTGGACTTAAAGCGGAGGGTCAAATGTGTCTTCATTAAAAGGGAGGTGATGAGGGAAAGTGTGGGTGGGGGGGGGTTGGCCAGGATCCATAACAGATTGCAACGGATGTATACAGGAGTTGAGTTGCATGAGTGTGAAACTGTGTTGAGGGCTCTGGCGTGGGATCGAGAGCCAGCAAAGGTTAAAATAGGTAGGTTGTGTAGATTGTTAGCCGGGAGGGTTGTAGCGCCTGTAGAGGGAATTTTCCCATGTATGCATGGGGAAGTATATGGAATAGGTTGAGTAGGATGAGGTTGCAACCTCGTGTTCGGGATGTAATGTATCGTTTTCTGCACGGCATTTTACCGTCGGGTGTGGTTCTACGGGATAGACGAGTCGTTGACGGGGGGGAGTGTGGGATATGTGGTGGGGAGGAGTCGGCTTTTCATGTAGTATATTTTTGTGATGGACTGAGGAGTGTCAAGGGGTGGTTAAATAGGGTGATAAATAGGATAGGAGGTAAGGAATTTCTGTATTGAGAGCATTTAAGTCTCGACGTGGGGGGTTGGGAGGAACGTGTAATCAGAGCTGTGGGATACATTATGGCAGATTATATCTATATAGTGTGGGGATTGCGGGGCAAACAGGTTACTGAGGTGAAGAGGAGGGTGTTAGCGTTAACGTTCTATAAACGGTATGTAGAAATAAGGAAATTTATGGGAGGAGGTGGGTGAAGGATTTTTCAGAGGGATATAGGCAACTTACGTTACAGGTTTTATTAGACTTGTAATATACGAGGGAGGGAGGGTATGATTGGAAAGTGTTGCTGGGGTAGGGAAGTCAGGGGTGAAAACAGGGTTGCCTCCCTGGTAATGGATAACAAAAGTTTTGCGAGAGTGTTGGATGAGTGATGCATGAGTGAATAATATGTGGACCACGGGTGCTAGCACCTGTGGAGCTGGCCAGTTTGTTTGTGGTGACAGGACTTTATACTTATTATACATATTGTGTGTGGTAATATTGATTTACGGTAATGACATTGTAATTTGGAGATTTGCTATAATAATTGCATGTGTTTGCTCCAACTTGTTTTCTAGGTGCCTTGCACTGCATAGTGTTGATGCTGTGATCATGCACGGTGTCAGAGATATGATGTGATATGTTTGTATAATGTCTGTGCATTATTGTTCGTCACTGGTGTTCTGCAATTTTCAGTTTTGTTTTGAGAGTAAAGAGGTTAATGCACGTCAGATAGTGTAAATAAAGTTGGGCAACAGTGGTGTTATAGGTTTTTGTGGTTAGGTGCGTGCTAGGCACAGTCTTTATGTGTTACTTGTGTTCGTGGTTATATTTTATGTTGTATTGTACTGTTGTCAATAGCACTATGTAATGTCCATATAAGCTGTATAGAGCTTGAATGTCATAGTTGAAGCTGTGTTATTGTTTTAACACTGGAATTGCATGTTTAAATGTGTAAAGGCTTACATGTGTTGGATTTTGAGACTAAGTTTATTCTTATGGTTTTGTAGTAATTTTGTATGTCCTTGTGACTTTCTATATCACCATTGTTGTGTAATACATATTGTTATGTAACTGAACCATTAGGACAATTACATAAATTAATGTTTTGATCATTGCTGTGTAACATTAGATTAGGCAACATTCATTGTTTATAGTATGTTAGGTTGTAAATAGTGGGGTGGTTGGATAACCACTAGGGGGGGGGGTAATATGTCTGTATAATATGTTCAGTGCAATGCATTGCATGGTCTGTAGTCGATCATTAATACCATTTCGGGGGATGTGATAAAAAAGTTTGTTCATATCATTAATTTGGGGGTACTCCAACGGGTTTGGGTAAGTATAGGTGAGGGGCGGGGGGGGGGGGGGTTTTCCCCAGGGATTTGTAAGTGTGGTGTGTAACATTAGCTGTAGGGGGGGAGGGTTTTAAATTTTAAAAGACTTAAATTTACATATTATATTTTGTAATGTATGTTTTAAAAAAAAAAAAAAAAAAAAAAAAAAAAAAAAAAAAAACACAGAAAGAAAGAGGCTTTTTTAAATTTATTACCAAAACAAAAAAAAAAAACAAAGTTATCTGTGGAATTCACTTTATTAAATTTTTCCCTTGATTGATCAAATATCAGATTTTTTTTGTCGCGCATAAGTTTCTTTTCCCGGGTTTGATTGTAGGGAAAAAGTTCAGATAGGGACGAGCGAGATAGGGGTAACGAATTTTTGATTGCCGGCTGCTTGTTAAGTAGGGTGTTAGCTCCCGTTCCCCCCCCCCTCAAAGGGTTTCCTTGATGTTGGTGGGGGGCTCTTATTTAGGGAATTGGATCTGTGCTCCAGCCCCCGAATTCCCCCTGAAATCCTTTCCCACTTTCCCCCCCCCCCCCCAGGCGCGTTAATCCCCGGGTTTGCGCTTCCCCCTTTTTATAAAATAATCCCCCTATTCCCCTTTCCCCCCTATTTTCCCCCACCCCCCAAAAGGGAAAGTGTGGGCCCGGGCCAAAAAGTAATACTCGACTCCAACATTCTAGTGGATATTTGGTTTAAAGTTCACTTTTGACCAATAAAAAACTTAGTCCTTTTCAATTTTAAGCTCCACATGGGGTTTTTAGTGTCCCCCCTTTTTTAAGTACTTACACGTACATGGGGGAGTGATTTCTTTAAACAGGGGTAACCTCCTTTTCCACTTGGGAAAGCAGATCGGGTCACCTCCAACCAAAGAAGTGTTTAAGGGAAGGACTTTTTTAAATTCCAAAGTCACTTTTTGGATCTACCTTGATTAACTGTAGGTGACGTAGACAACAACCCCCCATCTTTTTAGGTAAAGACCTGCGTTTCCCGTCTCTGGATGACTATTCAAGGCTATAGCTCTGTAAGAACGTCGTTGGTTGTCACCCAAAACCTGTGACCCCCCCCCCCCCCTCCCCCCAAAACTCACAACGTTCAATTTTTACAAGCGTGCAACCCTCCACCAGACACCCCATTATAACTTATTTTTTTAAGTTTTGAATTCAAATGTATTTTTTTCATTTCATTTTCAATTTTTTTTTAAAATTGATACCCTTATGTTTCAATTTTTTTATCTTTGCATTACTAAATAATAAAGTTTTATTTTTGTGAATTTTTTTTCTTTTCCCATTCTTTAAATTTTTCCTGGGGAGGAGCCAGTCTGGTAAAATTCTAAATTTGTACAGGGCGAAAACCCCTTTTACATATTCTTTGAAGTGCCATCGGGAAAGATTTTTCCATTGTTTTACCGACTATAAAAATTCACCGGGAGGGGGAATAAATTTTTCGTCATAACCCTCGTCACGCGTCCAAAAAAGGAGAAATTAAATTTTGAAAAGATTATAAACTTCCAAGAACAAAAAGACAAGCCCTTATTTTCATAATTACTATACTGCCGGGAAACCCAAAATATTTCTTGTCGGGAAATGAGCTTTTTACCGAAAACTTTTTTGAATTTTCCTTGGGGAATTTTTTCCAGCAAATTTCTTCCCCTTCACCGGGGCGGGTTGGTTACGGGCATTTGGCATGCCCGGGGGGGGGCGGACGGGGAAAAAAAAAACAGCGAAAAAAATGGCAAGAAAAAATAAGTCATAGCGCTGCACGAAGTTGGAAAGAAAATGGAACGCGCCTTGAGGTGTGAAAACACACCTTGGAAGCAAAATCTGTTATCGAAAATTGAACACTATGCAGCATATGGGAATCTTTATTTAGAAAGTTTCGCCCACATGGCTTCAACATCCAAAACAAAGAGGAAGGCGTAAGGAGAAGGAAAAAGAGGGAATCAGTCCCCCCCAAACCCGGAGTCGAGTGTTCAGTCCCCCAAGATTGATGGGTGAACCATCACCCCGGTTGGGACGATTACCTCATTCTCCTCCTCTCCTTACGCCTTCCTCTTTGTATTGGACTGATAAAGCACTGTGTGGCGAAACTTTTCCTGAATAAAGATTCCCATTTTGCTGCATAAGTGTCTCAATCTTCAACATGTCGGTTTTTCAAACCATTCATCACAATCTTTTTAGTCACAATGGCAGCGGTCGAGCCGACCTGAAAGATTGGATCCCCATGTTGTATGTTACTGTGTACTTGTGTGGTATACTTAGATAATCCCACTACTTTATATATGGGCTTCCTTGCTAGCTGTGACTCACGAGACCCATCAAAATGTGAATAGTAGGCCAAAGACTGCGAGAAAATGCTAAGCCTATACCTGGGTTTTACCTGGAGAGAGTTCGGGGGTCAACGCCCCCGCGGCCGGTCTGTGACCAGCCTCCTGGTAATATAACATCTGTAGAGAGAAACCCATTCAGATTCAACCCAAACAATAGGGAGTGAAGTCCAGTCCTTAGATAAAGACTCCTTACATTAAAAGTCTCACTTCAGAAACAATAATCCAGTTAAACAATTAAAATTATACTAATACCATTTCGAGATTAAAAGTGGCAAAATGGCACCTATCATAACATTAACAATATCAACCTTCTAAATGGGTACATTACTGTAGAAATTTTAAAACCGATCAGATGATTTTCGTGTTATAAGCGAAATAAAAAACTGGAACTTTTTTTTTTTTGATTTAAATTTGGCATCTACTTCGGAATAATCTAATTATTAAAAACTGCGATGATAAATAAAACTTAAGACTAAAAAAACCTCTCCGAAAGCGTTTAAGTATTGTTGACAAGTTGTTACGGAGTTTTAATTTAAAGGACGTGGAAACTTTGGTTTACACCACTCAAACCCCGAACTCTGACCACCATCTAGGGCAAAGATTTCTGACAACCCTTCCCCCCAAAGATCACTGACAAACCCCCATCTCAGATCTAGATCTTCGATAAATACCCGAACCAAGACCGATAACAATGACCATCTCAAGCTAATCTTTTAGGATTCCACTATTCCAACCCAATATATCCTGACACCACTACCTAAGCCAAACCTCTGACACCACCACAATCTCAAGACAGCCACTGACACTAAGTCAAAGACGGCTCCTGACACCACTACACCCTGCATCCATCCAGGATAAAACCCTGACATCAGGGCCTCGGGCACCACCATTGTAGACTGATACCTCTGACACAGCCAAATTCAGAACCAAAACCACTACACACATCTCAGGAACAAGATCTCTGAAACCAGCAGGAATCTCAGCAACACCCTAGGTCCCGTGGATCGGTTAGCAATGCTCTTGCGTCACACACTGAATGTCCGGTTCATTACCGGTCGGTGGAAACGTTGGGAATATTTCCCTTCCCTCTGTCCTGTATACTTAGCCAGCAAGTACCTGGCTTTAGTACTAGATTACAGGCCAGACCAAGACCACGCTTGAAGCCAGGACCTCTTGACCCCCACTTCTCCTGAGGTCAAACTCGAAACACCACTTCCTCGTAGGCCCGGACCTCTGAAACCAGTTTCTTCAGGGCCAGGAACCTATGCATTGCCACCATAGTAGCCATGACATCCGACACCAATGTTCACCTATCCAGACCTTTTGACACCACCCATTATCTTCCGTCTCCCATGTCTGACACACCACAACCTCGACACTAACACAATCTTAGGCACTACCACAATCTCACACACTACACAATCTCAACAAAGATACCAGTAACATCTCAGTTTGTAAACTGCAGATAACATCACCTTTCAGCGAAGATTTATAACACCACAACCGCTGTTGTCACCACAAACGCCCGTGACACCACCCTCACACCACTGTCACCCCTGACAACACGCCCTCTAACACCGACACCGCATTTCGGAACACCGCTGACTTATTAAAATGTTTGCGTCCTTGTTTTTTAACAGTGATTTGAATAATTAAATAAGTTGATTTCCATCGACATCACGCACAGATTGCTGAATCACTCTGCTTCTCTTTCTGCTGCAGATCTCGCTTCACCACCTGCGCAGATCCTGTTCCTTCCCCACCTGCGCAGATCACTGCTTTCACCACCTGCGCAGATCTCTGCTTCACCACCTCTGCTGAGCGCTGCTTCACCTGCGCAGTCTCCTGCTTCACCCCCAACAGGTCATGCCATAACTATACATATGCGGGTATACAGTAGTCCTATCCGCAGCAACAATACACGAACCTGTATATACCCTTAAATATATTTCAGAAGATTAATGAAGCAACACAGGAAACATCAAGTGTGGTATTGACGATGTTTGTACAGTAAATGATCTATTATAAATAACTTGACGTCGTATTATTATAACTTAAATATACTGTAGAAAAGCTTCCATACTTTCAAGCATCTGTGATCTGTTAGTTTTATTAAATTCGGCTCAAGATGTTATGAGCGAAAGTCTTCATAAAAAACCAGTCAAGAGGCTCCTGCCTCTGAGATAGACTTCTTATCCAGTCAAGTTACCATTAATATCAAGTATACAGTAAAACGCATTAAAATTATTGTAAATAAGTAGTTAAATTTTCAAAATATTCCGTATTTTAGGTATATTTTGTAAACGTTCCGTTTGAATTAATAATACTTTTGAATTATTGTTATTCATGCCGAATAATGATGTAAGATAACTAACATTAAGCATCACATAGAGGGCTTTCTTCGATATTAATAAATTTAATATAATGGAAGATAGCCTACTAAAGTTAACATTCGGATCATTTTAAGAAACCTATCAGCCGGGCTGTGGTTCGTACGTTGGATTGCGTGCAGCCAGCAGTAACAACCTGGTTGATCAGGCTCTGATCCACCTGGTCACAGACCGGGCCGCGGGGGCGTTGACTCCCGGAACTCTCTCCAGGTAAACTCCAGGTAAAATTACACGAGCTGTGGAAGCTGACGTAACTCGTATAAATCTTGTACATAGGTGAGTCACTATCTTTCATGTATGTACATTGGTGTAGGAACAACCTAGCAAGATGGTGAATAATAACACAATAAGTGAAGGCGTAGTACCACTTGCAGGCTTTCCTACAATCTCTCTATGGTAACACAATAGTTTGGATATTTGTCTGTCAGCGAATCTCTCTTGTCTTCCCATATTCTTTAAATCAGAAATTTCAAATTTTAATTTTCCCGCTCATCATATTTATGAGGAACCACGGAACGGATGAGGCTTGAACCCAGGCCAGTGCGTTAATCATATTTATAAGCGAAGCGTAAATGTGTCTGAGGCACTACAAACTCTTTCCAGGTGTAAGGAGGGTCGTGAATGTAGGTATTATTTTTCTGTTAAACAAAGTAGCGAAAACCTTGGTGCTTTTGGCAGGGGACAAACTTTTGTGTTCAGTGAAGATCAGTACCAGTATCCAGAAGAAATATTCTACTATCTTTCCAGAAACAGGACCTTGAAGCTGGAGATGGACTAGAAGCAGAGACTTCTCAGAGTAAAGAAGAGGGTATGTTCTTAAGAGCAATTAGAACGTGAGAGGACCGGATACGTTCGAGGATTACTGAGTACCAATGATGTTGTAAATAAACCATACCACGGGGGATTTGAACCCTTGGTCAGAGTCTCAAAACTGATGTTGTAAATGAATGTGTGCTTCCCACTGGGTGTTTTACTAGGTGCATGGCAGCAATAACATACAAGATCAGTGTGGCAGACATAGTTAAGAATATCTTCTATAAATGGGTAGCTGCGTTGTACTGGTCTAAACATGATTGGGAGGCACTGTTGGTAGACTCGGTTATTCACGAAGGTCACAAGAAGACATCTACTTTGTCTTCTCATGAGTATCGGGACTACGACCTATTCAATGCTTCAGTCCTGAAGGCCTATATGCTAGTACTCGCAATTAAAATTTAATTTCGCAATTCAGAATTTCACTCGGTCATCAGTGATTTCGTCTGCACAATTTCGAGAATTTGAAGCTACGCCACTGAGGATTTTGTAAGTTATCTGATCCATTTCAGAATGTTGGGAATTGGTTCAGCAACTTCGGTCGTAGATCATTGGTCATGAAGCCTGGTCACAGACCGGGCTGCGGAGGCGTTGACCCCCGGAATTCTCTCCAGGTAAACTCCAGGTATAGGGCGAGAGAACTTACCAATCGTTCCGAAAATTTGGCTCTCGTTACAAGACACAAATGTTGAAAATAATGAAGCCAATTGGATAGGGTGTTTTTTGCGTTATGAACAAAATATATAAAACTGGAAAAATGAAAAAGAAAAAAAGAAAACGAGTTTCTTCCTAATGATCCCGACGGACACTTCACCAACGGAAATTTCACCGAAATTTCACCGAAGGACATTTCACCGAATGGATATATGGCCGAAGTGGCTTTCATCACCTTAACCTAATCTAATTATCCGTTAGGTCTATTGTCCGTTCGGTCAAATGGCTGTCGGCGCAATGCCCGTTCGGCCACTTACCCTTCGGTGAAATGTTTGTCGGCCAAGTGGCCGTCGGTCATCTGTCCGGCCACGAAACTAAGAAAGAGTTCAGTTTGCCTGTTTTACAGTGCATATCGAGTAATTATTATTGTTGCTTTCAGAGACTTTAGAATGTACTGAAGCTTACTGTGGACCTCAATAAAGGATAAAAAATGCACAGTACCATGACTGGAATAATACACAAATAAGCCACACATGGAAGATTGAAACTTATGACATAGACCATGAACTAGTCACACAGAAGGGAGAAGGAAAAGGAGCCAGAGTATATACGAAAGGTGGACGGGGCCGGGAGAACGAAGGAGATAGCAGAATAAAGATAGATTTAAATATTTTAGAAAACCGACAAGCTGAATAATTAGAAACCTTTGCAACATGGTAATCCCTACAGTGAAAACGCTTCTCCAGCAGCAGCCCCCACAGCCAGGAACAGAGACAAATGTGGAAGATGAGAGGGAACCTGAGACAACTAGTCCATCAGCCCAGAATTGCGAAGAGTGGAAATTTCTGAGTTTAGGAGGTGAAGATCACAAATACGGAGAGCACGGAGAAAGAGGAATAAGAACACTTTTCTTGATAGAGGGAGCGTGATAAGAAAACAGTGATTGTGAGCTGGAGTTTGGGGGTGATCGGTCCCTCAGCCTTGAGTCGTTGTGTTTAGTCCATTTATGAACTGAACACATCGGGGCTACGGGGCTGGTTGCCTCTTTCGAAGCTATGCAACTGAGGGTTTTGTAAGTTATAACCCCTCAAGGAACGTTCCTTGATGCTGGTGAGAGGCTCTTGATCAAGGGAATTGGATCTGTGCTCCTTCCACATCCGCCCCCACAGGCGCTGTATAATCCTACGGGTTTAGCGATTCCCCTTGATTATCATCATGTAAGTTATAAGCCATTCCAGGATGCTTGAAATTGCTTTAACAACTTTGATCATAGAGTACGTGGGGCATGCCAAGTGTTGCAAGAATTTGTTCTCGTTACCGTAGACATTCAATGAAAATTTGAATCCGATTTGATGAAGCGTCCTCGAGTTTTGAGTGGAAAAATAAATGCTGAGGAAATTAAAAGGAAGAGAAAAAAAGATAGTCGCACATCCTCCTGAAGGTCCCATCGAGGATGAGTAATCGTATTTAATGGATGATTGTCCAGTTATTTTTGGAGAGGTATCTCGGTTATAAAGATTGGGTTTCCACCAGGTACGTGCACATAATGCTGCTCTAGTTAAGTAGGAACTGTATCGTGCTAACCTATTTAACATGATTATAATACAAGTCGAGGAGAGTTTTGTGCTCGAAAAACGGTCTTGTAGGTCGTAGCAAAAGTCCCTAAGGTTCACTTTATATCTTATTCCTGACCAAGTGGCTGAAAACCTGCATGTTGAATTTTTAAAGGGTAATTACGTTTACTTTTCGGACAGAAATATTTTAACATTTTACGCTAAAAAGAGCAGCCATGTTATCTATTTAGACAATTGTTTAGTGATAATGTGCAATGTAAGAGCACCATTGTATTATGAAATTTTGTTTCCTTAAGTAGTTTGTGCAATGGAGGTAGATGCATTTTAAGCAAGGAGGAAGAAACTTTGTTTTGATTAATAAGTTTAATAACATACCAGAAGTCAACTAAGCCAAATTAACATAACCTAGACCAGTTGTAAAATTATTGGTTTCGTTATTATGGTAACATCGGCTTTGGTTTATATTAAAAGCTTTTCCTTACACATTGTATATAAATCTGTAATATATATATATATATATATATTATATATATATATATATATATATATATAATATATATATATATATATATTATATATATATATATATATATGGAGGTACCACCTCTAGAACTGTAATGGGGACCCTCATCCTCAGAGAAAAGAATAAACTTGCTTCAGGGAAAACTCAAGGTACTCCCTGAAGCTGTTTGAGAATTTTTCTCCTACCACCTCTATATTTGATATATATTTTATTTAAAGACAAAATATATTAATAAAACATTCACAAAAATACAATAGAAAGTAAAACAACATAGATAACTCAGAGCTATATCTCGAATACTTCGTCCAGCTCCCCGGTGGTGGGCCGCCTGCCCAGAATGCTGCAGGCATTTCCTCTCTGGATCGGAACACTGAGTCTCTGAAAGAGGAAGCTGGTCTCCCTTTCGTCCTTGGTTTCTATGATGAGCTTTTCACCCAGCTCTTTGAGGAACTTTAGAGCACACTTGCCCCATGCTTCAAGGGTCTCCGACCCTATTGGGATGAAATTATAGCAAGGGGGAAGGTTTTCATATTCGCGGATCTTCTGGGTCTCCCTGTGGCTGGCAGCTCCACCCCCTTCCACTACGGAGTATGGAAAGTAGGTGTCTGCCAATGTGGCGGCACAGGTGTAGTCCCAGGCAATCTGCTTTCCATCCTTCCAGGGTAGCATAGTGGCTCCATCAGGACGCTTTTGACTTCCATCAGACCTCTGCATTTGGGGTTCTCGTTGAGCTGGGCAACGGGCTGTTTCGTGGCCTCTCTTTATGATGTCATTGACCTCCTCATGTCTGGCATACAATTCTTCTGTTGTGTGATGCAGGAAACCATGAAGTCCGAATTGATCAGCCGTCGCCCTGCCGCAAATATACTTATGTTCGGTGAGGATGGGGGCGGCTAGGCGAAAAGCAGCAACAATCCGAATGGCCTGTGGGTCGAGACGGGTGCCCAGGGAGGAATTGTGAACAGCTAACAGGAAATCTCCTGAGTGTGGTGCCTTCACTGCCAGGAGATGAGCTTTGTCCTTTCCTGAAGCGTTGGAGAGCATTGCGTTGGCGAGTTTTTCCATGATCGGTTTGTCCCTGTGGGACTGTTTGTGCTCTTTGGGAGGAGCTGGTCTACTGGAGGAGTCTGTAAGGGTGTCCCACTGAATCGCTGCTTCAGTAAACCTGGGGTCTTGAACTCCTACCACGTCTCTCAAGCGTTCGGGAACAATCTTCTTAACTAATGCACTGGAAGCCAAACACGAAGACAGAAAAGCAGGTAAAGCAACATGTGTCGCTTTGCGCACCCCTATACCTCCCAGTCGCACTGGGAGGGTTGCCTGATCCCATTGCTGATCCTCTAGTGACAGGTTCAGTGCCTTCTTAAAGGTTGATCTCAGGTGTGCTTCATATTCGTCGAGTGTTGGGTTGTCAAAAGAGGGTGCACACCTCAGGAAGTTAGTGAGTCTTGGCATAGTAAAACACCTTGTGAGAAGCTACAGAGCATCATGGGCATCAAGATCGCTTATTCTCTACTCCATTCTCATCAGGTGATTCAATTTGTCCTGAGGACAGTGTCGACGGCCTGGTGACCCAGCGGTGCTCCCAAGAGGGTACTGTTTGGACTGAGTGGTAGTAGAGATTTCTGCAAGGATTCTTCACACCGTATTGATTATTTCCTGGTTCGCTGTGATGATTTCACACTTGGAGGGATTGAGGATGAGTCTCAAGTCTTCTCCCTGTGTTTTCACCAGTTGTAGGTCCCCTACCAGGGACTCTCCAGTACCTGCCAGAGTGCCATCATCCAGGCACCAGATGTTGAGCTCGCTGCATAGGCTGGAAGTTAGCTCTCTTACTGCCAAGCAGAAGAGAAGTGAAGCGAGTGGGTCACCCTGCTGAACACCCTCTGATGAGAAAATTTCATGTTCTCCAAAGAAAAGATTTGAGAGTTTGCTGTAACCGGCTGAAATGAAGGGAAAAAGACTGGGAAACCGATCCCGAACAGCTGGCATTTCTGAAATCGAGTGTGACTACGGCCTTGTATTCTGGTAGGTCCCTGATGTAGGCCCTTGCTGCATGAGCTGCGGCTTCACTACCATGAGAGACCCCAAAGCCCAGTTGATGTGGCTGGAGTAAACTGGCAGCTTCTAGGCGAATGTTTCTTACTGCTGTTTGGCAACGATACGGCGAAGAGTGTTACCAACAGCAATGGGTCTGATTCCCCCATCCTTCTTCAAAGCACATAGTGAGGCTCCAAACAAGAAAGGTTTAATTTCTTCTGGGATTCGCCCAGCCAGGAAGTTGTTGACGAAAGTTAACTCGTTGAGAAGAATTGATGCAGATGCACCGAGTACTGGATTTACCATCTCTTTGAGGTGCTGAAGTCGAATTCCAGTGTAACCTCCTGCAGATCCTGCTGGAAATAACACAATCGCCTAATAGACTTCCGATTCTGGCAAAATTAATTGTTCAATGATGGGGTCTTCCTCAGGGTTGTTGTTGATGGCTATGGTGTCTCTTGTTGGATGCTTGTCTCTTAGTGCTTGGGCTGTGGTCTCATCCATGGGGGCTACAGTGTCATCACTTGTAATTATTCTGATTGCTCCCACTGTGTTACCTTCGATCTTTTTGCTAACCTGAGAGCAAATTTTCTCGTTTTAAGTGGGACTTTTCTTGGGTCTACCTCTGTGATTCCTGCGATGATGGGGCAGAGGGACACAATTATCCGTTCTTGGGTAGTTGCGCACTTCCTTGATAACTGACGTGGTTAGCAGTTTGCCTCGTCTTTCAGGAACTGCAAGACAGACATTGCCGAGCAGGAGTAGGTTGCACCATGCTTGGATGGTGCTTCGGGCTTCTAAGTTGGTGGAACCTCCATTCACCTGCTTAAGAAGGTCTGTGAATTTCCCTGCTGCATATGGGCGAGCCTCTTTAGGGATGTCGGATAGGGTACTGCTAGCAGTGGATTTGAATGCCAACAGAAGGTTATCGCAAGTGAGGAGGTTGCCATTGGAATTGTCATCTGACTGTGGAAGCTGTGGGCTGCTCTCTGCTTGGGGCATATATATATATATATATATATATATTATATATATATATATATATATATATATATATATATAATATATATATAATATATATATATATATATATACACACACACACACAGTACTTATGTTAAAGTTCTTAATGTAACCCCCCCCACACACACAAAGGGAGGGAGCAGAGACGCTGTGTGTGCCACTTACCACAATTTTCAACGCATCCATTGAAACTTGGCAACTACTTGAGGTATGGAAGACGACAAATGTAGTCCCTATTTTTAAGGAGGCAGACACTTGTAGTGTATGCAAAGTCATGGAGAAGATTATCAGGAGGAGAGTGGTGGAGCACCTGGAACGGAACAAGATTATAAACGAAAACACAGCATGGATTCATGGAAGGAAAATCCTGTGTCACAAACCTACTTTAGTTTTATGACAAGGTAACAGAAGTAAGACATGAGAGAGAGGGATGGGTTGATTGCATTTTCTTGGACTGCAAGAAGGCCTTCGACACAGTTCCTCACAAGAGATTAGTGTAGAATCTAGAGGATCAGGCGCGTATAACAAGAACGGCACTGCAATGGATTAGAGAATGCCTGACAGGGAGGCAACAGCGAGTCATGGTACGTGATGAGGTATCACAGTGGGCACCTGTGACGAGCGGGTCCCACAGGGGTCAGCCCTAGGGCCAGTGCTATTTTTGGTATATGTGAATGACATGACAGAAGGGATACTCAGAAATGTCCCTGTTTGCAGATGATGTGAAGTTAATGAGGAGAATTAAATCAGATGAGGATCAGGCAGGACTACAAAGAGACTCGGACAGGCTTGACACGTGGTCCAGCAACTGGCTCCTAGACTCCCCGACTAATGCAAAGTCATGAAGATTGGGGAAGGGCAAAGAAGACCGCAGACAGAGTATAGGTTAGGTGGCCAATGACTGCAAGCCTCACTCAAGGAGAGAGATCTTGGGGTGAGTATAATACCGAGCACGTCTCCGGAAGCACACATCAACTAGATAACTGCTGCAGCATATGGGCGCCTGGCAAACATGAGAATAGCATTCCGATACTTCAGTAAGGAATCGATCAAGACTGTACACCGTGCACGTCAGGCCCATACTGGAGTATGCAGTATCAGTTTGGAACCCACACCTGGTCAAGCACGTCAAGAAATTAGAGAAAGTGCAAAGGTTTACAAGGTTAGTTCCAGAGCAATGGGGAATGTCCTACGAATAAAGGTTAAGGGAAATCGGCCTGACGAAACTGGAGGACAGGAGGGTTAAGGGAGACATGATAACGACATACAAAATTCTGCCAGGAAGAGATAAGGTGGACAGAGACAGGATGTTCCAGAGATGGGACACAGAAACAAGGGTCACAATTGAAAGTTGAAGACTCAGATGAGTCAAAGGGATGTTAGGAAGTATTTCTTCAGCCATAGAGTTGTCAGGAAGTGGAATAGTCTGGGAAGTGACGTAGTGGAGGCAGGAGCCATACATAGTTTAAAGGCGAGGTATGATAAAGCCCATGGAGCAGGGAGAGAGAGAACCCAGTAGCGAGCAGTGAAGAGGTGGGGCCTGGAGCTAAGTCTCGACCCCTGCAACCACAAAAAGGTGAGTACAAATAGGTGAGTACACACACATGCGCTCACTCACACACAAGCTTACACAGAAGTGCACATAACAGGAATCCGAGTAAATTATTTTATCTAATAGGAAACTTAAGGAGTACAGAAATGTGATCCCAAAAGCCAGGGCAAAGAGGGAGGTTTAGGGAAATCGACCTGACGACACTGGAGGACACGCAAGACGGGGGGATATGATAACGACATTTACTGAAAGAGCCGACAAGGTGGACAAGGCGGGGTATTCTAGAGATGGAAAACAGCAACAAGAGGGCACAATTGGAAGTTGAAGACTCGGATTAATCACAGGGATGTTAGGAAGTATTTCTTTTCGGGTCAGAGTTGTCAGGAAATGGAACAGTCTGGAAGTGATGGGGCTGGAGGCAGGATCCATACATAGCTTTAAGAAGAGGTAGATCAAGCTCATAGAGCAAGGAGAGGAGTACCTTTAATAGCGACCAGTGAAGACGCGGGGCCAGGAGCTGCAACTCGACTCCTGCAACCACAGTTAGGGGAGTGCGCACACACACACACACACACACACACACACACACACACACATGTATGCATGCACGCAGACACATACACGCACTTTTGCACCACACTGTTGCAACTCCGAAGGGGTTACAATGTATATTATGTATATTTATATAATGTATATACCTTTTCATATAATTTTATATTGCTTATATTTGCGATAATAGCTAATATCGTAAATATATTGCTTTATATTATTATGTATTTGACTTAGTTACTTTTGTTGGGTTTAGGATGTAACATATGTGCTCATATTTTCAACCCTTGATTGTCTAACTACTGTAATTATCGCTCATCGCTCGTTTCCCTGCCGGCTTCTCTGTTGCTGGGCAGCGACTGTCCAGGAGCTATCACGTGATCGAGGGGGGTTTTTCTCACCTCGCCTGAAGAAATTCAGTCTGGTCTACTCCCCGCTTGGTGGTTGGGACGTATTCTAGAAAAGAAGTGCCTAAATCTCCCTTATTGGCCCTTGTTGGAAGACCGTCTCTGTAGCTTTCTTGTAGGTTCTGTGGGACTCTGTTTCACAGAACATTGTATAGACTTAGCGACACACAACCTCAGTACAACGTCGAAAATCACTTAAAACACTCTGGCAACTCAGGTCCTACAGTAGCTTCTGACCTTTTTTGGGTACTGGTTTCTGTGACTGTCACAGTCGGGATTTTCTTATGCTGAACTTAGATTCATAGTAGGGGAGTTTGTGACTTTTGTGGAGGATCTGCTGATGGCCCCCTACTTAGTGTCGTTATATTATCTCCTTGTTCCTGATTCTGTGTCGCAGTTGCTTGTTATTTTGCTATTGGGCTTAGCATTCTTTTTATTGTTCAAGCAGACTGTTTCTGATTGCAGTTGATCAAGAAGTTAGTTTATTTGAGGGATTTTGTCAGTCACTTGTTTAAGTCTAGTCGAGTCGTGAGACATAGCGAACTGCTTAGAGCACTTATACACATACACATAAACTTATTTGTATATTGTATTATTAAATGCTAATGTCCCAGACGGTACTTAAGACATAAATATGAGATATGTGCTTTCAGCACAATAATACTGTACACGAGAGAAGTGATTAATATTATTTGATTACTGTGATTTAATTTAATTTAAAATACGCCTAGACAATTTAATAATTTATTAAATTTTAATTTCTCTAGTTAGTAGCCTACCAGTTGTAATCCTGAAGCACTATTAATTCTTATTGAATTCTAATGGATAATTGGACAAGGATACTGACTAATTGTTACGAAAACCCAGTAACAGGATGGGTCTAGAAGGGCAGAAACTTTCTAGTATTCACTGGAGATCTCTAAGCATTTTTAGAAATCGCGTTTTTTGTAACACACACACACACACACACAACACACACACACACACACACACACACATACACACACACAAACACACACCACGCACAACCCCACACGTGCACCACCCCTGTCTGAAAGCATCCTTAGAACCTGGAGAACGTGCAGAAGCACCCAAAACGATACTATTTACACAGCTTTGGGGTTTGAGCTACAAGGAAACTTTAAAAGGGAAGTAAATCTATCGACCCTGGAAGACAAACGGACCAGGGGAGACATGATAACTTACAAAATACAGAGAAAAAATAATAGGGAAGGAAGGAACAGGCTTGCATAAGGGGTGGGAAAAAAGCTGTAAGTTAAATCGCTTGACCAAGAAAAGGCGGTGGCCCAGCCCAAAGTTGAGCCCAAGATTGTTGAAGATGTGCAGACCAGCTAGCAGCACCTCAAAACGCGCATCTTTCAGCACTGCCTAGTACAGTGTAAATGGCCCTTTTTAAAGGGAAAAGGGAGGCAAATGTAGTCCCTGTTCACAAAAAGAAAGCAGAGCAGAAATCAGCAACTACAGACCAGTGTCCCCTCCTGTAAATCACTGGTAAGATCCTTGAGACAATAATCTCAAGACAAATGACAGAGTTTTTTGACTACCACTCACTACTTTGTGATCCCCAATATGGCTTCAGGAAAGATTACTCTGCTGCTGATCTCCCTGTTAAACCTCTCCACTAAGTGGCACCGTCACGGGATGAACCCAAAAGGGTCAGCTGTGGTAGCACTGACATGGCTGGCGCTTTCGACCGGGTGTGGCACCAGGGCTCTTAGCAAAACTTTCAAGCACGGAATTGCAGGCTCTACGCTATGTCTCCTCAGTGATTACCTTCATGGGAGATTTTCTGTGTAGTTCTCAAAGGAACGGAATCAGCAAGACATCCTATTGGGCAAGTGGTTCCACAAGGTAGCGTGCTGGGTCCATGGTTAAAGGAAAAGTCTACTTCAACGACCTTCTTCATCTCATCCAAGAATCACATGCATATGCAGACGACTGTACACTGACATTCACTTATCCAAGAAAAGAAATGCCAGCTGCTCTAAGCTACATCAATCACCAGCTGAGAGCTATATCAGCTTGGGGAAATAGATGGCAAGTAACATTTGCACCCGAGAAAACGCAAATGATGATCGTCTCTAGGGACCATGATGGTAATGCTGGTGCAAGTAGTAAGGATGAATGGGAGGGTGTTGGGGATCTGGAGAAGAAGTTGATATCCTTGGGGTGAAATTTGACTCCCAAAATAACCATGAGGGAACCATGTTGTGAATCTTTCAAACAAGGCAGCCAGGAAGCTTACAGCACTTCGCCGTATCTCGCATCTGCTTGACAGTAGGGGTTGCACAATTACAAGTACAGTACGCTCACACCTTGAGTATGCTCCACTTTCTTGGTTTGCCTCCCCCCCCTTCATCTGCGACTGCTTGACAGAGTAGAGAACAGAGCAAGACGTCTCATCTCTCGCCTGGACCCATCCTGGATAGATCTTTTCATTTCAGCAGAGCCTTCAACACAGGAGGGGTGTGGGGTGGCCTTACTGTTATGTAAAAGGGCCAATATTGTCAAAATACCACACTTGGATCCACTTCGAGGACAGCGTGAAACAAGCTTTTTGCCACAAGACGGGCAGAAAGCAGCAACTTCACTCTGGCTGTACCCTTCTCCAGAACATCACTCCATCTGAGATCATACATACCCAGGATGACTCGAGTATGGAACACATTCGTACAGCATAATGATGTCAACGAGATAAAGCAGCTGATCAAATGAAAAGGCTGGCCCACAGATGGCTCCAACTTCATCCTGTTCCCTACTTGTATGTCTCATAACAATAAAAAATGCTTTCAAATGAGCTGATGTAGGTAACAGCTCTTAGCTTGCCAATAAAGTTAGGAATCCTTAACCTGTAAATAGCTGTCAATAAAGCTAGGGGTCCTTTAAACCCTTTTCAAACCCTTTTGTAAAAAAAAAAAAAGTAGATGGGTCCCAGGTATACAGGAAGTATTTCTTCAATCTTAGGGTGATCGGGGGGCGGAATGAAATTCTACGACAAATTAGTGTAAAACAAAAAGGAACAATACCGTGACTGGGAAAAATACACAAATAACTCACACATAGGAGAGAGGAGATACGACGACGTTTTTAGTCCCGACTTGGACCATTTATAAAGTCACACTAACGTTAGTGTGACTTTGAAATGGATCGAAAACGTCGTCGTATGCTCTTGTATCGTATTGGCGGGTTATTTGTGGTTACTCCATGCATAGTTATAAGAACAGGTTCGGGACGAAACCCCCAGCAGTTGAGAGGCGGGACCAGGAACTAGCACTTGACCCTTTCAATCACATATGGCGAGCAAATAGGCGAGTACATAATGGGGAGTACATTAGCATAGAGAGTAGCAGTGAGGCAGGGTGAGTGTATATAGGGGAGTACATATAGTTAAGTACATGTAGTTGAGTACAGTAGTTTTACACACTCACGCACATGCACTCGCACATGTCCGCGCAGTCATTGTGTGTGTTCATGTGTGGGTTGTCCCCGTTCGTCATGAAGGGGTCGGGAATGAGAGGTACGAGCAATATCACAACAATTAAAAATATTACTTACGACCTTCATATCTCGCCTGAGTAATAACTTTCCACCAATTACCCAGAAAGTAAGAAAATGACATAAATTTTCTCCGCACGCGAAGTAGCTGTGGACCTTCAAGAGCAGAAGATGCAGTGAAATTTCGCAGCAGCATCGCGGTTGGGGGGCATAGCAGCAAGAGTTTCGCTGCTGCTGTTCCTACTGCTGCTGCTGTTCTTGCTGCTGCTGCAGCAGCAACTGAGTTTTCATGAGTAGCAGCAAATGAGATTGATACTGGTCTGGGGCTCTTGACTAAAGGAATTGACTTATTTTTTCCATGGATCGAATATGATTGCTTCCTCTTTCCTTCAGCGAGAGACAGACTTGACTATGTAATAAGAAAATAGACTCTGATATATCTCTGAAGAGTTCCGAGAGCTTTTCTACTGTCGTTGACACTGCTGTTTTTGGCTCTGTTAAACATGAACGGATCAGTAACTACTTTGCCCTTCTAAGCCATTTTTCTTTATTAGAAAAGTTATCAAAATACCTGAGAAGCTGTACAGGAACTTCAAACATAAGATACACACCTGGTATGAAATATGCACCTTTTCCATTGTGAATACACTGTGTGAAGACCTCGTTACTGAGATTATGAACTATTTCATCACTGGTTAAAACTTGCTCCACCTGATTAAAAAGAGTTCGAAGACTTGAAGGGTCGAATTCAGCGTGACAATGTATATCAATTGACGTAACTTAAAATAGCATACCTGAAAACACTCTTGTACTTCTCAACGAGTTGCCCAACAACCTTCTTCTTGATCTTTGAAGGCTCAGTTTATGAGATGGTGTCTACCTGACCGCTGGACAGTTTCCCATCATAGCCATTTCAAAACTAAACTCTCACAAGTTTAAACACATCTCGGTAAAATTCTTCATGTGTAAAATTCTAGAGAGAATTGTCCTTAACAGGCTCAGTGTTCAAATCCCCTTCAAGGGGATGGGGAGGGAGGGATCCCCTCGCGTGCAGAGGAGAAGTGGCTTTTGTTCTGAACACCTAGTTCTCTTGTCGCCTTGAATCGTATCTAAATCCCCCCCCCCTTCTCTGGTTGGTCTTGATTTTTAAGGGATATCTTCCTCTTGTGAATTTCACGTCCTGAGGGACCTCGGTGGGCGGCCTTCCACGCTCTTGGATGACGAAAGTATTCATGGAAGCTACCTGTCGGTTTCGGGAGGTGGTGGCCATATTAATACGTCTCTCGGCGTTTCCGTCACTGGTCTTGTTATCTGAGCTTGGCTTGGTTGATTTTTGAGGTGATATTCTGGTGTACCGATTTACTAGCTACCAGTAAGGTGGAAGGGGACGTGAGCAACGGTTGTTTCTATGCTGCATCAGTACTACTGGCTGCATAGAGGATACTCTTAGAGACGGAAGGTGTAGTGATGGTTCTAAATCCTTTGTGTTCGCATGTAGCTGTTTTTCCAGAGAAAATAATCAAAGGTCATTTAGTAGAAACGATCAGTAATTACACAGTAGAGTTAAAAGCGATTCTCACTGCAATCATGCGCACTGCGTCGATGCCTTCCTCGTCCTTCGTAGTTGCTTTGGACTCCCTCACTGTATTATAGACTTTCCAGAATTTCGACTCGGCTAGAAAACTCAAAGACGTCGTTTTTGTTGAGCCTGCAGATACGTCGATGTTTGGGGCAATGACAGTCTTAGCCTTTCTGTTAGCTGTTCATGACCACCCAGTTTCACAGAAACGTATTCCTTTTCGGACTATTTTTCGGTGATCTCTGACAACTCTGCGTCGGCTGGCAACAACGTTACTCAGAGTTGTACCACAACATTTAGGATTCTGCCCATCATCTTCCCACTGCTGTCGCTGTCGTGTTTGAGAGAGTGCACCCTCCCTTTTACTTATCTGCTAACACGTCCACCAATTCACGGATATCTCATGGAAAAACGCCTGACACTTCTATGCAAGGACTGTCAGATAATACTGTAAGTTCACCATATCTTAACAGATTGACCTGTCTATCAGTGGGCACAGGATCACCTTTACACCTTTTGAAATCCCTCCCAGCAGTGCTGTATGACTTCTTAAAGTTTAGCACTTAACTTGCTAATAATAATAAATAATAATAATAATAATAATAATAATATTATTATTATTATAGTTGTGGTTGTTGTGATGGCTGTGGTGGTTGTGGTGGTTGTGTTGACTGTTGTGGTGGAGGTTGTGGTATGGTTGTTGTGGTGATGGTTTTCATGGTTGGTAGTGGATGTGGACGTGGTTGTGGTGGCTGGTAGTGGATGAAGTGGTTGTGGTTGTGGTGGCTTGTAGTGGATGAGGTGGTTGTGCTAGTTGGTGGTGGTTGCGGTTGGTGGTGGTAGTTGGTTTTGGTTGGTAGTGATGGTGATTGTTGTACAACATCAGCACTTTCCCAATCTCTATGGGTTCCTTCATAAGTGAAGCACCTGAACTTTCTTCATCAAGTAGTTCTCCAGGCAGAACCCTTGCGCAAAGTCAGCCTTTAATGCCCTCAGAACTGCTTTTGACATAGCTAACGGAGACCTTACCTTGGATCTATTGACCAGTTTTGGCGTCACAGAGTATTTACGTACTTGGATGCAGCTTTAATTGAGTAACAGAACAGCCTCAGTCATAAAGAAAGATTTCGAGAGAATACCAGTGCCTTATTTGAGCTAGACACATTGTAGGACTGAGTAATGACTTCCACTCTTTAATCTTCTGATGCAGTGGCGCGTGTCAAACACCCTTACACACGATGTAGTGATGTAGTTGTTATCAGCTTGTTTGAAAACCCATCAAACTACGTGCTATCCACCCCACCTTGACAACCAGCAGCAGTGACTGTGATCTTGGCATATATTAAGATAACACTGAAACTTTACGTCCTAATGTCTGCCCTAATAAACTAAATATATATTTAGATAAGTTTACAGTAGTTTAATAAAAAAACAAATACAATGAAATATTTTTTTTTCGTTAGGTTCAGAATGACTTTTGCGGAATTTTTGCAAATAGCATTGTAATCATGAACAAGTGGTATTTAATTAATAACACACTGCGACTATCCAGGGGATCGAAATCGTGTTGTTTTAGCCCGCCTCTGAGGCACCCACACCAACGTATGTCCTCGGATCACGGAACAAAGCCTAGCTCTACTGCGTGCGTGATTCTTGTAGGATTGTATAGTTCAGTGGATTAGGGCATCGTGAATTTTCGCTCACTATGAGGCGGGCTAAAACAACGCGGGTTCGATCCCCCTAGTCGCACTGTTGTTATTGATTACATGCCACTTGTTCGTGGTTACAATACTAATATATATATATATATATATATATAATATATATATATATATATATATATATATATATATATATATATATATATATAAATCGCGAACAAGCGATACAAGATGCAAAACAACCACGGGGAGATTTGAATAGTTGAATATTAGCTCTAAATCTTTCGGGATGCAATTAACACATCATCAGAAGCTTGCAGAGTTGCAGAAATGATGAGAAATCTCAGCAGATTCGTTCTGAGGGACGTTTGCTAAGACTGAAGGTAGGAAGAGAGGCGGGAAACACAGTGCCCCAGGCACATGAGTGCCTAGTGCCAGACACTGAATATTTTAGAAATAGAGCAAAGGTATTACAGGGGTTAGCAAAATTAATAATGGCAACATAACGGTTATCATAATTATCAATCAGACTTTAGTACAATATAAAGAACTTAACATTCTGAATATAGATGTGTCTGACAATTGTCTTAAGGAATTCCACACATCTAAATGTCAAAAACATTTATTATATATAAATGAAATAAAACTGTGAAACACAGACGATGATGGAGTAATGAGGCTTGTATAGAAGGAATAGGCGTAGTTGGAGTTGACATCTTTATTATGAATCACATACGCATCCTGTGGGCGGTAGTCAAAAGATTACAGAGGTACATAATGGATCCAGGGACTGGACTGCAAAGTTTTGACAGATGAGCAAGTAACAGTGGTAATGAACTATTTATATGTTTATATCTGGACAAGACACCGACTTTGCATGTACGGTGATGGTGGTGAAGGAAAGGTGACCTCCTTGTAATGCACTTCCAAAGGCTGATTGCTTCCAGAGGATCACTTAGCAACACTGTCCAGTTATAGAGTTCTGAGGAAGGGATAAGTTAATAACAAAAAAGGATCAATACCGTGACTGGAACGATACACAAATAACCCGCACATAAAAGAGAGACGCTTACGACGACGTTTCGGTCCGACTTGGACCATTTACAAAGTCACACTAACCAGAAGTGGAGCAGGACGGCTATATATAGGCAGGAAGAGGTGGTAGCAGTAGTAGTAGTAGTAGTGCAAGAATGGTATATAATACCGACAAGATGAAATTAAAACACATGCGCAACACCCGGGCATCTCTATCGTAGACGTTTCGCCATCCAGCCAGCCACTGGATGGCGAAACGTCCACAACAAAGACACCCAGACGCCGCACATGTGTCTTACTTTCATCAGTAGTAGTAGTAGTAGAAGAGGTAGTAGTAGTGGTAGTGGTAGAAGTGTTGAATAAGGAGGACGAGCCAGTCAAATACAAAGGAAGGGGAGCACTGCAAGAGAGCTAGGTGCCCACAGAGGGAGAGCAAGCGCACAGAGGTGCGTGAAAGGGAAAGTGGTGAAATAAATGAAGAAGGAACAGAAACACGAGACAGAAGAGAGAAAAAGACAACCCAGAGGAGAAAAAGGAAATGAGGAGGAAAGGGGAAGAGGAGAAAAGGAGAAGAAGAAGAAAAAAGGAAAAATTGAGGAGTAGGTTAAGTCACGGGTGTTCTGAAGTTTGGAGCCATTTACAATTAATAGGGAGAGGAAAGCATCTACAGAGACGAAGCCCGGGCTAAGATTCATACAAGGAAAGTTGTGTATTAGAGAGGATTCAACTAGACGGCGACTGTTCAAGTTGGAAGTAGGGAAGACAGTTTTAGCAGAAGTCAGTCAATAGGATGGCTATGATCTCTGACGTGACAGAAAAGAGCATTGTTAGTGTCGGCAAGCCCTGTCTGGTGTTTCTGCTCCTTCTTCATTTATTTCACCACTTCCCCTTTCACGCACCTCTGTGCGCTTGCTCTCCCTCAGTGGGCACCTAGCTCTCTTGCAGTGCTCCCCTTCCTTTGTATTTGACTGGCTCGTCCTCCTTATTTCCCACTTCTACCACTACCACTACTACTACCTCTTCTACTACTACTACTGATGAAAGTAAGACACATGTGCGGCGTCTGGGTGTCTTTGTTGTAGACGTTTCGTCATCCAGTGGCTGGCTGGATGGCGAAGCGTCTTCGATAGAGATGCCCGGGTGTTGCGCATGTGTCTTAGTTTCATCTTGTCGGTATTATATACCATTCTTGTACTACTACTACTACTACTACTACCACCACCACCTCTTCCTGCCTATATATAGCCGTCCTGCTCCACTTCTGGTTAGTGTGACTTTGTAAATGGTCCAAGTCGGACCGAAACGTCATCGTAAGCTTCTCTCTTTAATGTGCGGGTTATTTGTGTAAGGGATAAGTTGACATGTCTCAAGCGTTCCACATGGGTGACGCTGAAGCCACACTAAACTAGATCGAGTATGTATGTATTATATGCTAGAATAAGTCGTCTAGTTTCACAGCTCCTCTTAGGAAGTTTCGTCGACACTAAATGATTCCTACAGCTGTTAGAATTAATAGATCTTTAAGAAGAAGCCTCTTATCGTTAATTACTTAGCTGTTTATAAGAGCCAAACGCAGCATAATGATTTCTTTGACTCGGTTTTTGAAAATTCGTTTCTTTTAATAGTACGGAAAAGGTATATAATTACCGTACAATATATTCACTGCACCGTACGATCAGGAAAAAACATGGCTACGATACGAAGTTACGGGGCGGTATTTCTGACAGGTACGAAAACCGGTGAAAATACCGTGTGGTGCGGTACTGGCAGCCTTGATTAAGAGCGGCTCACCGCTGGGACCCCACCTTCGAGGCTCGTCCTTTGAGAGAGAGAGAGAGAGAGAGAGAGATGGCTTCGTTTTCTTGAGATAAAAGTTCATCCCAGTTTTTACCAATTAAAAGCATTGTGTACAACTTCGATTTATTTTTTAAACACACTGGTCATCTTCCACCGAGGCAGAGTGACGCAAAAAAGAAGAAAGAAAGTTTATTTCTTTTTATATTTAGTAAATAATACATGAGGGGGGGTTACTAGCCCCTTGCTCCCGGCATTATAGTCGCCTCTTCTGATACACATGGTTTACGGAGGAAGAATTCTTCTCCACTTCCCCGTGGAAGATATCGATTTATGGGAACATATAATGCTAGAGTGGAGTATGACCCATGCGGGTTAAACGCTTTGTTTCTTTACGATACAATACCCTAGCGCTAATTGCGCTGTATTTTAGCCGCCTCTTCCTGTATGTAGGAGTAAATATTTCCCAAACAAGTTCGAAACACATGGAGGTACACAAAAGAATTTTATGGAAGGAATGTAATAGAATTAGGTGGGATTGAATTCCATCTTAATTGTTTTTGTTTAATCAATACAGTCTACGAAAGACGATGACCGGCATTTCCCGGCTACCACAGAGACAACTGAACTAAAATATTTAGGCCCCAGAGTTGAGTACAAATGAATTTCATTGTTTTTCGACACAAAACAATCTATACGAAAATAAATTGGTACATATACATTTTATTCAGATCACCAATGATAATTCGTCGTATAAATCATCGGGGAAATATGGCAGAATGAGAACACCTAAAGAAATATCAGTGAAGATTGCTATATTGATGTACTGCGACTCTGCCCTAACTTTTCTCAATAATTGTTTTACTAGTACCGCTGCTGCTGCCGCCGCTCTTATTATGATAAATATAATTTATTATGTTGTTATTAATCCTAGGGAGTAGGTTGGTAGCAGCCGCCCAGGGAGGTACTACCGTCCTGTGGTAGTAGGTTGGTAGACAGCAACCACCAAGGGAGGTATTACCGTCCTGTGGTAGTAGGTTGGTAGACAGCAGCCACCCAGGGAGGTACTACCGTCCTGTGGTAGTAGGTTGGTAGACAACAGCCACCCAGGGAGGTACTACCGTCCTGTGGTAGTAGGTTGGTAGCAGCCGCCCAGGGAGGTACTACCGTCCTGTGGTAGTAGGTTGGTAGACAGCAACCACCCAGGGAGGTACTACCGTCCTGTGGTAGTAGGTTGGTAGACAGCAGCCACCCAGGGAGGTACTATCGTTCTGTGGTAGTAGGTTGGAAGACAGTAGTCATCCAGGGAGGTACTATCGTCCTGTGGTAGTAGGATGGTAAACAACAGCCACCCAGGGAGGTGCTATCGTCCTGTGGTAGTAGGTTGGTAAAGAGCAGCCACCCAGGGAGGTACTATCGTCCTGTGGTAGTAGGTTGGTAGACAGCAGCCACCCAGGGAGGTACGATCGTCCTGTGGTAGTAGGTTGGTAAACAGCAGCCACCCAGGGAGGTACTATCGTCCTGTGGTAGTAGGTTGGTAGACATCAACCACCCAGGGAGGTACTACCGTCCTGTGGTAGTAGGTTGGTAGCAGCCACCCAGGGAGGTACTACCGTCATGTTGTAGTAGGTTGGTAGACAACAGCCACCCAGGGAGGTACTACCGTCCTGTTGTAGGTTAGTAGACAGCAACTACCCAGGGAGGTACTACCGTCGTGTTGTAGTAGGTTGGTAGACAGCCACCCAGGGAGGTACTACCGTCCTGTTGTAGTAGGTTGGTAGACAGCAACCACCCAGGGAGGTACTACAGTCCTGTTGTAGTAGGTTGGTAGACAGCAACCACCCAGGGAGGCACTACCGTCCTGTTGTAGTAGGTTGGTAGACAGCAGCCACCCAGGGAGGTACTATCGTCCTCTGGTAGTAGGTTGGTAGACAGCAGCCACCCAGGGAGATACTACCGTCCTGTTCTAGTAGGTTGGCAGACAGCAGCCACCCAGGGAGGTACTACCGTCCTGTTGTAGTAGGTTGGTAGACAGCAACCACACAGGGAGGCACTACCGTCCTGTTGTAGTAGGTTGGTAGACAGCAGCCACCCAGGGAGGTACTACCGTCCTGTTATAGTAGGTTGGTAGACAGCAAACACCCAGGGAGGTACTACCGTCCTGTTGTAGCAGGTTGGTAGACAACAACCACCCAGGGAGGTACTATCGTCCTGTGGTAGTGTGATGGTAGACAGCAACCACTCAGGGAGGTACTACCGTCCTGTTGTAGTAGGTTGGTAGACAGCAGCCACCCAGGGAGGTACTATCGTCCTCTGGTAGTAGGTTGGTAGACAGCAGCCACCCAGGGAGATACTACCGTCCTGTTCTAGTAAGTTGGCAGACAGCAGCCACCCAGGGAGGTACTACCGTCCTGTTGTAGTAGGTTGGTAGACAGCAAACACCCAGGGAGGTACTACCGTCCTGTGTTAGTAGGTTGGTAGACAGCAGCCACCCAGGGAGGTACTACCGTCCTGTGGTAGTAGGTTGGTAGACAGCAGCCACCCAGGGAGGAACTACCGTCCTGTGGTAGTAGGTTGGTAGACAGCAGCCACCCAGGGAGGAACTACCGTCCTGTGGTAGTAGGTTGGTAGACAGCAGCCACCCAGGGAGGTACTATCGTACTGTGGTAGTGTGATGGTAGACAGCAACCACTCAGGGAGGTACTACCGTCCTGTTGTAGTAGGTTGGTAGACAGCAAACACCCAGGGAGGTACTACCGTCCTGTGTTAGTAGGTTGGTAGACAGCAGCCACACAGGGAGGTACTACCGTCCTGTTGTAGTAGGTTGGCAGACAGCAGCCACCCAGGGAGGTACTACCGCCCTGTTGTAGTAGGTTGGTAGACAGCAAACACCCAGGGAGGTACTTCCGTCCTGTGGTAGTAGGTTGGTAGACAGCAGCCACCCAGGGAGGTACTACCGTCCTGTGGTAGTAGGTTGGTAGACAGCAGCCACCCAGGGAGGTACTACCGTCCTGTGTTAGTAGGTTGGTAGACAGCAGCCACCCAGGGAGGTACTACCGTCCTGTGGTAGTAGGTTGATAGACAACAACCACCGAGGGAGGTAATACCGTCCTGTGGTAGTAGGTTGGTAGACAGCAACCACCCAGGGAGGTACTACCGTCCTGTTGTAGTAGGTTGGTAGACAGCAACCACCCAGGAGGTACTACCGTCCTGTTGTAGTAGGTTGGTAGACAACAACCACCCAGGGAGGTACTACCGTCCTGTGGTAGTAGGTTGGTAAACAGCAACCACCCAGGGAGGTACTACCGTCTTGCCAAGTGAATGTGAAACGGAAACCTGTAATTGTTTTACATGATGGTAGGATTGCTGGTGTCTTTTCTGTCTCATAAACATGCAAGATTTCAGGTACGTCTTGCTACTTCTACTTACAAATAGGTCATACTATACATGCATCTACAAGCATATATATACACATCCCTTTGGAGTTTTTTCTTACTAGTACTTATTCTTGTTTATTTCCTCTTATGTCCATAGGGAAGTGAAACAGAATTCTGCCTCTGTAAGTCATGCGTGTCGTAAGAGGCAACAAAAATGCCGGGGGCAAGGGGCTAGTAACCCCTTCTGTATACATTACTAAATTTAAAGAGAAAAAATCGTTTTTCTTATTAGGTGAACCGGCCTCAGTGGAATATGGCCGGTGCGTTGAAAAAAAAATTATTAATAAATTAATGGAATGCAATACGGGCATGTTAGTGAAGCGTCTTCAAATGAAGATACCCAGGTAGATAAATCAGACACATGTGCAACACCTGGAAACGTTTCACCACACAGTGGCTTCATCAGTCCATACAAAGGAGAATTTGAACAATAGGAGGAGTTTGAGGTAATCAGTCCCTCAGCCTTGAGTCGATGTGGTCAGTCCATCAATCTTGAAAAGTATACAGCATGTGTGCGAAGAAGTAATATATATATATATATAATATATATATATAATATATATATATTATATATATATATATATATATATATATATATATATTTATATATATATATTTTATATATATATATATATTATATATATATATATATATAATATATATTATAATATATATATATATATATATATAATCAGCACAATAAAGATTTGTTTTGCACATGTTTTTTACTATTTTTGTGAACAAATTTTTATAAGTTGCATCAAGTACTTGTAGAAATATTATTATTATTATTATTATTATTATTATTCCTCACTGATAAACACATATGGTATTCAGTCCTGATCCCCCATCAATGGATGCTGTGAGTGCATCTCCCTGAACCATCTGAGGCCATGGTCTCCCCTTTGAGAATTATATGGATTGTTATTATAATCTTGGGTAAACGCTAAGGAAGTAAGCGTCTTATTCACGCCTTGAAAATGCAAGGTAATCATGTTTGAGGAAATGGGACATTGCCGTTTTCTTTGATCCGAGCAAATTTCTGAAGTTACCCTTCTTGTTTTTTCTTTTAGGGTGCCAGTGGAATATTTTCATTCGTGGGACAACTGTACGTGATCATCTTATTATTATTAAAGATTTGCCGGTATTCTCCCGGCCCGGGCCTTTTCCAAGTGGTGGCCCGGCCTTGGCTCCCTCTTTAGGGAGTGTCTGAGACCTAAGTCTCCCATGGGAGGAGGCACAAGTACCTCCTCATCTTTGGGATCAACTGTCCCCAGGCTTAGCCACAAGCTAGGCCTCTCTGGTCTGCCATCCCCGCCACATGGGGGTAAATGGGAATGACAGTCTTATGAGCTAAAGGCTCGGACTCAAGCACCTACCTTACCCTAGAAGGGTTAGGTATGGTATCGATCACGTGATCATCGTTTAGAAATGTCGCAGTCTTCATTTTTTTTCCATTTCATTCTCTTGCATCCTATTTCCTTCAGTTTGCCTCTTCTCTCACTTCTTCCTTTCTCCCTCTTACCACCTATCTCGTTTTATCCCTTCTCCCCTATCCTCTTATCTTCTCCCTGTTATCCTCGCTTCCTTTCTGTTTCTATCACTTCCTGCCTCCCCTTCTCCTCTCACAACTTCCCTCTGACCTTTTCTCTGATACCTATTTTACATCTCTCTGACTCCTTCCCTCTGATATCTCTTTCACACTCTCCCCTCTGACCTAACTCACACTTTCCCTCCGATCTCTCTCACACTTTCCCCTGACCTCACAGTTCGCCCTCTCACTTCACTCACACTTCCTCCCCCCGTCCATTCTCACACTTTCCCCCTCTTACCTACCTCACACTTTCCCTCCGATCTCACTCACACTTCCCGTCTCACTTCACTCTCACTTCCCCCCCCCCTGTCCTAGCTCACACTTCCCCCCTGACCTTCCTCACTACCTCCCTCTCACCTCCTATCTCACCTGTTCCCTTTCATTTCATTCCCCTTTCTTGTTCCCTCTCTCACTTTCCTCCAGTTTCTTCTCACGTCTTCCCCTCTCTCCCATTACCCCACTGCTCGGCTCACTACACGGCTGAGCAGAGACTCCAGGGCTGGGAAGGACGAACAGGGCTAGCAAATTGGGCTTACCTTTTCATAAAGCGCTAAGCCAGTGTGGACCATTTAATTCAAGGAGGTGATGGAGGCAGCAACCTGGCCACTGACCAGTGAGATTGCTAGTGGCCGCAGCTTTTAAAACACTACGTGCAGGATTTGCAAATTGAGTAGGGTCACATTGAGATTGATTGCCCTCGTGATGTTAACCTCGTGTGGGTCACTCAGGAGTGATGGTGGCTCGATCCTCCGTTCATTAAGCGCAAGAAGGGAAATTTAATTGTACCCCAGCAGTACTCTGCAATAACAAGGAGAGAGAGAGAGAGAGAGAGAGAGAGAGAGAGACAGAGTGCGACTATGTACGGAGTTATTGAACCGGTGCTAGTGAACCAGTGAGCGAACACTGATGAACCGGCGCAGGTGAGAGAGCTTAGGTGAACCAGCATAAGTGAACCAGAGAACTGCTATTGATGAGCCGATGAACCAACGCAGGTGAACTAGCAAACTTGAACCTGCATAGGTGAACACCCTGAACCTGCAGAGGTGAACCCATGAACCAGCGTAGGTGAACCAGTTTACCAACATGGAGGAACCATCACAAGTAAATCAATAAATCGACCCACATAATATAACTTTTTATACAATCTTACATGATTGTTAATACAATCATATAACATTTTTTAACTTCATTTGCAATTGTCGTATTTTGAGATACATTAATACAATTGTGATATAACTTCATACACAATCATAAATGATTGTTCTTCATATACAATGATAAAACAATATTATAATTTAACATATAATAAGTGTTAAAACTAAATATAACAATCATTTAACGTTTCTATAATATATACAATCAGAGAGTATTGTTATACCCTCATTTACAATCATATATCATTGTTTTTAATTCAACTGCAATTGTTATAGCTTGAGGTACAATCATCTAATTTCATTATAACTTCAAAGGCAACCATATAGACATTATAACTTTAATGGAATTATATAACATGGCACTATAATATACAGTTATATAACTTCATATAAGTTCATATACATTCATGTAACATTGTTATAACTTCATGTACGATGATAAATAAGTTATAACTTCCTGTACCTTAATGTTCAAATTTGATATACAATCATTTTTCATTGTTATATACAATTGTTCTAAGTTCTTGTACAGTCTCGCATTTAAATTTTCTTATACGATAATAACAGATATAACTTCATACTCAGTCACATAACATCCCTTCATATACAACCATCTAACTTAGTTATAACTTTAAATACAATTATATAACGTAATAACCTCGTATACAATTGTAATAACTTGAGAAACAATGCATGTCATTATAGAATAATTTCATTTAAAATCTCATCATTCTGTTGCTAGTAAATCGCTGCTCTTCTGACCACTATTTGTTTCTTTATTAGCGTTTTTAAGCACTTTTCTTGTTTAGCAGCGACAACAAATTCTCTATTGGTGTGAGGTTTGACTTTTCTCTCTCCCTAGTCATCGTTTTACGTTGCCGCTTGTCTTTGTTTTTAGTGTTTTGTTTTTGTGTAGGCCTTTAATGGCCTTTGCTGGTGGCAGAAGCATTGTCATCTTCCTTTGATAATTTGGCTCTCACTATGTAGTTCTCGTAGGCTGTTCCTTGTATGCTGTTCCTGGTAGGCTTTTCCTTGTAGGCTATTCCTTGTTCTTCCTTCCTAATCTTCCTTCTCTTCCTTGAGATATGTCTCCAGGAATCTCTTCTTTATTAGGCTCTCAGCAGTCCCAGTGCGTTGTTAAGGCTTGACCTCCATTTGCCCTTACGTTGTGACCCAGGGACAAATGAGAGCCCCTTACTCAGAAAATGCCTTGGAAAGGGGTTGTCACCCTGGAGATGCCTACTCTCTTGCTGTATGCACAACCACTTGTACTCTTTGCTAACCCCATCCTCTTCTGTTCTTCCATTTGGATGCTTCCTTCTAAGTCTACTTCCTCTTCCTTCGCTTCGAGATTTAGTTGCTGTTTTATCCTCTCTCACTCGCTCGCTCGACACCCATTGTTTTATCCGTTATCGTGGTGAAAATATCGTGTTCCTGTTCTATGGTCATTGTTGCTTTGTGTACCTCCACTTTGTTATTCATTACCATTCATTCCCTGAGAACACTACATAGTTGTCTCATTATTTTCTTTAGTTTCTCATTTTTCTCTTCCCTCGCTGGTTCGTCTAGGGTAGCCTTTGATTCCTCTCGTTTTCCTTCAGTGCCGTTGCTTTCTACTGTTTACGTGGGGGTTACGAATCTCCTTCTCACTCTGGCTTCACCATGTGGCTGGTGCTGTTTCACTGTTCATCGGTTTTCTTCTCTTTGTTTCCTCTTCTCTCAGCGGATCTCCATTCTTCATTTTACCGTATTTTTTTTCGTCTCTTGTACCTTAATCCGGTGGAGGTATACACCTAGTCACTGCTGCCTCTCCCTTCCTAGCGTCTGGCTTGCGCTTTCATGCTGTCACTTTTTGTCATCCTCTTCCCTTGGTTATTAATACTGACAACGGTAGAAAATACCGAAGTTGATGAATAAAATACATGTGCAACAGTTGGATATGTTTATTGATGAATCGTATCGCATACACAATAGGATTTTTTAGTTAAACACAAAGGCAGCAGGTGAAGTAGTGAAATGAAGATGTAATCATCCATTAACCTTGGAGAAATAGTATCTGTGGTGGTCAGCCCCTAAGCATCTCAATTGTTCTTCAGTCTTACTTCCTCCTTTGTGTCTTCTTGGTTGATCATTTTTTTTCCTTTAGCTTCTACCCTTCTAGGATTCCAGTCTTTTATTTCTTGGTTGTTTCTCCCACCGCATCTATCGTTGGTATTCTGCTTCCTGACTGCTGGTGTTGCTGTTCCATGTTCTCCCTGAGTCAACCTTGGGCAGGGATGGCAACTGCACCTTGAGGTGCAGGAACTCTGGCAGTATGTGTGGAAACGTGCAGCAGTTCATATAATGTTTCCTTGGCTTGTGGTTTCTCCCTCCTTGTACAGTTTTTACAGATACTGCATCATTCCTTTTTATGGATTTCTGAGATGTTCTCATATTTCTCAAACTCCTCCAAGAAATGCTTCATTCTGTCTGGGCTGTGCCGCGATGCTGCCCAGGTGAGACAGACTGATCGCTCTCGCTCCTTCAGTGTTCTCTGGTTTCTCACGTTTCTCTTGCGAGAGTTGACCCCTAGTATCTGTCAGGTTGAAATTATTGGTTACAGAGCTGCAGGGTAGGACAGTGATAAGTATGTTATAGAAAGTGGCTTAGTTTGTGCTAATGTTGGGGGTGGCTGTAGCCGTGAGAGTCGTTCTAAGGGTCAGCAGTGGTATTAATTGTTAACAGCAGCTGATCATTATTGCTGAAGAGGTGGCCTCAGTTGAAGTATTTCTCGTGTTGGTTGATGGAGACTATTTGATGCTTCTTGGTGAGTGTTAGGCTGATCGCAGTTGCTGTCGTGATTGTGACAGATGTGGCGGTATCTACTATGGTGATTGTGACAGATGTGGTGGTATCTACTATGGTGATTGTGACAGATGTGGTGGTATCTACTATGGTGATTGTGACAGATGTGGTGGTATCTACTATGGTGATTGTGACAGATGTGGTGGTATCTACTATGGTGATTGTGACAGATGTGGTGGTATCTACTATGGTGATTGTGACAGATGTGGGGTATCTACTATGTGATTGTGACAGATGTGGTGGTATCTACTAGTGATTGTAGATTGGTGGTAACTATGTGATGTGCAGAGTGGCGTATCTACTATCGTGATTGTAACATGTGGTGGTATCTACTATCGTGATTGAGACAGACGTGGTGGTATCTACTATCGTGATTGTGACAGATGTGGTGGTATCTACTATCGTGATTGTGACAGATGTGGCGGTATCTACTATCGTGATTGTGACAGATGTGGTGGTATCTATCTTGATTGTGACAGATGTAGTGGTATCTGCTATCTAGTGACCGTCAGACATACAGACGATCATGAGTCTGCGAACACAAGTGTATATCTAAAGAACAGTGTGTCCACAAAAACAATCTCTGATTTCAAACAGGTATAACATATAACTTTATTGTAATAATCTTTCACAGTTAGTAGCTTCAAATGCAGGATTTCATTCAGTTTCATGTGGTATAGGGTAGCATTAAGGCACTCAATGTGCGTCCCTCTGGTTGATCGGCAAACATCGATGCGATAGTCCAGTTCGGTCCAGACGCTCTGCAGCATATCTGGTGTTATCATGCGAACTACTTCAGTGATTGAAATTTTCAGCTCCTCCAGGGTTGCAGGTAGTGGTGGTACGTAAACTGTGCTCGTCACGTACCCCCAAAGAAAGAAGTCACAAACAGTTAGGTCCGGTGACATCGCAGGCCACTTGCCGAGGCTGGGTGCGTCATTCTAGTAGGATTGCTTGGTCCTGTGGGTTAAATCGTCATGTGTTTTCGCTCACAATTAGGCGGGCCAGAGCAGCATGGGTTCGAGTCCTTTGTCGCATTGTTACTGATCAATACCACGTGTTCGTGGTTACAGTAATATAAAATACTGCTCGTTGGGCTAGTACACCAAACAGGGAGCAGAATGAAATTAGCTCAGAGGCACCCACACCACCGTAAGTCTGCTGGGTGTGTCTTGTAGGATTGCGTGGTCCTGTGGGTTAGAGCGTCATGCATTTTTGCTCATCATGAAGCAGGCCAAAGCAGCATGGTTTCGAGTCCTTGGCTAGTCGCAGTGATGTTATTGATATATATATACAGTAAAGTATAAAATGATTAGCACAATATACAAGTGCCACTTGAGGCCCCAGCAAGTAGGAGTCTCAAGCACAGAAAGAAATGAAAATGCACAAAGGATTAGTTTTGAGATTCAGCGCTAATTAATGAGGGGAAGAAAGTAGGGGAGCCATAGGGGCCACTTAAGCGGCGAGGGGATTGCTGCCATTTACATGGGTCAAGTGGGAGAATAAAGGAAGGCGATGCAGAAAAGAGGAAAGACTGAACAAGGACACGAAAAGAAGAATTTATACTATCATTAAAGAGAGAGAAAACGTCGAAGGCAGGAAGATTACGAGGAAGAAGAGGAAAAGAAAGATTAAGAAGAGAAAGAAAAGGAGAGCAACAAGAGAATCAGTATTTGCTCTGAGATGTTGGTGGACAATGTTTACCTGGAGTTTACCTGGAGAGTGTTTCGGGGGTCAACGCCCCCGCGGCCCGGTCTGTGACCAGGCCTCCTGGTGGATCAGCGCCTGATCAACCAGGCTGTTGCTGCTGGCTGCACGCAAACCAACGTACGAGCCACAGCCCGGCTGATCAGGAACTGCCTTTAGGTGCTTGTCCAGTGCCAGCTTGAAGACTGCCAGGGGTCTGTTTGTAATCCCCCTTATGTGTGCTGGGAGGCAGTTGAACAGTCTCGGTCCCCTGACACTTATTGTATGGTCTCTTAACGTGCTAGTGACACCCCTGCTTTTCATTGGGGGGATGGTGCATCGTCTGCCAAGTCTTTTGCTTTCGTAGTGAGTGATTTTCGTGTGCAAGTTCGGTACTAGTCCCTCTAGGATTTTCCAGGTGTATATAATCATGTATCTCTCCCTCCTGCGTTCCAGGGAATACAGGTTTAGAAACCTCAAGCGCTCCCAGTAATTGAGGTGTTTTATCTCCGTTATGCGCGCCGTGAAAGTTCTCTGTACATTTTCTAGGTCGGCAATTTCACCTGCCTTGAAAGGTGCTGTTAGAGTGCAGCAATATTCCAGCCTAGATAGAACAAGTGACCTGAAGAGTGTCATCATGGGCTTGGCCTCCCTAGTTTTGAAGGTTCTCATTATCCATCCTGTCATTTTTCTAGCAGATGCGATTGATACAATGTTATGGTCCTTGAAGGTGAGATCCTCCGACATAATCACTCCCAGGTCTTTGACGTTGGTGTTTCGCTCTATTTTGTGGCCAGAATTTGTTTTGTACTCTGATGAAGATTTAATTTCCTCATGTTTACCATATCTGAGTAATTGAAATTTCTCATCGTTGAACTTCATATTGTTTTCTGCAGCCCACTGAAAGATTTGGTTGATGTCCGCCTGGAGCCTTGCAGTGTCTGCAATGGAAGACACTGTCATGCAGATTCGGGTGTCATCTGCAAAGGAAGACACGGTGCTGTGGCTGACATCCTTGTCTATGTCGGATATGAGGATGAGGAACAAGATGGGAGCTAGTACTGTGCCTTGTGGAACAGAGCTTTTCACCGTAGCTGCCTCGGACTTTACTCTGTTGACGACTACTCTCTGTGTTCTGTTAGTGAGGAAATTATAGATCCATCGACCAACTTTTCCTGTTATTCCTTTAGCGCGCATTTTGTGCGCTATTACGCCATGGTCACACTTGTCGAAGGCTTTTGCAAAGTCTGTATATATTACATCTGCATTCTTTTTGTCTTCTAGTGCATTTAGGACCTTGTCGTAGTGATCCAGTAGTTGAGACAGACAGGAGCGACCTGTTCTAAACCCATGTTGCCCTGGGTTGTGTAACTGATGGGTTTCTAGATGGGTGGTGATCTTGCTTCTTAGGACCCTTTCAAAGATTTTTATGATATGGGATGTTAGTGCTATTGGTCTGTAGTTCTTTGCTGTTGCTTTACTGCCCCCTTTGTGGAGTGGGGCTATGTCTGTTGTTTTTAGTAACTGAGGGACGACCCCCGTGTCCATGCTCCCTCCCATAGGATGGAAAAGGCTCGTGATAGGGGCTTCTTGCAGTTCTTGATGAACACAGAGTTCCATGAGTCTGGCCCTGGGGCAGAGTGCATGGGCATGTCATTTATCGCCTGTTCGAAGTCATTTGGCGTCAGGATAACATCGGATAGGCTTGTGTTAATCAAATTTTGTGGCTCTCTCATAAAAAATTCATTTTGATCTTCGACTCTCAGTCTGGTTAGCGGCTTGCTAAAAACTGAGTCATATTGGGACTTGAGTAGCTCACTCATTTCCTTGCTGTCATCTGTGTAGGACCCATCTTGTTTAAGTAGGGGCCCAATACTGGACGTTGTTCTCGATTTTGATTTGGCATAGGAGAAGAAATACTTTGGGTTTCTTTCGATTTCATTTATGGCTTTTAGTTCTTCCCGCGATTCCTGACTCCTAAAGGATTCTTTTAGCTTAAGTTCGATGCTTGCTATTTCTCTGACCAGTGTCTCCCTGCGCATTTCTGATATATTGACCTCTTTTAGCCGCTCTGTTATTCTTTTCCGTCGCCTGTAAAGGGAGCGCCTGTCTCTTTCTATTTTACATCTACTCCTCCTTTTTCTTAGAGGAATAAGCCTTGTGCATACATCGAGTGCCACCGAGTTAATCTGTTCTAGGCATAAGTTTGGGTCTGTGTTGCTTAGTATATCTTCCCAGCTTATATCGGTTAGGACTTGGTTTACTTGGTCCCACTTTATGTTTTTGTTATTGAAGTTGAATTTGGTGAATGCTCCCTCGTGACTAGTCTCATTTTGTCGGTCTGAGGCTCCACGCATACATGTCTGAACCTCAATTATGTTGTGATCTGAGTATATTGTTTTTGATATGGTGACATTTCTTATCAGATCATCATTGTTAGTGAAGATGAGGTCTAGTGTATTCTCCAGTCTAGTAGGCTCTATTATTTGCTGGTTTAAATTGAATTTTGTGCAGAGATTTAAAAGCTCGTGTGAGTGTGAGTTTTCATCAGAGCTGCCTCTGGTGTTATTACTGCAACAATATTATTTGCTATATTCCTCCATTTTAGGTGCCTTAAGTTGAAATCCCCAGGAGCAAGATGTTGGGTGCAGGAGCTGGAAGATTTTCCAGACAGTGGTCAATTTTTAACAGCTGTTCCTGGAATTGTGGGATGTTGCATCCGGAGGCTTGTAGACTACCACAATGACTAGGTTTTGGTTCTCGACCTTTACTGCTAAAACTTCCACTACGTCATTTGAGGCATTAAGCAGTTCTGTGCAAACAAGTGACTCTGCAATGTACAGGCCAACCCCCCCCCTTTTGCCTGTTCACTCTGTCACATCTGTATAGGTTGTAACCTGGGATCCATATTTCGTTGTCCAAGTGATCCTTTATGTGGGTCTCAGTGAAAGCCGCGAACATTGCCTTTGCCTCTGCAAGCAGTCCACGGATGAAAGGTATTTTGTTGTTTATTGCTGGCTTTAGACCCTGTATATTTGCAAAGAAGAATGTTATCGGACTGGTGGTATTGTTGGTACTGGGGGGGATTTTTTTTTTCCGGCATTAGTATCTGTATCTGTTGGTTTGGAGTGGAGGCCATCGACTGTGGTTCCACTCCAGGAATGACTGGATTTGGTGTACGATTTCTGCCATTTCCTGCCAGTTTTTTTTCCTTCCTGGCACTAAAAAACCTCTCTCTCTTGAGTGGCTGTGGCTACCCAGGTTTTCCCATGGCCTGGATGTTTTGTATCTTTTTGTCCCCTTTAGATGGTATGCCTGGCAATTTAAGTTATAGCACAGTCTTTCCTGTACTGAAGAGGTACACATTTCAGGGTGAAAAAGCTTACAGGAAGGGAGTTTGCATTTTCCTGTTGTCATATGGGCATGACATTTTCTAGGGTGGTCATAGTTGCATGTCCCATCTGTTTTTCCAGATTTCCCATGCCAGCAGATACCAAGTGCATAGTATGTGCACAGGCTTGGTTTCCGTTTGCCTTGGGTTTCTGTGACTGTATTCCCTGTTGGTGCATGTTTTCCCTGTCTTATTCCTATCCTCCCTAGCACCAACAATGGAGCTCCCACCAGTTGTTTTTGGTAATTTATCCTCACTATTGCTATTGGAGTCCTCTTGTTGCTATTTCCTGCGGTATTTCTGGTTTGCAATATTGGTTTTATCTTATCTTTGACTACACTTGTTTCCCTACTATGGCTCCTGTCCTCTATGAGGTCATTTATATGTATTCCTTCCTGCGTATAATTCCCGACTACCTGGACAAAATCTCCAGCTTCACCATTACTGTCTACCAGGACAGTATCTCCAGCTTCACCATTTCTGTCTCCCAGGACAGCACCTCCAGCTTCCCCATTACTGTCTCCCAGGACAGTATCTCCAGCTTCACCATTACTGTCTCCCAGGACAGCACCTCCAGCTTCACCATTACTGTCTCCCAGGACAGCACCTCCAGCTTCACCATTACTGTCTAGAGTGACACAAGGAGCATAATGTAAAGTAAAAGGACACAAGTGCAACTAATGTGACATTTATTGTGGCAACGTTTCGCTCTCCAGGAGCTTTATCAAGCCATTACGTAATAGCTTGATAAAGCTCCTGGAGAGCGAAACGTTGCCACAATAAATGTCACATTAGTTGCACTTGTGTCCTTTTACTTTACATATTGTCGGTAATTCTACCAACTTTATTACAAGGAGCATAATGGTGACACGAACGCTGTAGTATACCATTACAGTATCTTGTGAACACGACCATGGGCAGATATCGGAGAAACTACCATGGAAATGTACCATATTACCTGGAGTTTACCTGGAGAGGGTTTCGGGGGTCAACACCCCCGCGGCTCGGTTTGAGACCAGGCCTCTTGGTGGATCAGGGTCTGTTCAGCTAGGTTGTTACTGCTGGCCGCGCATAAACCGACGTACGAACTACAGCCCGGCTGATCAGGTACTGACTTTAGGTGCCTGTCCAGCGCCTTCTTAAAGACAGCCAGTGGATTATTGGTAATTCTTCTTAGGTATGCTGGGAGGCAGTTGAACAGTCTTGGGCCCCTGACACTTATTGTGTTGTTTCTTAGAGTATTCGTGGCTCCCCTCCCCTGTCGAGTATTTTGCTTCCGTAGGGGGTGATTTTCGTGTGTGAGTTTGGTACTAATCTCTTTAGGATTTTCCAAGTGTATATTCAAAGTGTATTTTCCAAGTGTATATTATCATTTTGGGAATATTTTGACGACACTGCAATTGTTGGAAATATACTGTAGACAGAATAACAGGAATACACTTGGGACTTGACAATGGAAGCTAACTGAAAACATTACCGGGGCAATATACTGAAGACTTGACAAGGGAAATATACTGAAAATCGAACACTGGCAATATCCCGAACGCATAAGACCGGGAAAATACTGGAAATGAGTTTGTAAAGGACCCTTACCACCAACACCACATTTTTCTCTGGAAAATAACAGCCAGTTTCCTCAGGAGAGAATGTCTGTAGAGCTCGTGGGAGTTATTGGATTTGTGGAGTTTCGGGAGAACATGTGGTGGTAGAACCTCTGGTGACAGGAGACCAAGTGTCCTAGACAAAGTTACATGTATGAACACCACTGGTGGCAGGAGACCAAGAGTCCTAGACAAAGTTACACGTATAAACACCACTGGTGACAGGAGACCAAAAGTCCTAGTTCAAATTACTTATCACAAGAATACTATTGATGGCATGAGAAATGGCGTCCTGGACCAAATTAGGTAACTCAGGAACACTGCATGAGGCAAGAAAACAGGAATCTTAGATCATTTTACGTAATTTAACACCGCAAGTGGCAGAAGGAATCCTAGGTTTAGTTACAAGTGAGAATGGTTTGCAAAGTTCTATTTTTGCACTATTTAACTCACGAAATCATAATGACACGATTTCAAACAAACCACGGTCACAGCGGGACCCATGCTAACCTCTCTATGGTGTGTAAATATACCTAGTTGGATGAATCTTATTTTAGCCAGCTGGCTCACTGGCTTACACGCTGGCCTGGAGTTTTGCGACTCATTTGCTGCAAGTTCAATCCCCACCCGTACTGTGGTTTGTCTGCATCAGGGCCAACGGACTCATTTTGCTTTACACAAATAACCCGCACATAGAAGAGAGGAGCTTACGACGACGTTTCGGTCCGACTTGGACCATTTACAAAGTCACACTAATCAGAAGTAACGAACGAACGATAGTACAGGTAAGATCCCAAATGGGATGAGCGGGGAAGACGGGACAGACGAAGAATAGTGCTGGAGAGGAGTGTTCTTAGTCGTAGAAATAGAGCCAGAGCTTAACCCAGCAGCGAAGGCGATCGTGGGACAGATATTGAGAAGAGAAATTCAGGCTCTTCTATTGGGACTCCGGTGGGGTGAGCGAGGAGGACGGGACAGGCAAAGATTAGCGCTAGAGAGGAGTGTAGAATTGAGCAATGTGTTAACCCTAAAGCTAAGGCGAAAGCGGGTCAGAGAATGGTACCAGTCAGAGAGTCCAAGGTTATTTGTAAATAGGGTTAGGAGCAGGATCATACAAGGAGTAGAAAAGGTTGTGTTGGTTTGTGGGTCTGCGAATGTCCTCGTCAAGGAGAGAGGTCCAGTAGTCGTGTCGTGTCTCAAGTTTGTCTGTCTGTCACTGGGCGTCTTCCAGTACAGATTCAGCGTAGGGATGTCTAATTGGGCATGGAGAGACTCGCTTGTGGCGAAGTCTTCCCATCTGACATCAAGCACCCAGCGCAGCGCCTTGTTCTGGACACGCTGCAGTTTAAGTAAGTTTGTTTTAGCTGCAAGAGAGAGGGCTAGAGGAGAGTAAGTTATCAGAGGACGTATTAGGGATTTGTAGAGGTGTAGTTTGGTGCGCTGGGAGGCATGTTTCAGCTTGCAGAGGCCCGCAAGGGCCTTAATAGCTATTGCATGTCTTGAGTGAATGTGTCCGTGTAAGCGAAAAAGGTAGTCAAGATTAACGCCAAGGGCAGTGACAGATCGTGTGATGGGGATGTAAGTGCGGGTGTCAGCTGTTCTGAGCTCGACAGGTAATGGAGGATCACGTTTCTTGTAGTTAAAATATATAATGCTGGATTTAGCTGCATTGGTTTTGATCCTCCATTTTTGTTCCCTGATGGCTATGCTGTCGACCTCATTTTGTGTTTTGTGTGTGAGTGTATCTATATTGGCATGAGTGATAAGTTGTGTAATGTCGTCTGCATAGGCTAGTGTAATGGAGTTTTGGTATACAGGTGTTGGAATGTCGTTAGTGTATAAAATGTAGAGGGTAGAGGAGAGGATAGATCCCTGGGGTACTCCAGCATTTAGTGTGAAGTAGTCAGAGTAACAGCCTTGGAATTTAATTCTCATGGTACGGCCGTCTAGGAATTTGCAGAGGAGTTTACGAGTAGTGAGAGGCAGGTTAAAGTTAGTGCAGAGTTTGTACTTGAGCCCTTCGTGCCAGTGTCAAAAGCTTTTTCAACGTCTTTTGCAACCAGGGCTGTCCCGTTTCTTTGTTTTGTGTTTATGTGGATGTAGTTGAGAATGATGTTAATGGCATCCTGTGTGGATCTGTGTGTTCTGAAGCCAAACTGGCCATCAGAAAGTAGAGAGTTGTGTTCCAGGTATCTGCGAAGGCGATTGTTGATGAGTTTTTCAAAGAGTTTTCTTAAAGTTTCGAGGAGGCTGATAGGGCGATAGTTTCTAGGATCAGAGTGGTCTTTATTGGGTTTAGGAAGGAGGATAGCAGTAGCAGCTTTGAAGAGGGAAGGGAAGTATCCAGAGGCAAGGGAGGCATTGAGGAGGTTTGTGTAGGCAGTAATGATAGAGTCAGGAAGGTGTTTTAGGATAATATGGTTTAGGCCAGAGGCACTAGGAGCCTTGGGAGGAAGGTGTCTGAGGAGAGTTTTAATGTCTGTGTTGGTGAAAGGAGTGTCGAGTTCTTGGGAGGAGGTGAGAGAGTTTAGATGTATGTGGCTGTCTGGTGTTGTTTCTTGTGTGTGTGCGCAGTGTTCCAGTGTTCTATGTTCTGAATGTGTTGAATAACGTTAGGGTGAGGTGGGTGAGGGTGGAAGATGTTCTCCCAGATGTGTTTGAAGATGTTGGTAGCAGCCTGCGGGTCTGAGATGTGTGTGTTGTTGTGGGTGATGTGTTTGAATTGTTGGTGGGAGTTGTGCCTCTGATTTTTTTGATAAAGTTCCAGAAGGCTTTAGTATTTTTAATACGCTGTTTGTCTGCTTGTTGTACGAGTTGTGGCCAGTGATTGTTGTGGTCTTGGTCTAGGCTGTGTAGAATGTTGTTTCTAAGGTAAACGAGATCTAATCGGACTTGATTAAATCTGTGTGTTGTAGAGGAAGCGGTTGTGGTAACAGATAATTAGTCTTCTTGTTTTGAGTGACGGTTTGAAGGAATAAGGAGTGGTGTGAGTTTTTCAGAAGTGGAGCAGGACGGCTATATATAGGCAGGAAGAGGTAATGGTGGTGGTAGTAGTAGTGGTGGTAGTAGTAGTAGTAGTGGTAGTAGTGGGGAACTAAGGAGGAGGAGCCAGTCAAATATAAAGAAAGGGGAGCACTGCAAGGGAGCTAGGTGCCCACAGAGGGAGAGCAAGTGCACAGAGGTGGGGGAAAGGGGAAGTGATGAAATAAATAATGAAGGAACATAAACACGCGACAGAAGAAAGACAAAAAAAGGAAAGAGGAAAGGGGAAGAGGGACTTAACCTGATTCCTCATTTTTTCTTCTTCTCCCTCTTCCCCTTTCCTCTTTCCTTTTTTTGTCTTTCTTCTGTCGCGTGTTTCTGTTCCTTCATTATTTATTTCATCACTTCCCCTTTCCCCCACCTCTGTGCACTTGCTCTCCCTCTGTGGGCACCTAGCTCCCTTGCAGTGCTCCCCTTTCTTTATATTTGACTGGCTCCTCCTCCTTAGTTCCCCACTACTACCACTACTACTACTACTACTACTGCCACTACTACTACTACCACCACCACCACCACCACTACTACTACTACTACTACTACTACCACCACCACCACTACTACTACTACTACTACTACTACCACCACCACCACTACTACTACTACTACTACTACTACCACCACTACTACTACTACTACTACTACCACCACACCACTACTACTACTACTACTACCACCACCACTACTACTACTACCCACCACCACCACTACTACTACTACTACCACCACCACCACTACTACTACTACTACTACCACCACCACCACTACTACTACTACTACTACCACCACTACTACTACTACTACTACTACTACCACCACCACCACTACTACTACTACTACACTACCACCACCACTACCACCACTACTACTACTACCACCACCACTACCACCACTACTACTACTACCACCACCACTACTACTACTACTACTACCACCACCACTACTACTACTACTACTACTACCATCACCACTACCACCTCTTCCTGCCTATATATAGCCGTCCTGCTCCACTTCTGATTAATATGACTTTGTAAATGGTCCAAGTCGGACCGAAACGTCGTCGTAAGCTCCTCTCTTCTACGTGCGGGTTATTTGTGTATCGTTCCAGTCTCGGTATTGTGCCTGTTTTTGCTATTCATTTTGCTTTAATCGGTCAACCTGCTTGAGCAATTAAAACGAAATAAGTCTCCTGGTCATAACAGGAGAACTTATAAAAATCCGCCAAGTTTTCCATCAGTCTTTCTTGAAAGTGTTCCACAAGTGTCCTGACCACAAAAGCAAAGTTCTGGGATCATAATTGCGTTTTTAAAGTTCGTTTAGTTTTAAAAAATTGGGAAATGATGCTTATTTCCCGGCAACACGACAAAAGTGAAATTTTGTTACATAATGTTATTCTCACTGGTTCTTTTTATAAACTAATGGAATATATTGTTATAACAGGAAATCAGAGTAGCACTCAGAGACGCACAACTGACTGTCGTCGTATCTTTTAGGATATTGATGGGGTCGTTCTACTATTGATCCTCAGTTTCGGCTCGATACTTATGTTCATAATGCCTTTGTGGTGCAGTTTCTTTTGAATTAGAGAAAGCATATGATACGAAATGGCGTGACAATATCTACTCTCAGGCTCATTTTTGTGGCCTAATGGGCCAACTGAAGATTTTACTTAACGTCTATGACACACCGACATTTTTGCGTCCGGGTCAATAACGTCTGTTCATGTCTTTCTGTTCCTTATTGGGAGGTACCGATAATCTGAGTATATCTCGCCTATCCTATTTTAAAACCTCAAATCGCAGCAATGGACATGTTCCCCTCTTCCTTAACCGTTTTCGATTACATTCACATGCCACTGCTGTGTACACTAAGTCCTCTGGTGGCGCATATGCAGCCCTTTTTCCACATAGTAAAATACCTGGGCTCCGCCTTTCGATTTTGTCTAGGGTCATCAGCTACATTGCTTCTCTTACTACTTATTCTTTTGTTAGTTTCGGGGTGTGCTGCAGACTGTTCAGAGCTTCGATTCCTCCCATCCATTCTCCTTCGCACTCAAGATTGGCTGTGTCGCTCGCTTTCTGTGTTATAAAGTCATCGCCTGCTGAGTCCCTGGTTGTTCTGGTGTCCAGAGCAACGATCCTGCAGATTCTTCTGGATATGGCAAACCAGGACTTGTTTATCTCTCGTAGGGATTTACCCTGTTCAGATATTTTCCAGTATAGTCTTGGAGCATCTGGGATCGATGGCAGCATCGTTGGTCGAGGTTAAGAGACAAAAAGTTGTTCTTGCTTAAACCAAAGTTGTTGTTTTTTATATAGATTTATTTTCATCGTTGTCGCGTCTGAGAAACAGCTCTTGCATGTTTATGTATTGGCCATATAATACTGACACATTGTCACTTGGAAAGGAGCCAGGCGTATCTCCATGTAGAGTTATTTCAAACACCATTTGTTTCATTATCATGTTTACCAAAGAGCTCGTCAGATTCAAGTTTCGATCAAAGCTCGGTCTTCTTTTGTGAGACTACTTTCAATACAGGTGCATTCTTATGCTTATGAAACGGATTATTTACCCCACTTCCAGCTTTCCTTGTTATTGTCTCAGTTCCTCTGTTGCGCTACTCTCATTAGCCTTTAGTGTCCCTCAGCCATTTTTTTTCACTTTGTGGCTTATACTGAATGAGCAAATCTTGTTAATGTAATGATGATGATAATAATAATAATAATAATAATAGCAACAAAGGTTTGAAAAGAATTCACATTGAATGGAAAAAGAGTGAAAATCCACAGAAAGGTAAGATCAAAAAGACATCAGCGATGGAGATAAAATAAGCCTTTATTAGCCTTCACCATCCATAATATCGTCGTTAAGAGTTTGCATCTTATAGGTCGGAAGTAGGCGAATACGTCTCCTGCAAGTAAGCAGGAGAAAAAAAAAGAAAAAAGAGTTTTGTCCAGGCAGAAGCCAAGAGAATTAGAGAATGTTCCTTCAGATTAAATAATGGAACAAAGAGGAATACCAGGTATTTTAGGATTTACGAAGACCATAGAAATAAGGGAGAGAAAGACAAATAACATAGTAATGTTGAACAAGATCAACTTCACGAGGACAGTGATTAGAGTGTGTGTGAAGTGTAAGATTGTGAGACATCTAGAGGCATTGAAGTCTGCAACAAGGGGAGTGTATGTGCGTGAGTCAGACAACAGGCATTCTACTTTACGGAGGTAATCTTTAAGATTAAGGTCAACTACTGAATTGGCTTTATTAGGAGGAAGGTTATTAATATCTGTAGCAAATCATAGAGTAGTAAGAGCTAGTTGGTTGCGACAGAAAAGATAATGATTCTTAAAAAAAAAGAAACACTAATAGGAGACATGTCAGGGACACTCTGAGAGTGAGACAGGTGAAAGGAATCTAATTTTCACACTATACGAATGAGTCCTGGCTAAATTATATTCTGCGCTTTACATTATGATTTACGTTCATAATTGTGATTAGTTGTGCTGACCAGGTTTCTGATTGCTCACCTACTGAAAATTGTTTTTATGGTATAAACGTTGGTAATAGATACCGACAAATTGATTTAGAAAAAAGCGCGTGAGAAAACACCAGGACATATTAGAAAACGTTTCTAATTAATTTGTCGTGTATGTTAAAAGTGATCAAGGTCCAGGACTGAAACGTTCTCTAATATGTCCTAGTGATTTCTCACGTGTCTTTCTAAACCAGTATATTGTTTGTAGGTAGGCTAGCGGTTTGCACAGTGCTACTCTCCCGTCTTTTAGTATTCACGGGCCCTTGGTCTCTTGCCTTAGTCGTGTTTGATTCTTGCAACACATTCTCCATTTCCTTGGTTTTATTATTGCTAATCGCCAGCAGCTCTGCTCTGTTTTTCGTTTATCGTCTCCGATTTTTTAATAAGCCTTTATTTATCGTGTGCACATTTTGACAACTAAGTTTTTCGCAAACTTCTAAGCAATTTTTCTTTAGTAGGTCACCTTCCTTTTTTAATGTTTATATAATGTTTATATCTTTGCTTTATTCTATCTCGTTCCTGTTCCAATCTTTCTTAACGTGGCACTAATTTCTCTATTTTCTGGAGTAGGATTCCAGTCTCATTTTTTTTCTCTTGTCCTATTGCCTGTTGAATAGCAAGTTTATTTTTATCTTGTTTCTTTCTGCTAAATGATGATTATTTTTTCCACTTGCATTCAACATTTTTATTAACACATTTTATTTTTTTCCCCTCTGAATTTCCAAATCCCATTATGGTTACATTTTCTTTGTTCTAATTTATTGATTACTTTCTTCTTTTCTCCTGCTTGAGTTACTGACTTAAATGTATAATCATTTGATGTGTTGTAATCTACTGTTTGTCGAGTCACATGTGATGCACTTTACCTCAAATTCTCGTTCATTCTGTACAGTGTTGAGCTAAAAGTTCCTCCATATTGAATTAATAATTTAGAGATCGATGTGCAGGTATTCGTGTATGTCTCAGTTCTTTCCAGTAAGTCTTCATGACTGAAGTTTCGTTCGAGTTCTGTTTACCACTCATGCTGCCCTTTCTATATCTCTTTATATACCTCTTTCTATATCTCTTTCTATATCTCTTTCTATATCTCTTTCTATAGAGTTGTTTTGCATTATAGTTTGCTTGGTTATCTAATTTTTATGGGGGCGATACAGAGAGAAGCAACTGACATTTTCGTTTCTTTTACTATATTCACCCCCTTGTGTGAATATTCCTCATGTGTACATGTGTTAGTGTTTATGCACATGTGTATATTTTTATAAATCGTACACATTAAATTATATAAGGCTATGTTAATGCAATTAAACATCGGGTAATTAATGTAAATATAATTTTATATGTATTTGCATATACGTACTTGGCTTCATAGGGAACAATTTGCATATTAAATAGGCATGTGGTGGCATTTGCTATGCTTCAATATACTTGATCACACTCCACAAACAAAGGTGTAATGATGGCGCGTCTATCAAGTGAAGCCTAGCACAACAACCTTGCCAATTACACGAAAGTTATACAACGTTTATTGTTACAGACGTTGATAAAAACGTTTTAATACCACGGGAAACTGAAGCTGAAGAGGATTGATTACCAAAAAAATAAAAATGTTTAGCGATAAACTAGACATGTTTGGATTGAATCTGGAAGATAAATGTTTGCTGGTGAATCAGAGATGTTGAGTTACGGACAAGAATTGTTTAATTATGAACTAAGTGAAGAAGATGTATTTGGCGAAGGCACATGTGTAATTTGAACTACAGCTTTTAATTATTATTTAAATTTGTTAATTGTGAACTAAACATTAGTAGTGTAAAAACTAACGACCACCAGTGATGGATCTATGGCCACAGAAAGTTTCTCAACCCACAGAGGTCAGTAACGACTGTTACCGCTTATTGATACATTTGTCTAGTCTAGACAACGCCATAAGCTCCTTTAAAAGTTTGGTCATCCATTGTCTTGGAGACTAAATAATGCATCGGAGATCATTAAGAGTCTCCAATGAGAACAACTGGTTTGGACTCAACTTCTTTGCAGAGGCTTAGAGAAATCAGAAGTATGAGAATTGTGTTAAGTTACTCTATTGGGACCTTAAAGACTAGAACTCACAGGAAAGGACTCACAAAGGGTGAGGGAGAAGAATAGGTGGGGGAGAGGAAAAGGCTACAGAAGAAAAGGAGTCGGTGCTAAACCCAGCAGTAAAGGTAAGGCCTCTGCTCCTCAAGACTGGTCGGGCGAAATTCCCTAAACGTGGGACGGTGCGGTGGCGCCTAAACGGCAGGATCCTCAGGTGCACAGTGACGCACGTCTATGGCAATGGTACTTAACAGAAGGGGTAACTATTCTGAGTACACTGTGAAGGGCTTCCTGCCTTATAGGTAGCATATTGACATATAGAGACTGAAATTAAGATGAGAGAATTAGAGAGAGGTTTAATTTTTTGGTATAAATACCGGCTAATTTCATCATTACAGTCATGATATGCATTACCAACGACATTAGGATTTAAACCGACTTCTTCCCTTCGAGATGAAGCTTCATCAAGTCATCAGAGAGATGTGGGAAAACACTTACATATGCAGGATGTAGATGAAGAGTAGACGAACATCGGTTATGTCAGGTCAAGAAAGACTGAAAGCCTCCTGATTCTGAGCAAAGGTGTCTGCACTCTATCTCTTGAAATTACTAGCTTTTTGAATTGGGGTGATAAGAACGCGTATCTAAATTCAGTGAAGCGAGTCATTTCAGTGGCTGCTGCGGTTCCTGTATGGAAAAGTGTGAATCAGTAGGTCCCCCTTTCAGTTAGATTTGTTGTTGTTATCCCTGGCGAGTACTTTGATATTTGAGAAAGGCGGTGGTAATGTTTTTTCTTTGAGTTGTTTAAAGTTTTTGGGTATACTGACAGGAAAAATAATATAGTAAGTTCCTTTCTACCCTGGGAGTGTTAAGTATATAGAAGGCTCCCTCTCTCACGTATGATTTATGAGGAAATGAAATATGGAAAAGATATTGGAAAAAAATATGACACTTCCTATAAAAAAGTCAGAGATGCTAATATTAACCTCCGAGGAAAACCAGGAGCTAGAGCCATGTGGAATTCACTTTTGTGTTTGTGAGAACTGTGATAAACACTTATCTAACGGTGTTTTTAAAACAATTACTTAGTTTTATTACACACCCGTCCATTTTTCCCTTGCCCCTTGTTTGGAATTTGTTCCCTAGATAACAATGCTAGCTTTCTCTATGTTGATTAAAAGTAGTTATGTTCATTATATGCCTGAAGCTGTGTCACATATTATCACATAAGTTTTTAATGCAAGGCAGCTAAGGCTTTGATGCCGCCAGGAAATTTACCATACTCCCAGCTAGGAGATAGTGATAGTGGTGGTGATGCTAGTGATGGTGGAAGTGTTGTTGGTGATGTTGGCGCTGCTACTGCTGCTCCATCTGGTGTTAGTGATGATGGTGCTGCTGCTGGTTGTGGTGCTGTTGCTGGTGCTTCTCTTCACTTTCCTTTACCTACGACCTATTTCATTATCTCATCCTACCCAGTTCCTCCCTTCCCCCGTCCCCTTCGTAACATTAATTTTAAGGTGACCAGGTGAATAAAAGAGTAAGTCTATGAAAGGTAGTTGTAGCTCACAGTAAAGCAGCAACCTTAAGTAGACAATAATTGACATATTAATAGTTACAGTTGTATGTTGGCAGCTATATTTAGTTAATATTGTGGTTGTTAGTAAAAAATAGGCCTCCTGAGTATATAGTTAAGCCTGAAGTCACACGGAGTGATTTCTTGGTAGATGACAAAGATGAGATTCGACAAATACGATTTTTCTGATGCACTAGAGAGGTTGGTGATGAATCAAAGATGTTTGCTGATGGACCAGGGGTGTTTGGTGAAGGAGTAGGGGTGTTGGTGAAGGAGCAGGGGTGTTTGGTGAAGGAGTAGGGGTGTTGGTGAAGGAGTAGGGGTGTTGGTGATGGACCAGGGGTGTTTGGTGAAGGAGTAGGGGTGTTGGTGAAGGAGTAGGGTGTTGGTGAAGGAGTAGGGTGTTGGTGATGGACCAGGGGTGTTTGGTGAAGGAGTAGGGGTGTTGGGGAAGGAGTAGGGTGTTGGTGAAGGAGTAGGGTGTTGGTGAAGGAGTAGGGGTGTTTGGTGAAGGAGTAGGGGTGTTTGGTGAAGGAGTAGGGGTGTTTGGTGAAGGAGTAGGGGTGTTGGTGAAGGAGTAGGGGGTTGGTGAAGGAGTAGGGGTGTTGGTGAAGGAGTAGGGGTGTTGGTGAAGGAGTAGGGGTGTTGGTGAAGGAGTAGGGGTGTTTGGTGAAGGAGTAGGGGTGTTGGTGAAGGAGTAGGGGTGTTGGTGAAGGAGTAGGGGTGTTTGGTGAAGGAGTAGGGGTGTTTGGTGAAGGAGTAGGGGTGTTGGTGAAGGAGTAGGGGTGTTGGTGAAGGAGTAGGGGTGTTGGTGAAGGAGCAGGGGTGTTGGTGAAGGAGTAGGGGTGTTTGGTGAAGGAGTAGGGGTGTTTGGTGAAGGAGTAGGGGTGTTGGTGAAGGAGTACGGGTGTTGGTGAAGGAGTAGGGGTGTTGGTGAAGGAGTAGGGGTGTTTGGTGAAGGAGTAGGGGTGTTTGCTGAAGGAGCAGGGGTGTTTGGGGATGGAGCAGGGGTGTTTGGTTTAAGGATCAGAGGTGTTTGAAGAAGGATCAGGAGTGTTTGGTGAAGGCGCAGGGGTGTTTGGTGAAGGAGGAGGGGTGTTTGGTGAAGGACCAGGGGTGTTTGGGGAAGGATCAGGAGTGTTTGGTGAAGGCACAGGGATGTTTGGTGAAGGAGCAGGGGTGTTTGGGGGATGGAGCAGGGGTGTTTGGTGAAGGATCAAAGGTGTTTGAAGAAGGATCAGGAGTGTTTGGTGAAGGCGCAGGGATGTTTGGTGAAGGAGCAGGGGTGTTTGGTGAAGGACCAGGGGTGTTTGGTGAAGAAGCAGGGATGTTTGGTGAAGGAGCAGGGATGTTTGGTGAAGGAGCAGGGGTGTTTGGTGAAGGCGCAGGGATGTTTGGTGAAGGAGCAGGGGTGTTTTGTGAAGGAGCAGGGATGTTTGGTGAAGGAGCAGGGGTGTTTGGTGAAGGAGCAGGGGTGTTTGGTGAAGAAGCAGGGATGTTTGGTGAAGGAGCAGGGATGTTTGGTGAAGGAGCAGGGGTGTTTGGTGAAGAAGCAGGGATGTTTGGTGAAGGAGCAGGGGTGTTTGGTGAAGGAGCAGGGATGTTTGGTGAAGGAGCAGGGATGTTTGGTGAAGGAGCAGGAGTGTTTGGTGAAGAAGCAGGGGTGTTTGGTGAAGGAGCAGGGGTGTTTGGTGAAGGAGCAGGGATGTTTGGTGATGGAGCAGGGATGTTTGGTGAAGGAGCAGGATGTTTGGTGAAGGAGCAGGGATGTTTGGTGAAGGAGCAGGGATGTTTGGTGAAGGAGCAGGGATGTTTGGTGAAGGAGCAGGGGTGTTTGGTGAGGAGCAGGGATGTTTGGTGAAGGAGCAGGGTGTTTGGTGAAGGAGGGAGGGATGTTTGGTGAAGGAGCAGGGGTGTTTGGTGAAGGAGCAGGGGTGTTTGGTGAAGGAGCAGGGGTGTTTGGTGAAGAAGCAGGGATGTTTGGTGAAGGAGCAGGGTGTTTGGTGAAGAAGCAGAGATGTTTGGTGAAGAGCAGGGATGTTTGGTGAAGGAGCAGGGGTGTTTGGTGAAGGAGCAGGGATGTTTGGTGAAGGAGCAGGGATGTTTGGTGAAAAAAGCAGAGATGTTTGGTGAAGGAGCAGGGATGTTTGGTGAAGAAGCAGAGATTTTTTGGTGAAGGAGCAGGGATGTTTGGTGAAGGAGCAGGGATGTTTGGTGAAGGAGCAGGGATGTTTGGTGATGGAGCAGGGATGTTTTGGTGAAGGAGCAGGGATGTTTGGTGGGAAAGGGGCAGGGATGTTTGGTGAAGGAGCAGGATGTTTGGTGAAGGAGCAGGGGTGTTTGGTGAAGGAGCAGGGATGTTTGGTGAAGAAGCAGGGATGTTTGGTGAAGGAGCAGGGGTGTTTAGTGAAGGACCAGGGTGTTTGGTGAAGGAGCAGGGATGTTTGGTGAAGGAGCAGGGATGTTTGGTGAAGAAGCAGAGATGTTTGGTGAAGGAGCAGGGATGTTTGGTGAAGGAGCAGGGATGTTTGGTGAAGGAGCAGGGGTGTTTAGTGAAGGACCAGGGGTGTTTGGTGAAGGAGCAGGGATGTTTGGTGAAGGAGCAGGGATGTTTGGTGAAGGAGCAGGGTGGTGTTTGGTGAAGGAGCAGGGGTGTTTGGTGAAGGAGCAGGGTGTGTTTGGTGAAGAAGCAGGGATGTTTGGTGAAGGAGCAGGGATGTTTGGTGAAGGAGCAGGGGTGTTTGCTGAAGGAGCAGGGATGTTTGGTGAAGGAGCAGGGTTTGGTGAAGGAGCAGGGGTGTTTGGTGAAGGAGCAGGGGTGTTTGGTGAAGGACCAGGGGTGTTTGGTGAAGAAGCAGGGATGTTTGGTGAAGGAGCAGGGGTGTTTGGTGAAGGAGCAGGGATGTTTGGTGAAGGAGCAGGGGTGTTTGGTGAAGGAGCAGGGGTGTTTGGTGAAGGAGCAGGGGTGTTTGGTGAAGGAGCAGGGATGTTTGGTGAAGAAGCAGAGATGTTTGGTGAAGGAGCAGGGGTGTTTGGTGAAGGAGCAGGGATGTTTGGTGAAGAAGCAGAGATGTTTGGTGAAGGAGCAGGGGTGTTTGGTGAAGGAGCAGGATGTTTGGTGAAGGAGCAGGGGTGTTTGGTGAAGGAGCAGGGGTGTTTGGTGAAGGAGCAGGGGTGTTTGGTGAAGGAGCAGGGATGTTTGGTGAAGGAGCAGGGGTGTTTGGTGAAGGAGCAGGGGTTTGGTGAAGAAGCAGGGATGTTTGGTGAAGGAGCAGGATGTTTGGTGAAGGAGCAGGGGTGTTTGGTGAAGGAGCAGGGGTGTTTTGGTGAAGGAGCAGGGGTGTTTGGTGAAGAAGCAGGGATGTTTGGTGAAGGAGCAGGGGTGTTTGGTGAAGGAGCAGGGGTGTTTGGTGAAGGAGCAGGGGTGTTTGGTGAAGGAGCAGGGGTGTTTGGTGAAGGAGCAGGGGTGTTTGGTGAAGGAGCAGGGGTGTTTGGTGAAGGAGCAGGGTGTTTTGGTGAAGGAGCAGGGGTGTTTGGTGAAGGAGCAGGGTGTTTGGTGAAGGACCAGGGTGTTTGGTGAAGGACCAGGGGTGTTTGGTGTAGGACCAGGGGTGTTTGGTGAAGGAGCAGGGGTGTTTGGTGTAGGACCAGGGGTGTTTGGGTGTAGGACCAGGAGTGTTTGGTGAAGGACCAGGGGTGTTTGGTGAAGGACCAGGGGTGTTTGGTGAAGGACCAGGGGTGTTTGGTGTAGGACCAGGGGTGTTTGGTGAAGGAGCAGGGGTGTTTGGTGTAGGACCAGGGGTGTTTGGTGTAGGACCAGGAGTGTTTGGTGAAGGAGCAGGGGTGTTTGGTGAAGGACCAGGGGTGTTTGGTGAAGGAGCAGGGTTGTTCGGTAAAGGACCAAGAGTGGATAAGGAAATGTGGCAACATCGGTGTAGGCATACTGTGAGTATACTGCCTACTCTCGATTCCCCTGTTAAATCCTCCTTTCTCCCTAAAAGTTACAGAAATCAGCCAAGTTCTGAGTACCCACAACATGTGTCTAACATATCAGTCTTCATGATGCCTCTCTGTACCACCAAAAGACTGAAGCTACTCATACAACACCCTCCAAAGACTGAAATGTCACTTTTAATTCTTTCAAAAGACTGTAGAGCCTATCCAATCATTTTAAAAAGCAATTAAATGGACTCCAGCACAACCTATTGCCCGAGACTTATTTCCCAAATTGCTTCGGCCGGGAGAGATTATTTATAATATTGTGTATTTTTACAAAAGTCGTTATTTCCTGAAGCCTATTATTGGTTTCTATCTGGTTCCGGATTAATGGGTGGGAGGGGAAGAAGGGGTAAATCTGGGCGTTGTCAGCCCCTGTTGGGTCGCATGAAAGAGACCTCAGCCAAGCTGGATTATGGAAAATCCGGGAATGATAAAAATGGAGTGATCATTGAGAATTTACAGACACGCAGGTCCGCAAGCACGCAAGCAATCACGCAGCCATACAGGCAGGCAGGCACGCAGTCATGAGCACACGCATTCACGAGCACCCCTTCCCCATATATACATAAAGGCCTCTACAGACACTGCATTTCAAATCTTTATACCTCAAGCGCATGTAGAGAACATGCACGAGCATTGGAGTGTACATTGGAACACGCAACTATCGTTATTACAGTTACAGGAGCCATCGGATTTTATTCCAAAATATTTAGCATAATCTTCCTTATTGAATTGCAGAACATTATCCTTATATTAGCCAAAGGCCTCAATAGCCGTGGCAAAAAAAAATCATAGACGAACGGAGTGAGAATGGGGATGTGAAGTGGGAGTTTGAGCGACCAATACCCCAATTACTTACGAGACGGTAACTCTAGGCTTCCAATTAATAATTAGTCCCTTTTCATGACCTGTAGCTGAGAACATTAGCCTACAAAAAAATAGTTATTAAAGAAGTTTAAATTTTTCTTTCTGAAGTTTGCTCCGAAAAAAGTCTACCCAATCACACTAATCCCTACTTTTGTTGTTGGGCTGCCCACTTTCTCAAATGGGAAGCATTTCAACAAGTCGGAGTCTTAGTTTATCGAAAAGTTTATTGTGAAAATTCACTTAAGAGGTTTCTTGGTCTGAGGGAGAAAAAACTGAAGAAACAGTAGGCCGGTAAGTGTAATAGTGTTTCTGCTAAAGGAGAAGTGGCCGAAAAATTGAATAAGGGTCTGTTTTAAAACAGTTTTCAGATGAAAAAAAGGCCTGAAGCATTATTCTCTTTTATTAGACTTTGAATTTGGAACAGCCTGAATTTCCCGCAAGGTAAAATATAAAAAGTCTGAAAAATTAAAGTGGCCTGAATAGTATCAAAAGTGGGGTTTATTTCTAACACGTGCAGACACCCAACCCAAAAAATAAGAAAAGACAAAATTTTAATTCAGCCCATTTGGAACACTTTTAACACCCACACACACACCACACACAACACACCCCAAACAACCCACAACACACAAAACCCCACACACAAAACCCACACACCCAACCCACAAACACAACGCACAACACACCACGCACAACAACAACACGCACAAACAACCGCACAACAACACCCCACCCACCCCACACACCACAACAACACCCACACACACACCAACCCAAAACACCACACACACACACAACACACACACGTGGGCGAGTCAGTGCTCTGTGAATTTGTTTTTTGTGTGCTACTTAAGTGTGTGAAAAGTAGTGGATGGGATTGTGTGTTTTGGTGTGTATGTGGAGTTGTCGTTTGACACGTGGCCTTCCGTGCTCCTCTGACCTGACCCACAACCACCTTCTAATTTATGTCTTCTAAGCTTATCCTTCTTCCTAGTCCAATAGATATCTGTCTGCTCTCCCTTTTCTACTATAAATTACAAATTTCTCTTCGTTATTGAGAACTTGATATCCTATTCTTTATCGTTCACACCCGACTCCACGATAGCCACCCACAGATGAGATACTTGTGTGCAGCCTGTAGCAACCTATAGCAACCTGCAACAACCTGTAGCAACCTGTAGATTGTCCAGCTCACTGTGATGTCCTGGTATATATCCACCTCCGTTTCTTCTCGATATATAATATATACCTATTCCCTGTACTTCTTTCACTGGTCACACATTGATTTCACTTTATTATCTCTGCCGACTCTGACTTGCGCCACCAAACATCACTTTCAAGCTCACTTATAAAATTGTGGCTCTGCCCACACTCATGTGGCTCAGGGCAACTTGTAAATCACTTCAAGGATTGTTCACTACCCTGACACACTTAATGACCCCTGCAGTAACCTTAAACCCACAGTCACATAATTCCACACACACACATAGACCTTCACATATACAGACTCACACACTCTCCCCCGCACCCTCCACCCAATCCCATCCACCCCTTTCCCCCTAATCCCCCCTCTCTCTCTCTCTCACCCTCCTCCTTTTCCTACCCCGTCCACTCCCTCTTTTCCCCTCTGCCTCTCCCATTCTCTCTCCCCTTTGCTTCTCCCTCCCCACCTCTCTCCCATTTTGCCACTGTCTCCCGCTTCCCCATCTTCCTCCCTCCGTCCTTCCCTCCCCCTCCCCACCCACAAACAGTAGACCTGACGACACTGGAGGACAGGAGAGATACGGGCGATATGATAACGACACACAAAATACTGAGAGGAATCGATAAGGTGGACAGATACAGGATGTTTCAGAGATGGGACATGAATCACAGGCATGTCAGGAGATATTTCTTCAGTCAGAGAGTTGTCAGGAAGTGGAATAATCTGGGAAGTGATGGAGGCAGGACCCATACATAGCTTTAAGAAGAGGTATGATAAAGATCATGGAGCAGAAGTGTGACCGAGTAGCGGCCAGTGAAGAGGCAGGGCCAGGAGTTGTGACTCGACCCTTGCAACCACAATTAGGTGAGCACGTGCGCGCGCGACACACACACACACACACACACACACACACACACACACAGTCTTAGTTAATGGGCTCCAGGAAGTTGAAGGGGAAACTGATGAAGGAAGAAAGCAAGGGGAGAATGCAATTGAATGCATCATGAAAGCAATAGGAGAAGACAACATGACCCAGCTGACAAATTTTCTGAGAAATGGGGGGATTTGCAAGAGGAAGAAACTGGCCAGTCAAAGTGATATTCAAGACAGAATCGGCTCAAAACAGGATCCTGCAGGAGAAAGCATGACTAAGGGACATGGCATACTGGAGGATGTATCTCGACTGCGATAGAACACGAGATGAAAGGCAGAAACTGAAAGAGAGGGTACAAAGACAAAAGGAGGAAAGAGAGGCAAAGATATAGATGGACAGGAGAACCCAGACTCAGGAGGAAGATCAAATACAACCTCCCTCACAACCACCTACAGACGCCCACAACCCCGACAGCTCCAATGCAACCAAACATTCTTACCCAAAACCCACATGCATACCCAGTGCCCCCACCCACCTCATTACAAACTCCACCTCATCAGGTTTCCCACTTCCCCAACCTCAATGTACCCCCTGACTACAGTTTTAGAAAAATAGTTTAAGGTTTGGAATACAAATGCAGATGGAATAACAGATAAGTGTGAGGAGTGGCATGAAAGAATGAAGGAGACATCCCCAGACATAATAGCACTCACAGAAACGAAATTCACCAGGGTGATAACAGATGCAATCTTTCCACTCGGGTATCAGATCCTTAGGAAAGATAGAGGGAGCAGAGGGAGAGGAGGAATTACACTGATAGGGATTTGAGGAAATGGATGGAATGGACGAAAGGGACTACACAAGAACAATACAGTCTGGTGGGGCCTGAGATGGTAATTGCAGTGATGTACAACCTGCCACAGAAGTGCAGGAGGCCAAGAAAAGAATACGAAGTGAGCAACAGAGCAATGGTAGACACATTAGCCGAGGTGGCCAGAAGAGCTCATATGGGTGATTTCAATCACAAGGAGATTGAATGGGAAAACATAAAGCCACATGGAGGCCCCGAAATATGGAGAGCCAAGATGATGGATGTGGTACTGGAAAACCTCATGCATCAACATGTTAGGGACACTACCAGAGAAAGAGATGAGGATGAACCAGCAAGATTGGACCTAGTATTTACCTTGAGAAGTTCTGACATCGAAGAACTATATAGGTCCTTGATAATGTAAGAAGTCACGAAAGCACTTAGAATTTCATTATGTTTTCACAATGGTTGTTCTGCATATTGTGATATCACCTGTTTACTGTGATCTTATTGCATTATTATATATATAATATATATATATATATTATTATTATATATATATATTATATATATATAGAGAGAGAGAGGAGAGAGAGAGAAAGATCACCATCAGCATAAATCGGTACCACTACTGAGAGCTGGTTCCGGATTAATGGTGTATTTCCCAGGTAGCACTCTTATTCATCAGACCACAAATGCCTCAAAAGGTGAGTAGCCTGGTTCACAGGCCATGTTTCTTTCCCAGCCTGGGGCACATCAGTGAACCTCGAGCATGGATTCAAGCCACTTCAATCTCCACCTGCATGTTCTAACCTCACAAGTGATTTTTATATCAATGCTCCAGCAGAAATATGCGGGTATGTACAGAGAAAGATTGCAGTCAACAGGATTCAATATTGCTACTGAGAGATGGGCAAGATTCCCAGGCATCTGTGCTTTGGCTCAGATCGACTCTGGTTGTCCACTACTGAGTCTAGCCTTGTCTGTCTTGTCCTTTTCATCTGTGTGTCCTCTCAGCTGTTGTTGCTCTGTTCTCGTTCTGTTGCGGTCTAGGAGCACCCTCTGGGATTTCATTTATTACTTTAGCCTTGGTTTCTCCCGCAGTGTGTGTGTGTGTGTGTGTGTGTGTGTGTGTACTCGCCTAATTGTACTCACCTAATTGTGGCTGTAGGGGTCGAGACTCAGCTCCTGGCCCCCGCCTCTTTTATGATCCGCTACTGGCCCCCTCCCTCTCTGCTTCCTGAGCTTTGTCACACCTCTTCTTAAAACTATGTATGGTTCTTGCCTCCACTACTTCACTTGCTAGGCTATTCCACTTCCTGACGACTCTATGACTGAAGAAATACTTCCTAACGTCCCTGTGACTCGTCTGAGATTTGAGCTTCCAATTGTGACCCCTTGTTTTTGTGTCCCCTCTCTGGAACATCCTGTCTTTTCCACCTTGTCTATTCCCCGCAGTATCTTGTATGTCGTTATCAAAGTCTCCCCTGACCCTTCTGTCCTCTAGTTCGTCAGTCTGATTTCTTCAACCTTTCCTCGTACGGTCATTTTCCCCCGAGCTCTGGAAAAAAGCCTTGTTGCAAACCTTTGTACTTTCTCTAACTTCTTCACGTGCTTGACCAGGTGTGGGTTCCAAACTGGTGCTGCATACTCCAGTATGGGCCTAACATACACAGTGTACAGTGTCTTAAACGATTCCTTATTAAGGTATCGGAACGCTATTCTCAGGTTTGCCAGGCGCCCGTATGCTGCAGCAGTTATTTGATTGATGTGTACCTCCGGTGACGTTCTCAGTGTTATGGTCGCCCCAAGATCTTTCTCCCTGAGTGAGGTCTGTAGTCTTTGTCCACCTAGCATATACTCTGTCTGCGGTCTTCTTTGCCCCTCCCCAATCTTCATGACTTTGCATTTGGCAGGGTTGAATTCGAGAAGGCTGTCCAGGTCTCTTTGCAGTCCTGCTTCATCCTCATCCGATTTAATTCTTATCAACTTTACATCATATGCGAACAGGGACACTTCAGAGTCTATTCCTTCCATCATGTCGTTCGGATATATCAAAAATAGCACTGGCCCTAGAACTGACCCCTGTGGGACCCTGCTGGTCACAGGCGCCCACTGTGATACCTCTTCACGTACCATGACTCGTTGTTGCCTCCCTGTCAGGTATTTCCTGATCCATTGCAGTGCCCTCCCTGTTATATGCACCTGATCCTCCAGCTTCTGCACTAATCTCTTGTGAGGAACTGTGTCAAAGGCCTTCCTTCAGTCCAGGAAAATGCAATCAATCCACTCCTCTCTCTCATGTCTTACTTCTGTTACCTTGTCATAAAACTCCATGAATCCATGCTGGTTTTCGTTTATAATCTTGTTCCGTTCCAGGTGTTCCACCCCTCTCCTCCTGATAATCTTCTCCATGACTTTGCATACTATACATGTCAGAGAGACAGGTCTGTAGTTTAGTGCCTAGAGATGTGTTGAAGATTGTGGTTAGAGGCACGCACAGCATCTCTGCTCCTTCTCCAAGGACCCACGGAGAGATGTCCGGTCCCATCGCCTTTGAGGTATCAAGGTCACTTAGCAGCTTCTGCACCTCCTCCTCCGTTGTTCGTATGTCATCCAACACTTGTTGATGTATTCCCTGTTTATGTTCCCCTCTGTGCTGTCTTCCCAGAGCCCTTCCTGTCTCTACTGTAAAAACTTCCTTAAATCTCCTGTTTAGCTCCTCACACACCTTCTGATCATTTCTTGTGAGTTCTCCACCTTCTGTCCTCAGTCTGATCACCTGGTCTTTGACTGTTGTCTTCCTCCTGATGTGGTTATACAACAGTTTCGGGGTCAGTCTTGACTTTCGATGCTAGGTTATTTTCATACTGTCGTGGGCCCTGGGGGTTCTGGGGTTTTGTGTGTGTGTGTGTGTGTGTGTTTGGGCTTGTGTGCGCGCACACGCGTGCGCGTGTTGGAAAAAGCATGCTTTAGGTAGAATGTGGGAAATAGAGGAGACTGGGAAGGGATCCGTCACTTTGATCATAAACTCAGGTTTAATATTGTAGCCAAGTGTATCTCATCAGTGGTACTTAGTAAAGTCTTTGAAAGAGCTCATCATGTATTTATTACATTAACTTATCTTTTAAGAAATATAACAAAATGATAGACAATGTTTGAGTATATACTCTCCTAGTTGTACTCGCGAAATTGTATTAACGAATTTATTCTCGCAGCTGTACTCATCTAGTTGTACTCGCGTTGCCGTATTCACGTACTTTTAATCACTTGGATGTACTTATGTATTTCTACTCATTAACTCATTAAGTTGGGGGATTCCCTTTCCCCGTTTTATTTGTAGTTTGATCTTAGGCTTCAAGGCCAGATTTATTTCATTGATGAAATTATATGATATTTGTCTTCCTTTACTTCGTCTCATTTGTTAATTTTACGTTCCAATCTCAGAATGAAGAACTGTTTCTCATCATTTTTTGTGGCTAATCTGTATTTTTAGCCTTTAAGTACCCTGGTTCTTAACAACGCTAGGATAACAACCTCGCCTCACACACCGAGTGTCCGTGGTTCAATCCCAGGTACAGGTGGAAACGTTGAGTATGTTTCCTTACACCTGCTTTCCCTATCCCTGTTCACCTAGCAGTAAGTAGGTACGTTGGTATTAGTAGAATGGTGTGGACCGCATCTTTTGGACAAGACTGAAGGACCAGAATGGATGTCCAAGTAATTAAGCCAAAGACACAAGATGTCATCCACATACCTGAATTTTACGGGCAAGGGACATCTTTCAACAGCTTTGCTTCCCATATATAGATTGCTTAATAGAGAAAAATGGTTTCCCCTAGTTATTTCCCGCTTTGGC